>MU159386.1:8756-59601 GCA_015888305.1 Antheraea pernyi | reverse complement strand
ATCTATACTAATATTATAAAGAGGTAAAGTTTGTGAGGTTGTAGGGGGTAATATCTGGGGAGTCGGAGAAAAAATGGTCGAACGAAAACGTTTCTTACGAACGCTGCATTAACTATTAGAGATATGATTGAATTCTAGAGTAAAGTTGTAGCTTGATAATGCCTATTACCGCCCTCACAAACTTTACCTCTTTATAATATTATTATAGATAATATAATTAGTTAATAACTTCTGCCCGCGACTTCCTACGCGTGGAATAGTTATTTTGGGCTAAGACGCAGCGGAAGCTCTCAAAAGGAAAAAATACCCCGATTTTAATTCCGCTCCTATTGTCCTTAGCGTGATGATATATAACCTATGACACTCATAAATAACGTGGCTTTCTATTGGAAATTTTTTTTAAAAAAATCGGTTTAATAGTTCCTGAGATTACCCCCTATAACGTCACAAACTCACAAACTTTAACTCTTTATAATATTACACAATTACATCGACAATATGAGCATGTTATATCTATATAATAAAAAAAATAACACATATTGTTCGATAATGTACTATACAAATTTTCATTAATTTCTTACATAGCGTTATTGAGCACTGAATGTGGTATATAGTACGTTGAAGTTCCAGATATGTTGCTGATGATGAATCCCACCCCATTCGATATACTATTAGTATTCATATATCTAATGTACATGTTACAGTAGATGGCGTGCGTGTCGTATTTACAAATGTTTTGAAAAAGCATTTCTGTAATGTACACAACGGATTTGATACAATTTTCAGCAACAGATAGAGTGGCTCAAAAGAAAGGTTTATATGTATAATACATAAATATTATAGTAAAGAAAAGCCGAAAAATTGCTTTATGTTTTTCATGATGAGGTTGTATCGTGAACGCAGTACTTTAGCAGTGATGCCTGTTCAAACAAATAAACCGATAAACAGGCAGATATTTCTAAAAATGATTGAAATGTTTCTTATTGCCTATTCCAAGACACCCGAAATAATTTTTTTTCACAAGAATCTAAGAAATACTCACGTGTTAGATGTACATTCTATAAGTATAGATTAAGCTATCGTGAACGTATATAGGTCAGGACCAAATCTCTGATAAGTAAAAGATAGTAATTGAAATCTATTTGGTAATTTTTGGGTGACGCGCGTCCGACGATAGACGTTTTTTGTTTTTCGAACTGAATATGCTATTGTCGTGATGCAAAGGCCTCACAGGTTCACGGGGCATTATTCATTGGTGTTCAGCTTGTATCTCTTTAACCAATTCTGTGCCAACTTTAAAAGTTATATTATATTTTATGTGTATTTTAAGCTACGGTTTGATGTAAAAAAAAAAAAGAAAAAAAAGATGCCCAAGTTATTAAAATTTATTTTGGAAAAATTTAGTTTCGGTTTTGAACATTAAAAAAAGGTTTTTTCCAAGTTTTTTTTATTTTCAATAAGAGCAATTATTCTTCTATATAAGTCGCTGCGTTTAATATTTTATTGTAAATTTGTTCAATTCGAAAAACTACTCCCAAAAAATCTGAGTTTTAGGTGTGACTGTTTCTTACAAGCTCATAACTTGACATATAAACGTGATAGAAAAAATAATTATGCATTCATATTCATACCTACTAGAAGTCCAATTAAACTGAATGTGAACGAATTTCAGAACCTCACCTTTTCTTCGTTGTCCGCTTCACGTGAAATGCCCTAAATAATCATGTATCAGTAATAAACTTATTACTCGTTTAATATGTTTTTTAGGCATTTAAACGCCAAATGATTGACCCAAATGAATCGCTTTTTTGAAGTCAATTCGTGACCCAATTCTAAATATTCAATTAAATGTTTACTGTATTATAATGAAATTGAAGACTTTTCGATTAACCTCTTTGAAACGTATTTAATATTCTGTGTAAATAAGAAAATTGAATGTATATAAGTGAATTACTACAAAACGGCTGCACGTATTTGAATAATTATTTTACTGTTTTCGTTGTTGTCAGGACAAGATTTGTATGAAAGAAAATGTTTAATGAAAGAATGAAAAAAATAGGGTCAAAATCTCTATATAAAAAGCTAGTGAAAGAGTGAGATAGAAGATAGAAGAAGAGAAGATGAATAGAAGATAGTGAGATCTACAAAATTATTGATAGAATTGATAGATTTCCATTTTGTTTCATTACTCGTACTATAAAGGGAAGATTTGGTGAAATTTTCTTGGTTGATCGAGTTAGTATAACAACAAGTATGTAATATCAATTCTTTAACTTTTCTAACGAGAAGCTGTAAGCAGTACATGATTCGCCTGATTATTTGATTTTGATGTCATAAGTAGGTATATCCCGCTCGTCTGCAAATCCAAATATTAGTAGACAATACATATTTGAATTGTAACGCAACTGGGGTAAATTTTGTGGTGTAAGGGGTGTCGAATAACATCATAAGACTTCAGACACCCAAGCCAGCCTCACATGCACGTGGTGCACCCTGCTGAATAACAAACGAGGCAATGGCGATAGCGGGGTGGTAGGGTTTTACAGCCTGACTGGGTCGCAACCACCGTGTATATGGCGAAAAAGCCCGTCATAGTGATTCGCTCCTGCGGGTCGCGTTTCGGGATCAACCTGTGCATATCCAGCTTTCCGCAGGCCAGATCTACAAAATTATTGATAGAATTGATAGATTTCCATTTTGTTTCATTACTCGTACTATAAAGGGAAGATTTGGTGAAATTTTCTTGGTTGATCGAGCTAGTATAACAACAAGTATGTAATATCAATTCTTTAACTTTTCTAACGAGAAGCTGTAAGCAGTACATCATTCGCCTGACTACTTGATTTTGTGGTCATAAGTATATCCCGCTCGTCTGCAAATCCAATATTAGTAGACAATACATATTTTAATTGTAACGCAACTGGGGTAAATTTTGTGGTGTAAGGGGTGTCGAATAACATCATAAGACTTCAGACACCTAAGCCAGCCTCACATGCACGTGGTGCACCCTGCTGAATAACAAACTAGGCAATGGCGATAGCGGGGTGTTGGGTTTTACAGCCTGACTGGGTCGCAACCACCGTGTATATGGCGAAAAAGCCCGTCATAGTGATTCGTTCCTGCGGGTCGCGTTTCGGGATCAGCCTGTGCATATCCAGCTTTTCGCAGGCCAGCATGACACCGGCGACCGGCGATGGATAGTGTGTCACTCGGTGGTTGCCATTGTTTTTGGATTGTACTGTGCGTAAGCTTGTAAAATCAGGCATAGTGCAGTCATTTTGCCGTGTTACAATAAAAAAAAAACTATTCGATGGATTTTAAAAACTTTTCTAAAATTGTCATAAATTATAGGCCAGCAAACAGGCTTGTTGCGTTCCCAACGCGTTGACAGATAACTATAAGTCAATTATTTACCTCAAACTCTATAATGATGCAAAAAGCGTAATATTGGTTGTTGCAAATTGAGAATAATTTATGACGACATAAGATTTAATTAATTTAATCATTTGTTTGTTGTGTTAGACTTTACTATTGAGTTGGAATTAAATCTAAAATCTTAGTAACTATTTTATATATTTGCAGTCGCCGTTCCGTTCTTTGCTGTCATGTACTCCTGTCGCCATGGTCGGTTTCGACCGCAATGCTCACACCCAAGATATTACTAAGAACATGCAATATATCAGCAACGAAAAGGTCAAGCTCAAAGCTGATCCGACAACATTGAAGTGAGTATACCCTTGTATTGCCTCAAATGTTAATCCAGAGTCGGAAAGTCTAACTTGCTACTTAATCTTATTCAGGTCTTACAATTAGAAATTATATAATTGTAAGTTATACAATTATAAAGCATACGATGCTAAACGATAAATGTATGTATAAATGTATTTCATGTATCTCGGACACGGCTCTAACGATTTCATCTATACTAGGTTAATGTTTAAACACTTGCAATATTTTAAGATATAATACGTCATGGTCACTTATAACGTTGTAATAATAATATCAAAACAAATATGATTAAAAAACAAAGAGAACCTAAGTTAACGTTTGTTCTAAGACTTTCAAAAATATAAACACAAACGTAATAAACCTAAGTGCAATGACCGGTGCCGAAAGCTGCAAGGGGCAACCTGTATTTAATAATAACCTTTGATAATAAAACGGACAATAAACTCTTGTTTTGTCCGTTCATTTTCATTTCACCCGGCGGAAATTAACTCAGTGCTTTAACATAAACGCGTAAAGGATTCCGTATGATTTTTGTATTTTTCTACATAATTAGGTCAAATATTAAGCACCTATTTTTTGAATCGATTTAGGACGAGAATCGAGTGCGATTTAGGACGAGAATCGAGTGCATACTAACCTCCACAAAGAAACACGCGATTGTACACAAAAAAAGTTATTTTAAATAACAGATTTTAGTTAATAAATAGATTTTAAATAGGTTAAATATGTAGTCGCCTTTCGTTATCAAAAATTCTTGTTTCTTATTAATTTTTTAATATGCATTTATATGCATATAATAACATATTAATATACAGTTAATATTTGTTCCTTATTTGGCCATTGATTAGGTTTCATAACTTGGGAGCTATATGTATATTACGGCAGTTTAAAAAAAATTAAAAGTTCTATCCACAGTAACATTTTTCCAAAGATTAATAAGAATAAGTGCCCTACAGTTACTTCAATGGCGATATAAACTATCGATGGAATAGTAAGAACAGGCGGGACAGTCGACTCATATAGATATTGTCTAGCAGATTTTAGCCAAAGCCAAGAATAAACGTTACGTGTCCAAGTTATCTATGTAAAAGATGCCAAATAGTTATATAATTCATCTACTGAACGACTTAGTTAATTAATAGTGAAGACTAGAGTTTTCATAAAAATTACACACGTGGAAGAATGTTTTCTTGGTTAATATATTTAATAACCTGTCATGAAAGCGAAGTTCCATAGTTTTATATGAAATGAATATATAATGTTATATGAAATGAGAATGTGCTCGTAGTTTGGACTTAGTATGAACTATTGCATTTGCAATTACTGCTATTAATTTAATTAGATTCAATTAGATTAGATTAGATTCCAATTCAGTATTAATATATAAATCGTAATACCAGTCTGATCTTTGCTAAATATATGTATATAGTAAACGAATTATAATTTTTAAATAACTCTGAGAGTGATGACGCGCTATGTTGAATCAAATTTACAAACGAACCAGTTTTTTTGCGAGATCAGCAGTAGAGCGCAAATTTATTTGTAATCGGAAATATAACCAGCATGTACGAAAATAAAACAAGAATCTATAATTCACCGAAAAGGTCGCGCACTACGAACTTTTTGTCGCGCGACGAAAAAACGCATCGGCGTGGTGTCGCACACCGGTATTGTAACAAAGAGTTTTGAATTGTATCGCGCGTACCTTACGACAAATTACTGCAACGGCGTAAAGTCTGTGATCAGTAACAATTTGTTTGCAATGCTGCAACATTTGACCTTGACCTTGACCTGCTCTCACTACACGGCGTTCCACTGTCAGATTATATGTTTTATTTGTACTTGGAAAGCAACGGTTTCTACATTAAGTATACATTACATACATACATATGAAGATTTCAAACATTCTTTACTCATACGATAATATTGAATGAAATTTTCGGGGTAATCATTAAATTCAACATATATTTTCCAGAACTGTATGTTGTTTAAACGGTTATGGATCGACTATGGATGGGTGTATCCAAAATCGCTTGTATTTTTGCGAGCTTTAATTATAAGTGTACGGCTTGAGTGGATCTGCGCATTCAGGTCACCTACGTATTAATGTATATGTTTGAAACGAACGCCGCACGCCCCGCCACGGTCGACGCTCGATTTAAGCGTCCATTCTGGACGTACACTAAGAGTCGAAAAGTTCGTAGTGCGCTCTTGCCGTAAACCTTTAAATATGGTTTTATTTAAGTAATCTCGAATATATTTTGGATTTTTTATATTACATTGATTGATATCTTTTGAGCTCTCCTGTATGTCTTAATTTGTAATTCTTGAGTTACAAGTATACATTCAACACGTGTTTCAGAAATGTTGGTAGTATTTTTAATGGACCTTAATAAAGTACCGATTAAAATTGAATTGCAACCAAAATATAATTAGAAAAGAATAGTTGCATCAGGAGTTAGTAAATTCTAGTATAGTTAGTCAAGATCTATTAAAACTCAAGCGTCTACCGATTCAGTTAATCAAGATTAATTTTCTTATGAGGACAAGGTCTCTACCGTTAATGTCCGTGTGTATCTTTGCATGAAAGGTTTTATGTATTGAAATTTATAATTATTATAGGAATTGATGTTACTTGACTCATTATTAAAAATATAAATGTTCTGGAACAACAGGCTGGAACAACAACGGGACAAACCGTTATGTGTTATGATAAATTGGCTCCTGGCAAGACAGAAACATGTAATGAAGTATGCAACGCTCTACCTCGAACAAGGATTTGACGTGCTCTCCGTATCAGTCACGCCGTGGCAGCTCATGTGGCCCTTAAAAGGTTCGCAGGTAAGTGGTAACTATAAGCAATTGGCAATTTCTCGATCATTTCCATCATCCTTTGGTTGTCAAATGATCAGGTATATGAATATGATGAGTGTAAAGGCCATAGAGGCATAAGCATAATGAATCGGTCCAGAATGATATTGAAACGGTATTTAGGGGATATGTAGGTACTAATGAGGTAGTATAGGTCCTGAAAGTTTCAGATCTTTAATTAAATTGGTTTTCGAGAACAGCAACATATGTAAAAAAGACAAAAAATAATTCTTACGACTGACTGAATCGATTGGACTGATACACACATTACTTAGTCTGTGCATGTATTTTTTATGAATAGGTTTTCAGATAAAAAAAAATCAATGCATGGCAAAGTGTCCGCACTATGATGGTACTGAAGCGCAGTGTAATCCAAAAACAAAGGCGACCACTGAGACACAATCTATCCATCACCGGTCGCGGCTGTCATGCCGGTCTGCGTAAGTGTCTCTGAATTAATTTTTTTACCCTCAGCTGGTGGCTGGTGATCTACTGAAGTTTATGACTTCCAATGAGACTGATCATCCGTTAGTGGTGCACGGGTTTTCCGTGGCCGGTTACATGTGGGGAGAGGTCTGCGTAGAATTCATGAAAAATCAGGAATTGTGAGTGATAATAATACCTTATATTAAATAGTGCCGATTTTCTTCACTGCTGCTGCTGCTATTTAGATTTCGTACTCGGTGGTATTATTTTCACCCGCTTCACTTACACCAATACAAATACACCAATATTACACCAATATTGTACAATAATAAAAAATAAAAAAATATGAAAAAAAGATCTTTATATGATAGACAAAGGTCCCGCCAAAATTTTACGAATACAAAAGTTATTTACTCGAGGTCGGACACTGTTTCATATTTAAGTAACTTGAGCCGGTGCCATTTTTGTGTGGTATTGTTGTAAAAGAAAATCATGTTATTTTAATAATTTCATACTTGTATGTTCCTATGGCTTATATTATATTCAAAAACTTTCTAGATACCAGCCGACAATGGACCGCGTGGTCGCACAAGTGTGGGACTCGGCAGCCGATATCAGTGAAATAACAATTGGAGTTCCCGCAGCAGTCTTCCCCAAGAATCAGATAATGCAGAAAACGCTCCGAGCATATATGGAGTTAGTATTCACCTATTTTTTTAAATCCTAAACTTTTATATACGATACTTGAAGTAATTCAGTAAATTATCTTTATCATCAAAATACATCTGTAAGTTAACCAAATACCATTTGCGTCAGAAGAAGTTTACGTGATATTCGTACAAAAAAAAATCAAATAAATTCAATACAATTGCTGTAGTCGCAAACTCCTTCTAGATTTCTTCCGTTTCTCTATCTTCGTAATGGCTTCAACGTCTAGAATGGAACTCTCCCCGGACGCACCGTATTGCGTGTATATAATATACCTTTCAATAAAGGAGAGCGGAAAATTGGGAGGCTGACGTCATTGTTCGATGTATTCGACAACTTTCGAAAGGGCTATATTTAAAACGCCGTCGTAAAACAATTCTGCATTCGTTGTTCTCCATTGCGTTACCATCCTTATATTTTCCGCAGGTTTGCCAAATTGAAGTGTCGTACATTTGCAAGACCCTATATTTGCTAATTTCATGACTGTAATTTTATAAAATTGAAGTCTTTGTTCGGGCTATTCTCCGAAACGGCTGAATTGATTTTTGTGAGACAATTATTAACAGATAGGGGACTTTTCAGGTTATAATTTAAGTACGCTTCTACATAGAGGTTAAATGGTAAGGTATATGGTAATTTATCAGAAGTAACTTAAACACAGTAAAAAGGTTATTGGTGTTAAGAAATAATTACAAAATTACGTACAGAAATAAAAGACAACCCAAAATAAACAACAAAACTATATTAATGAGAAAAAAAGTGTGTGTGTACTTATGCTATTTTATAAAAGTGTATTTAAACAAAGTTGATATTTAATCTAAGTTACAATTATTTCTGCTTATAAAATGTTGATCTGTGTGTAACAAATTCAGTTAATCCGTAAAAATAATAAAGCCCTCGTATAATAATCGAATGTTGTTAATTACGGAATTTACTCACGATAAGAATATAAAGAATTGCAGCACGTGTTCATGAATTAAAACATATATGAACGCCCATGAAAAGTCATCGTGTAATAATTTCTAAATAATCATATACGATAAAAAGGTTTTTTGTCGTTGTGATTATAATCTTATACTATTACAACTGCTTCTGACTTTGCCCGCGTTAATCTTGTATTTTTCGATACACATAATAATATTATAAGTCTAACGTGTCTTTTTAGATATTTGTGAAAGAAATCGTTGCAGGTGTCTTGGAATAAGTAATAAACAACATTTCAATCATTTTTAGAAATGTCTTTATGTCTGTCTGTCTATCTGTTTGTTTGTTTGTTTGTTTGTTTGTTTGTTTGTTTGTTTGTTTGTTTGTTTGTTTGTTTGAAAACGCATCGCTGCTAAAGTATTGCATTCACGATAAATCATAAAGCATATCCTCGAGTATCATTTAGTCTTGGTTTCATTAAATTCGGTTCACACTATCAAAAGTTATTGTAATTTTAATGACGACGCGACTTAAGTACGAGACAAAAGTAGGTAAGCAAATAGACTTAATGTATTCATATGATTCTATTAGTCACAGTTTTTTTATTAACCGACTTCAAAAAAAGTAAATTTTCAAAAAAAAGTATTAACCGACTTCAATATCAATCAAAAACCCATAAGGCACTAAAAAGCGGAAAATAAATAGTTTATCAAAAATAAAACATATGAATATGTGTGCTACCTAGAGATGTACTGGAAGTCGGTACCAACCAAAATTTTTGTATTACAGAGACGCGAGAGTGGACTTAAATATTAGGTTCCACGGTCACTGCTAGTTTACGATATAAGGCTTAATTAACTAAAACACAACCTAGCGCCGCCTAGTGGCGAGTTATATTGAAGTGGATACACACTATTACAGAAATGGCATCCGCTTTTTGCGTATACCATTTCATTAAAAATCGATGTAGCAGTTTTTGAAAACCGGTTATACATATAGATAAACCGACACCACGGTAGCAGATAGTAGGTGCTAGAGCCACGCTGAATCTACTATTGGTTTCAGCATGAATGGGTCGGCTCGCTCGGGGTACTACCACCCGACCCACAGAAACACGGACGTGAAGTAACACTGCTCGTATTGTTACGTTTCGTTCGGTCAGTGAAAGTACCAGAGGACCACTTCCTCTCACCTTCCCACTCTTCCCTTCCCTTCCTCCCCCTTCCCCCAAACACATGATGGCAACGCACTTGCGACTCACTTGGTGTTGCAAGTGTCCATGGACGGTGGTGATCCCTTAACATCATGTGACCCACGTGTTCGTTTGCTTACTATGATATAAAAAAACACAGACAGATAAATAAACTAATAAAAACTTCACATTATATTCGTGATCAGAGACCTTTATACAACATATCTGTCATAAAATTTATATTGTAGCCAAGTAAATTCAACGTTACTTTGATTCCTAAATTGCGCCATTTAATTTATCATTTGTGTAACTTTTAGAAAATATTTTAAAAAACTAATACCTACTACATAATATCTGTGTTTTAACTCGCTAAGGAAAAACCACACAAACTTCTTTAAGGATGCGCTCTCAATTTTATGCGCTTCGTTTTGGCATACACCTTCTTCTTCTTCTTACCCTTATCCCACATAAGTAGGGTCGGTACAACATGTTTCTCATGTTGTGGTATATGATTTGGCTTAATTTTTACGATCGGCCGCCTGCCTGACATCAACCCTCCTTGGGATTATTTTGTTGTACCACTGTATGTATGATTAGGAATGGTTACGAAGTCTTATGGTCTCTTTTAACCTTAAAATTTTTCGTTCCGGTTAAAAACGGAAGTTCTTCCAGATTATGGTTTGCATGCTATATTGCCATTTTTTTTCAGGATTCGTGGTTTCAGATTCTTCAGGGTAATAATATAATATTAGATATAATAAACCATTATAAAAACACAAAATATGAAAACTATAATCGAAAAATAGATGCAAATAAAATGGCATACACCGACAACCGATAATTAGGAAAATAGTAACTCACGTGAAACGACTTTATTAAAGTTTATAAAAACTTATATTGTATCCCATAGTGCTAAATCAAATTATAATTTCTCGAGGTCATACAAAGTGAAGGATTATCATAACTAGTAATGGAAAGCTATCAATTTTAAAAAAACAATCATCTTTATATCATTGTTAAAGGGTCAATGTATTTGTAGGTAACCATTATGTTTACCAAAGTTCAATAGTTTTGTTGTAATTCGTTCGGAAAAACTGTGGAAATTAACCTTTTTTCAAAACACGTCCTTAATTATCTTTTAAAAATCAGCTAATGAAACGCGATCGTTTGGCTTTCGTACTAACTCTGTTAAGCTGGCCACACTAAGTCATTAAATTATGATTTCTTTTCCGCGAACCGATTTTGATGAAATAAATCTATATGTTGCCTCAGGCTATGCTTAAGTTTCGTGTTAAATCCCAATGAAAATTTAATAGTTTTAGAAAAACGCGACATAGCGACAAAAGTTTATAAAATTTCTTGTAATACCTTATAGAAATAGGGAATTTGCTTGAAATCAGTTTTAAAGAAATATTTTCAATGTACAGACATGACGGTTCAGCTATTTTATTTTAATATAGATTTTATTGTCATATAATAGTCGCACAGGTGGACAGATAGTCATCTATCAGTAATGAGTTTTATATTTGTGTGTATTGTAAATTACCAAATGCTTTATTACAGTAGGTATACAAACTACAAACATAGTAAACTATAGTTATATAACTGTTTTTAATACATCAACTTCTTATAGAAACTGGCAAACAAGCGTAACTTTACATTAATTACAGTATACCATTTAAAACTTACATCGAAATAGTGGTAGTGTATTCGAATCCATATTGAATGAAATTACTACTTACAGATAATCACATTTGTCTCTCTATAGTAGTACTTAGGGGTAGTTTTTATTAACACAAATAATAATGTATTGTTATGAAGTGGATAATCATTTATTAAAAATATCATTATCCTTACATAGTATAAAACAAAGTCCTCTGCCTCGTCTGTTTGTCTGTTCGCGATAAACTCAAAAACTACTGAACGGATAATATGTCTATATTTTTTTAATTATCAGGGCAGGACAGCGTTCACCGGGCCCGCTAGTTCTGTATAAATATTCGTTATTATTATTTATAATGACAATGGTCGGTCAGTGTTATCCACTACGTACGAACAACCAAGCATTACGTTATTACGTATTGGCCATTACCAATAAATGTGAAAGGGAGATGATCGATTTACGTAGTTTACAATCAAAGTCACGATATGAACAACGATTATTCATTTCAATGTGGTGTCCTTATTATACATAGCATTACGATAATAAACAGCAAATAACCCAAAACAAAGTATTTAATAACAGTTTACAACAAAAAGTGTCGTAAAATAAAATAACTTAATAAAATTAAAAAAGTTAAAGGCACTTAAAAATTACTTGTCATAGTACAAGCAGTTTAAAAATAAACTTAATCAAGTATAGTTTAACTTAATTGATAATTAGAAAACATAACCATAACATATTTTATATTATGAAGGTGGTAAAGCCACGCTGTAGCTATTACTAGTTTCAGCATGAATGGGTGGGCTCGTCCGGGGTAGTACCACCCGACCCACAGAACACCGACGTGAAGTAATAGTGCTGGCATTGTTGCGTTTCGTTCGGTCAGTGAGAGCGTCGGAGGCCCTCCTCCTTCCCTCCTTTCCCTTCCCCTCCTCCATACGCAGGCTGGCAACGCACTTGCGTCTCACCTGGTATTGCTAGTGTCTATGGACGGTGGTGATCACTTAACATCAGGTGACCCAACTGGAAGTTTGCCTGCTTTTGTCATTAAAAAAAACTAAAAAATCCTAAAGTCAGTCAACAAATAATACAACAAATACTAAACAAATAGAGAAGATGGAAACAGAAGAGAAAAAGGTATTGAACTGTTTTGTCTCCAATCATTTATATATAGACTAGCTGTGCCCACGACTTTGTCCGCGTGGAATTGAATGTAAAATAGAGTGACTAATTAAACCATCGAAATGTATATTTGTAACCCGGCTCTCGGGATACGGCGTGGTACTCAAAACGACAGTTAGCTGTGCTTCAGACACTTGCTTAGTTCTATATGCTCGACATGCAGGCCCTCGAAAAGATGAATTTAAAGTAATAAATGTGCCGTTTGCTATCGACGCAAGTAGTTTATCTTTATACTGAAAAATTTAAAGTATTAATCTATAGTATATGATAATTACTTTATTTATATGTATAGCAATAGATAGATATTTTAAGTTTTATGTTTACGACTTGGGCGCGAAATAATAAGTAATGTTTACTTGTATTTCAGCCGGGAAATTTTGAGGCCTAGCTGAAAACCAGCGCTGTTTTCAAAGGCGGCAATACGCTGACGCTAGGTCTCTTTGTCATAGTTTTTTATAAATATATTTCTTTCTTTCTTTCTATAATAATAACATTATATTATAAAGAGGTAAAGTTTGTGAGTTTGTGATGTTGTAGGGGGTAATCTCAGGAACTACCTACTGGTCTGATTTGATTGTCGAATTATTTCAGTGTTATATAGCTAATTTATTGAGGAAGGTTATAGGCTATATATCATCACGTTAATACCAGTAGGAGCATAGCACCAATGAAGAATGTTTAAAAATCGGGGGTTTTTTTTCTTCTTTAGAGCTTCCGCTGCATGTTAGCCTTAGCCCAAAGTTACTATTCCACGCGTACGAAGTCGCGGGCAGAGGCTAGTTCTTCATAAAATAAATAGGAATGGAGATTCCAGAATGTGCGTAAACTTAATATAGGTAATATTTTCTCTCGCTTTTGTACAGAACATTGAAATTATCAACAAATAATACCGCCTATAATCTCTGATTATAAATATTCGGTTAGTTTGATAATTGATATATAATCGTCTGGATATTAGTTGATAATACATTAGACGATACCGTGACTCATATAATCTGGTTAAATTGTTTTAAAAATTTGTGTACCTATCAATGAAATACGAAGAATATTATTTAATCTAGTATTGATTAAGAATATCAATGAAGTGACTCAATTCAATGTTAATTCTAAAAAACATAGGTTGACAAGGTCATCCATCAGTTATAAAAGTTTTTAACCCTTTGCACCCGAGGGCTCCGGAGCGGAGTCCTTTAAAATGCTGGTGACAAATGAGGGTCGCGGCTCGCGGATTGTTATATAATAGGTGGTAGAGCTACGCTGAAGCTATTAATGGTTTCATTATCGACTGGGGTAGTACCACCCTCTCACAGAAAAAAGACGTGAAGTACCAGTGCTCGCATTGTTGCGTTTCGTTCAGTCAGTGAGAGCGAGAGCGAGACCCAGCTCTCCTCCCCTTCCCTCTTCCCTTATTCCCCCAAGACAGGTTAGCAAAGCACTTGCGACTCCCCTGGTGTTGCAAGTGTCTATGGACGGTGGTGATCACTTAACATCAGGTGACCCACCTGTCCATTTGCCTCCTATGATATAAAAAGAAATGCTCTCGATAACAGCAGACAATCGCGGTTTCGATATGTTGGTAATACGAATGAAAAAAGCTACGAGTGCAAAGGGTTAGTATTAATTCCCATCGAGGTATTTTACGAAATACAATTGATAATAAATTATTAATTCCCATCGAGGTATTTTACGAAATACAATTGATAATAAATTAGGTACCAACAATAAATTACGTCGCAAGAATTTAATGCTTCTTTCAGACCCCCGTCCTGTAAACTTATTTTACACTGGCTTCTGCCCGCGACATCGTCCGCGTGGATTAGTTAGTTACTAATAACGCTAAACACGCAGCGGAAGCTCTCAAAAGGAAAAAAAAACGATTTTGAAACATTCTTCATTGGTGCTCCGCTCCTATTGGTATAGCCTATAGCCTTCCTCGATACTATTCAACACAAAAACAATTTTTCAATTCGAACCATTAGTACCTTTTTTCTTAGTGTGGGGAAATCCCTTTTGGATACACCACCCTCTCGGAGGAGAGGGGACTAAAACGGTGTACGTCTTCCGCTATAGTTGGGGCGGCACGAGATTTCTATAGACTTCATCGTGCCGACCCAGCGGTTGGCCCAGCAGCAAAAGCGCCGCTGCCGGGCCCCGTCCTGTTGGTAGACAGCCGTGTACACACCGGCCATCACCTCCGTCCGCCGGGCCTGTGCAATGCCCCCGACCCATCTTCCCTGGTCCGGTTACAGTGGGAGGAGGCGGTCAAACTGGCGCCTCCTCCTGCCCGTCCTCCGTTGGCGGAGACGGCCCCTTTGAGGGTCTTGCTCACGGATCTTCTCCGCCGCCTCCTTCTGTGATATGACCTCCTCGCAGAAGGAAGGAACCATTAGTACCTGAGATTAGCGCATTCAACCAAACAAACCCTCCAGCGTTATAATATTAGTATACATTCAGTGACACCAAGCATACAATACTACGCACGGACTACTGGAAGCGCAACAGAAAGTCTGAGGCAGAAGCAAGCAATATTATTGCAGTGTACTGTACATCGCAGTTTCACTAGAGTTGGCCATAATCCCGAATTATACTTATTGAATGCTCGGCAAACAATTTAACATACCACTTAACAGACATTTAACATTAAGCGCCGCCAGCAAATTCGCAGCGCTTTGACATTTAAAAAAATCCGGTTACGTAGTTGGTATCAGCTTGAATAAAGATTTTAAATCGGGGAAAGCTTATTTGAGTTTAAAATCGTTTAGGTATCACATGAAAACATTCCACGATGCGGCGACAACGCACTACATACGTTCGTCTCAGCTGTTCCACACGACACTGTGTCGCGCGCCCGCACTGTTTCTACTGTCGCGCAGTGATCCTGTCGGGGCCGAGCGAAGCAACCGCAGCGTTCACGATAGCTGGGTCGAGATGGGCATGAAGGTAAAACACTATTTACAATGTAAACCTTTTTAACACTCCACAAGTCAGGTTTAGTCGTTAACTCCTCTTGTTATTTGACTCCTGGACCATTAAAAATTATAATGGCTTAAACTCCATACAAAAGAATATAGACCTTATGATTCACTGGTCAACAGACAAATTGGCTTGAAATTTACAAACATGGTCCCCCATTTTGAGATCTGGATGTTAAAATATAGCCGAGGGGTAAAAGAAATGTCTTCTTTATATCTACTGCCAGAAAAAGGACGTGTGGTATGTACAGTTTTTGGCAATAAAAAAACGTCGACCAATGGACGATTACTACTGAACTTAATTGACTCATTATAAAATTAGTTTTAGACATATTTATATATTAATTTCTAACTTTGAGAGGGACTCCTTAAGCAACGCAAATAAAAAATAGGAATCCGTATTCACTGTTTTCTTATTCCCGGCATAATTATAGAATTTATCCTCTCGAATTAAGAGAGTTTATTATAAATGCTAAACAAAAGTTGTTAAAATTATATCTCTTAGTAACAAATATTTTACAACTATACCCAGTATAGTTAATTACCTCAAGGTTGTCGATTTGCGGATTTCAGGGTCTAACTATTGTCGTTTCTTATTCCGCAGTGCACATGGAAGTGTTGGGACAGGTCTCCCCACGTTCAACATTACATATACCACCCTAAGGAATATTTAGCCGCCCTCTACGCACATCTCGATGCAAGCGGACTCATATCGCAACCGGAGAAAATACAAAGAAGAATGCGCCTTTAAAACTATACCTAATTGTAATTTTTAGATAATTTTTTACTTGTATCCAAAGGTCTGAATCATATACGGAGTTTGGTGGTCGTGCTCACTGAAAAAAGATACCAAGAAAAAATAACCCATACAGATGGCAAAAAGTCTTGTTTAAAGTCTGGAGTTGAACCGATATATGAAAAAAATAAACGCTCTGTTCTTACTTTATTGATCAAAGTGGTCGTATATGAGGATTTTTTGAAATATAAGATTAAGGGAAATTAATTCAAAGCAGTGGTACATACGATAGGTATTAAAAATAAGTTGTATTTATTTATACTTCCCTCTCATCGAAATTTAACCATAAAATATCATTGTTGCAAACTATTCCAAAATAAATTAATGAAACGATAAGCCAATTAGAAAATAAATTAGAATTTGAAATGGGGCAAAGATAATCTGAAATTTTTGTCTTTGTCTATTTATATATAGAATATCACCTTCATTTGTTTATTCCAATTTTAAATACATCTCACTTGTTTCCCTGTACAAATGTTTACTCTCTTATGCATGAAATATTTGAAAATAGAACGTTTTTGATATGGATTTTTTAATTATTTTGAATTTGAGACTAAGTACGCACTTTTGATATGCTGTATTAACACCAGGAACAGTTTAATTCACTTGAAATATATTTCTAAATCCCAAATGTGTAACTAACTAGCTGACCCGGCCACGTGCTGCTGTGGCTCAGTTATTAAATGTTGAAATATAATTATCATAAAGTATTTGGTATTATGGGGTAATGAGTCAGCCTAAAAACTTGATCCAAATAAAGTGAGGTTATGTAGTAAATTGATTAACAGAACACGTGCATCATAAAATATACTGGAGTAGAAGAAGGAATTCAAAATTTAAAGGTTACGCCATCTATGAGATATATTTAACAGTCGGTTCTACAGTTTTCTGTCAACAAACAAATTGAAAGCGCCATCTGTTCGAGGCGATGAAACTTATAATTAATAACAATAATCAACATTGACAATCATGTAATTTGTAATTAAAAGTATTGAGGGCATTAATCGAAATATAAATTATACTATCTCTCAAGTTGAACCAAACTATACATAAATGCCAACTTTTATGAAGGTCGGTTGAGAAGTTTCGGAGTTCATCGTGGACAAAAATCATGACAGTGGATTTTTATATATTTATATATTACTCTTACAGTGATATGAAGAAAGGTACCTACTCAAAGAGACAGCTTCCGCTTGTAGGCGTTTTCAAAATAACCATGGAAAAGTTGGTAAAAAAAACAGTTCTGTTGTGGTACAATTGCAGAGAAACCCCTTACAGAAAATTACGTTGAAAATATTTACGGAATATTTTCTAAGAGTACGTAGTAATTGGATCAAAATATGACCAGCAAAATCTTATACCGTCACATTTATTTTTACAAGACCTTATAGAGTTTTGGAATGTTGAATAAAAAGTCAATATCATTATATTATATGTCGCATTCATAACTACTTTTAATCATAAATAGAATACAGAGGCAACACAAATTATAAAAACATACGTGCACTTGACGAGGCATAGAACTCGCGACTGAGTATATATATAACTAACATAGAAAATTTCGCTAGTAAAAATTATTCCAGTCGGTAGAGGAATTAACAACAAAAATTTAATGTAATATTCTAAACATTCAATAAAAATTTATGCTGGCACGATTGTCAAATGTTTGCTTTCGTTTAGTTAATATTCAGCTTATAAGAATATATATATACTAGCGGACCTGGCGGAAGTTGTCCTGCCTTGATAATAAAAAAATCCTAAAGTCAACCGCAACGCCACCAACCGAGTCCAATTGTAAATCTAAACCATTCTCGGATCCACTGGAACACGCACACAAAGTTTTATTAAAATCGGTCCAGCCGTTTAGGAGGAGTTCAGTGACATACACACGCACAGAAGAAATTTATATATAAAGATATAAAATCCAATAAATTTATTTTAAATTGTTTGGTCTCATTTACAAGAAAGCCACCTATATAATTTAATGTCTTCTGATCGGTTACATAAGCATGAGGTTTTTTTTGAACATTTAACCGGTTCGAGTTCCGACTGAAGCAAGTTATTCATTAAAAATATAAAACCACATTTACCTAAATTTGAGAAGAAATAAATATTTCTTTTTTGAGTGATATATATAAATACTATATGGCTATATTTTGCTGAGCTATACTCACTTTGCATAAGAAGCTACGCTTTCTTCAGTGCATGATCAAATGAATAAGAATCGGCTGAAAAGGATTTGATCTATCTCATCATAAGTGTGAGGACTATTGGAGCTGGACTATTGGACTATTGAGGAGCGCGTGTATGTACAAAAAAGAGTAATAATGTAAAAACATTGATGCACAATAGAAAAAGTATGTACATACTCGTCATAATATAATTTATTCAACGTTATAAATTCAAAAGCCGTTCAAAGAGATCAACTTCACAAACAAGCGTGTTGAAAATTGAATCATTCATCCGGCTCGAAGGACCATAAAAAGTGATAGTTGGTCGTAAGAGAAATACGATATATATCGATATATCACCGCTTTCTTCAAATATTATATTATAGGAAAATCCCTATAAATTATGTTTATATATTAAAAGATTATTATTTAGATTTATTAAATTATGGTAAAATTGAAAATGAATTAAACAATCGATTACGGTTGTAAATACTCGCAAAGAATTTTTCTAAAGAATATTGTAATTTTGAGAATGTTTATTTAGCTTTTAAGTGTTTAATTATGGCTTAGTTTTATTGTTTTTATTGGGCGTATCTTTACGCTAGATTATTGTATAATTCTCGTAGTATATTTTCGCATATGTATCTTTCATGTGTAAACCTTTGGGATATGAAGATTATTTTTTGTTATCAAATGCATTTTTTACAAGTAGCATTAATTATAAATACAGACAAGTAATTGCAGTTTTATTAGCCAGCGTTCTGAGTACACTAATAAAGTAAAGCAGCACAATGTCTCTGATAATTGAAGTATTTTGACCCTGTTTTTGTATGAAACTAAAATATCCATACATTCTGATACAGCTAAGGCTATGAAGCTCTAGCTACAGCCAAATCTTCTATAGATACAACTAAAGTAAAGTATTTGTGTATAAGTGGTCTAAGTCTGCCTTATTGATGGTGTAGGAGCCTTTTTTTTTTTACCGTGGAGAGAAAATCCATCATGGACTGTCAGGCCCCCGGGGGAGGGCCTGAGCTGAGTCGACCGCCAACTGCGTGCTGGGACACAGCTGGCGACTTTAACCGACTAAAACTCCACGACAACCTACGCCACACTGTGGGAGTGTCGCGGGACAGCGCGAGCATGCTCCGCTACACCCCCGGCGACAGGCGTTTCCCACGCCGCACCCGGCTGAGGCAGGCTGGTTGCGAGACTGCCTCCAAACCCGTGCAATAAGAGGTCAGGGCCCCCGCCCCTTCCCCCCTGGGTTCGGCCGGCAGAAGAGAGGTATACCCCTTCGCCGTCACCCCGCCAATTATTTTTTATCGAGGTTTACTCCTCCTCCGCCTCAGCCACCCCGACGTCCCCTCCGGCCTACGCTAACCTAAACATCCCCCTCCCCATCCCTTGATACTAACCTTACCCTATGGTGTAGGAGCCTAGACTGACTTGGAGTGCGTAAAATAGACTGTTTAATTTTAACTCCATATACGAGTCGTTATATTTCAAAATCATCTAAATCCAATTGTAATAGGTCATATAACATAGTTGATCTTTTTAAAGGTATACACCGACAACGAAGCTCCAATTTTGCCGTTCATAAGGTTTTTGCTTTTGCTCGCGGATTCGCTTTCGTTAACGTAGATTTGGTCTATTCCACGGGAACACTTCTTTTGTCTGTGTCAAAGGTACCCTATATTCTTTTCAGTACCATTAACAGCGTCTAAGCAAAATTAATGAAGACTTGGAGTGCGTAAAATAGACTGTTTAATTTTAACTCCATATACGAGTCGTTATATTTCAAAATCATCTAAATCCAATTGTAAATAGGTCATATGACATAGTTGATCTTTTTAAAGGTTTTTATACACCGACAACGATGTTCCAATTTTGCCGTTCATAAGGTTTTTGCTTTTGCTCGCGGATTCGCTTTCGTTAACGTAGATTTGGTCTATTCCACGGGAACACTTATTTTGTCTGTGTCAAAGGTACCCTATATTCTTTTCAGTACCATTAACAGCGTCTAAGCAAAATTCATGAAAGACAAACTCACTTTCGCATTTATAATATTAGTTAGGATAATATGAAACATGACGTCCTCTTAAGTTTAGCGTGTTTACCATATTAGACAACATCGTCATTCAACAAGAAGTGAGATTGTGGTCAGAGCGTTAAAACCTAGAGTACCTCCCTAATGAGTACTAATCAAGGGCGTGTACTGTAAAAACGCAGAGTTAGCAAAAAAAAATGAGTGCGTGTAACCGCCAACGCGATTGAAGTAAAACTTCTTTGGCGTAAACTTAACCAAAACTTCTATTTTAGTTTAATTCGTTACTTAATATAGTAATCTGTTCGTACTTCTCTATATTTTATTTACTTTATAACAAAGAGTGGCTAATAATATCTCCTGTTTTATTTAAGTTCCGAATTAGCTGAAAGATGACACTACAGATAATGAAGGTGTGATTTAATTCGTTACTCTGAAACCAGATGGCAGCACGGTCACGCGCTGATATATACATAATTCATTCTATTGTATTTTTTTATTATAATTTTATACTTTTTATAATTTTAAATTTCAATAATTTTTATGGGTTTGATTATAAACTATTTATTAACAAAATCAAAAATATTTATTAACCGGATGGTACAGAAACGTGACGCCATATTGCCGTAATGGACTTCCGTTGTATTGCGTCCAGTTACCTCCTAATCGTGCCTAAAGAAGTTTTACTTTAAAAAAAAACCATTTGTTAATAAAAGTAATTTATAATTTAATATTACTTCATTACAAATACGTCGCCGAACAAATCAGTTCACAAACTGTCTCTTTTTAAAATTTGGCAAGGCAATAAATGGCATAATAAAAATTAAATAGTGCGATGCATCATTTCGCCAAAATAGTATATTGTGTACCTATTGTTAATTCCTGAATATGTAATTATATAATTTTATCTTGAAAAAGTATTTTAACACGAAACACATCGGATTATATATATAAATTTAGTATTAAGAATGTATGTTTTTAGTATATTAAAAAGTTTTTCTATTTACTTTTTAAACCGTTTTTCATACTGCGGCTTCCAACGGCTTACAATTCAAAAGTGGTTTTATTTGTTTATAAGTCAACTAGCGAGCCCGGGGACATTGTCCCGCCCTGTTAATAGAAAAAAAACCTAGAATCAGACCGCAGAGCCACCTAACAGGTCCAATTGTGAATATAAACCAATCTCGAATCCACTGGAACACATACAAAAAATGTCATCAAAATCGCCCTAACTGTTTAGGAGTTCAGTCAAATACACACAGAAGAATGATATATCTACCAGTTAACCCACGCAACTTCGTCTGCGTGAAATCGATTTCTTACCGGTTCTAATTGTATTTCCAAACTCGAAAAATTAAAAAAAAACCTAGAATCCGATTACGGTGACTCCCATCGTTTCCAATTGTGAAACCAAACTATTCAGAGACTCACTCAAACATATAACTGGTTAGTGAACTGATTTAGATATATATGGAAGACATTTCGATGAGGCGGACGTAGCGCCATCCGTCATTCAGCAACATCCGACCGTTGAATGATTTGGATATTGTTCATACTAAAATAGCGACTAAAAAATGGGTGAGTGAGGTTTGGAATGTGAAAATTTGGGGTGTGTTTATGGCAAATTAAAAAAAAGTAATAAAAGTTGTAAAAGAAAATTCTAGATGTCCGTATCCACCCTAATCACCTAGAGGTATAAATTATACTTTACGACCTATTGTCATACCTACCATTTTTATAAAAATCGGTCCAGATGTTTCGGAGGAGTAGAAACACTAACACGGTGGCACGAGATTTTTATATATTAGATTTAAAAATACGTTGATAATAATAAAAAATCCTAACAATCAACTGCAGCGCCACCTACCGGGTCCTATTGTGAATCTAAACCATTCTCGGATCCACTCGAACACGCACACAAAATTTCATTAAAATCGGTCCAGCCGATGGGATGAGTTCAGTAACATACACACATACAGAAGAAATTGATATATAAAAATATAAAACAAAGTCGTGTTAGTTACACCATTTATTTTTGTGTTCAATCAAAATATTAGTATACACATTGTTCCAGTGTTCCTTACGCGCTGGATTTTGCTATTATAATTCTATAAGGGGCTCAATGTAATAGTAGACAAAATGTTACCTACATTGTTACCACAAATGTATGTATATGTCATTCATTTGATCGACGAACGTTGCTCTTTACACACGGTAATATTCGAAAGTGTAATTCAGCTCCAATGTATAATAAAAATATAAAGAGATTCATTTGCTAAAATCTACCCGGGCGATTTCGGTAATGGTGTATTTACACTCTATTTTCATCATTTTACGAGTACAAATTGTTTTCTTGTAAAAATATTTAATGTACCGAGACAGCTTATTTACAATTTTATTATATGTATCAATATTATCTAATTAGTATTTACATGATAATATATAAAGAATATATACATAAGAACTAGTGTTGTTACGAATGTCGATTTTAATATATTCGCGTACGCGAATATCTGTCATTGATATATGCGAATACAATTACGTTTAGGTACATATTAAAACCTAGGTACTGTTAGTTTGTCTATAGCTAAAAATTGACAATGAGATAACAAGCAAGTTGTACGCGCACATTAACGCACTAGCATTTCGGAAATTGTCGACTTATATTCAAGGGATGATAGTCGATAATAGAAATAAGTCATTTCCTACAAAAGATCTGGTTAGAGGACAGAAGCTGAGAAAGGATAATGAGTTTGCTGGATGCAATTCTTTCTAGAACAGGACTGAGTGGTAAGGTTTCTATGGTAATAAATTCCAGCCCTATTCCGGACAGGGTTGAGGAGTCCTAATAGTCAGAACTTTGTGGTATCTTAAACGTGCTGCTTGACTAAGTAACCTGTCGGCCTCAGGCATGATGATTTCATAAGCCGTTTTGCTTAACATCGTTGGTGCTGCCACAAGCGAACTTCATTATTTTCTATCTCAATTACAGCTGCAACTCGGCCTTACCAGGTGAGCCCATTTGAAAGTTTAGTACGTTAGGCCTATAGGCGTAGCGCGTCAATCGCCGACGTAGCGATACCATGTCTGTGAAAACTTTTGAACACCTTCAATAATTCCCCAGATTTAATTCGAAGAGATTAGGGCATAAAATATTTTGTAACAATCTTCGTTTGAGTACCTTCGACCTTTTGGACTTGTTGGGGAAGTCGTCTGCCATCAATGATCACTCATGATGATTTTGTAAAGTCATACTGTAAGTCATAAGTATTTTAAGATTAATCTGCATTTAACGAACTTTGAAATTACAGTGACGCTCTTGCTACTTGTACTTGCACATAAATCAAGGTTGAATAAACTTTCTTACTTTATAATAACATGCTCATGCAACGCGTCAAAGGAAAGTGAAGTGGATAGTCTCAAATTCCTATCTCTCCCAATATATTGCTAGTTCTGAAGATATTTCTACAAAAGTGAAAAAAAGTGTCTGTGTACTTATGTACACGCGTTAGAAGTTATACTTTTTTGGCGTAAAAAGATAAAAATATTTTCAAAATTGTTATCTTTCGCCTTATTCTACGTTTGTAGAAAAAACGACACTAACAATAGAAAACGTTGACTATAGCTAACTTCAGGGTGTCGGTTTTTCGTAACGGTGTGCGCGCGCATCGTAAAAATTTACTCTCATCATTTTCCCTAACACGCCAAAAAAATTCAAAAACTTCAAAAAAAATGACGTAGGTTCGAAACCTTGCAAGTCAGCCGGAACTTTCAGTTAAGCCAAACATCGAAAAGAAACTATAGCACGATGGTAGGCCGTTCTCAGCTTGCCCAACTATCACTCTTAAGTTGAAAATCTGCCGATAAATACAGTGTGTGCCAGCAGCTGCACTTAAGAGCCAGCCTTGCTCTAGGTTAGGCATGTTTATCATATTGTACCCTATCGTCATTAAGCGTCAGGTGAGATTTTGGATTTTGAATTTTGTTGAATAAGCCACACCTTCATGGATTGAGTAATTGACAACACACGTAGTCGCTACTACGCTAATAGTGAACGGGCGCGAAGTTGAGCGGTATGTAGGTTAGTTTTTATCTTAATTCAATTCGGTACGTGATGCTCCGAACGGGTTCTAGGCTTATTTTAAAAGATTTTTCACATACCAACTGAGTGTATGTTTGCGTTATTCCTTGCATAGTTTGAATTCACAGTTGGAAGCGGTAGTTGGTAATGCCACTAGGTATTTAGGTTTTTTTAGATTTTTTGCGTTTAAAAATACAATTTAAACTGCTAATAACCAATTTGGTGCAAACGAAGTTGCACGGGCCGCGAATCATCCCAGTCGGTTAGTGGTATCCCCCGCAAAATACGAAACCGTACCCAACGCTGCGCGCTACAAAAGACGTCTGCGACATATTTTTACCGATCCTCCCGATAAAATAACGGTAGCGAACGATCAGTACCAGTCTGTCTCTCCAAACAAAGCGTGTTCACGCCCACGCCCGCGTAACCACAGATCACGCCGCCGTGGTCTGGGGGTAAATTTCGCTCCCGTACACCAGATTAGCTCCCCTCGGCAGCGGCTCAAGTGGGCAGCGGGCGTGGAGCCCTAGAGCGTGTTGCTCGCGCGATACTGTGACACAAAATCGTACATCACTACGACATTACATATATCACCTCCACACACATGCACGCATACACGCTTAGCCATGAAAGTGGAAGGGTTTTATTTTTTTCCCTTATTAAACTGAAATAGTTTAGAAAATTATCCCATACGAAATATATATAAGAATTTTTGTGGTATCTATGCTTGGTACACATATAGAAGTATGTTTTAACAACTCATATATATGTGAATAATTAGTTTAGCTTAGGTTAGCTCAGATTGGAGCTCCGTCGCCTCATACTGCGAGGCGGTTATGCTCGCAAAGGAGGCGGTAGAGAGGGAGAGGGAGCAGACCAGCCAGCTCCCCTCCCGCGGTCGACGATCACGGCGGCGCGGCGCAGGATTAGCAATGACCTGAAGTCGTCCTAAAAAGGGCCTGCGGGTGATGGACGCGGGCATGTCCGTCGCCCCGTACAAAATATCTGCACAGGCCCGTGTGGTTGTGCCGATGTGCCTCTCATGATCGTCGGGGAGGGCAACTCTCGCGCTCCCCTGAGGGGGCTACGATTTTGACCCCACGACGGCTACGAAGCAACTAGTGAGGGTCCGACACTTGTCGGGGAGTAGACGCAGTGCTAGTTCGGCATGGGGTTTTAGTTCGTGCAAGTCGGATATACCCCACCCTCAGCTGCCCGGCTAGGGTGGGAATCCGTATGGATTACCCCATGTAAAAAAAAGGTTAGTTCACACAGGTCGCGAATTGCATGTATCAGGCAACAGCCCAAGCCGAGGCGTGCCGATCACTCTTGAGCTAGTTGTCAAATAAAATCGGCTGAGTGCCTTAAGCGCTCGCCTTATTAGTGCGATGAAGCTGTTAAGACATTGCTAGGTCAACAGTTCGAAAAAAAAAGAAGTTGCATGGATCAGTTAGTGTTAAATAAACGCGAATATTTGCGAATACGAATACTAGTTACATCCCTAATAAGTACACATGAAGAATTACTACAAAAAGCAACGGTTAACACCTACGTTAACTGTCATTTGATTGTCCGTGTGCATATTTGTCTGGTTTTAGGGTCAACAAATCGTGAAAATAATACACCTTCAAGAATAACAAGTTTAAATTATTCTTACAAGCAATAAAAATTCAAAGGCTGCTGTAAAGAGTTATAAGGTATGTACATTTCTCAATAATTAATGTTTACAATCTAAAATATATACATTACGCTTTATTCTTAGACCAAGAGCATTAATTTCATACGTGATATAGTAGTGTCGTAACAATTGGGAGACAGAGTGAGCAAAATGCTAGAAAGCCGTGACAGTCAATTCCTAATATAATCTATTATTTTTGTATTTAGTTATTTCTATGAAAACATGGAGAGATGAAAACCATGTAACTAGGAAAGTGTTGAGTATGATTGTGGACGGATATACGAGTAGAGGAAGACCGCAAAAAGTATGGATGGACTGTGTGAAAAATGATATGTGCGTAAAAGGTGTGAATACTAAGATGACATTTGACAGGAAAGATTAGAAAAAGAAAACATGTTGTGCCGACCCTACTTACGTGGGATAATGGTAATGATGATGATGTATTTAGTTATTTACATACATACAAAAAGATTAAGAAAAAATATTATTACAACTTTAACGCATTTGAAAGAAAAATATAAACGCACTGTACAACGCTTCTTTGAGTAGTAACGTGCTCAGAGACCGCGTTAATCTACATAGGTTCGAATCCTGCAGTGAGTTACGTTCTTTATGATTGAAAACATCGTCAGGAAACCACAGTATTTTCTAATATCCACCTGGCTTTTTATACGTTATGTTTATAGGCTATATAGCGCTTGGCCAAAATCTCACCTAATGTTAAATGTGTCGGGGGCACTGACTCTCAAATGCAGCGGCCGGTATACACCAATGGTAATAATGGTAATGGTAATAAATTTTCAACTTGAGCTTGGTAGCTTGCCACACAGGCTCAGGAAAAGCCCTACCACAACGCAATAGTTTCATTTCGATGCTTTCGTTGATTGAAAGTTCGAGCTCATTCACAAAAATTTGAACTCAGGTCGTTCAGCGCAGTATCCAAAAACACACTAACTTTAAACACTAATTTTAAATCTGTTTTTAAACAGTCAATCGTCTAGGTTTAACACATTTACTATATTAGGTCATTTAACATCAGATAATACTGCGGTTAAACGCTAAAACCTGACCTCACCTCACCTGATGAGTTGTTCACAGGCTTCAACAATATAGATAGGTTATTGAGCAATAAAATTATTTCACTTGGCATTGTTTTCATATCACGTAATTAACAATGCAAATACCTATTGTATTGTACTCTATTACCTACTAGGACTGTTGATAAAATATCGATATATCGAAATATCGATATTTTTATCTTAAAATATCGATATTTTTTAGTGATATTTTTTTGGGCGATATATCGATATTTCGATATTAAAATTTGGATATCGGTGGTCGATATTATTTATTATATACATCATCATCTTCTTACCGCTATCCCACCTAAGTTGAGTCGATACAATATGTTTTCCTTTTCCACTCTCCTGTGTCAGATATAATCTCAAAATTCACACCTTTTATACCCATGTTACTTTTCACACACTGTATCCATACCTTTTTCGGTCTCCTATACTCTTATATTGTTTAGATTAATAAGAAGTAACCTATTAAACAATTCCTATCATCAAATACGCAAATCAAAATAGTTGTTGTATTTATATTCCTTAATGATGAACAAATTATTTCTCATTTATTTATTTTATTTCACTTTATACAACAATCAATAACCTAGTAATGTAAATTGTATTGACTATATTTAAAATGTATCGATTTCTATAAAGTGACATTATAACCTATATGACAATGACAACTTTCTGAATGTAAATTACGAATACTACAGAAACAATAGTCACTTTCTTTTAGGTTTAAAAACATTTTTAGCGGGACGTGGCTGAGTTACTGCCACGTTGCTACTATCAGAAGGTTTGAGAAATAAAATATCTGAATCTACCTGTATAGACTAGTAACCGCTTTGACAGCTGGTTTACGAATCTCCCGTTTATTCGTCAAGCAGGTATATTTAAATGGTATAAAAATGGAGCACGGGAAAGCATTACAAATAAAAATGTACAGGCATTTAGAGTACGAAAAATATTACAGTAATAAAGCAAATTTACAAACTAAGAATTAATACAATATTGGGAGTGATTTATTAATTAAAATATTAAGCTATGTACAACGTAAAAGAGTAATAAAACAAATGTGCAAACAATGAGCCGGGATTAGTGGTAGTTGTCTCACAGTACGCGCATTCGAGTTCTTAATTCCTCTAATTTACGCACATTTTGCATTTTTAGAAAACTTGGTTTTATAGAGTTGTTTATCACATTCCATGTTGTAGTACACACATATCACGTCTACTGTAGGTATTGAATCGTAAATAGGCAAAACACTGAATATTCAGCATGGGTCTCCCAATTAATACGTAAGATCGATCGAATCGTTTTGAAGATAGCACTGCGGGCGAAGCCACGGTTAACAGCTAGTATAAACTAAAATTGCTTAAATTACTTTTTATAAGATCAGCTATCTGCCAGTGAAAGTTATCTGAAGATCGATCGAAACGTTTTGGAGATAGCATTAACATTAACGATTAACAGCTAATATAAACTAAAATTGCTTCACTTACTTTTTATAATGTCCGCTATCTGAAAGTCCCGTAAAAACGGTCGACATCTGAAGAAATAGTTTTAAAACGCCAGAATCGGATTACCTCCTTGACCTGCAAACACACAGACCTACATAATGTGACAAAAGAACCCTAATAAAGTACAAACTTTAAAAATTCAATGAACTATGGTCGAATGTCGACCACTGGGCGCCCACTAGTTAGTATAGATTTTCAAGAAGTAGGTACAGTTCTGTAGTAGTGATAGTATTAATTTAACTAAAGTTACGAAAAGCGCCCAAACACTCGTAAATACTTTATGAGCATACACAACATTTTCTCTATTGTATATAGATAAATAATGCTATATATAGATATAAACCAGAGAATTATCTAAACGATGAGGAAAACCGTATCAACATCCATTGCGTAGTTTTGGAGAACCAACAGAACACAGAAATACATGAAAAGTGGCTTTGTTTTATAACATTCATAGATGAGCAATAATCATAAGAAGACATTAAATATATACCAAAACATTTTTTTTTTATAGTAGCACGGCAAAGTGACTGCACTATGCCTGATGGTAAGCATAGTACAATCCAAAAACAATGGCGACCAATAGTATTAATTTAACTAAAGTTACGAAAAGCGCCCAAACACTCGTAAATACTTTATGAGCATACACAACATTTTCTCTATTGTATATAGATAAATAATGCTATATATAGATATAAACCAGAGAATTATCTAAATGATGAGGAAAACCGTATCAACGTCCATTACGTAGTTTTGGAGAACTAAGAGAACACAGAAAGACATGAAAAGTGGCTTTGTTTTATAACATTCATAGATGAGCAATAATCATAAGAAGATATTAAATATATACCATAACTTAAAATACTGCGAGAGTAGTGGCATCCCTTTACCAGAACACACCAAGATGCGTCGCGTCGCACAAATGGAACATGCGGGATGTAAGATAAGCTCGAAAAAAAATCTTCCTTAACCACGAACAATGCAAGTCACATTAATAATAATGCATATAGGAACGTAAAGAGATACTGATAACCTCGAACACGGACGATCGTAAATCATCGATATCACACAAAAGACTTTGGAATTATAGTGCGAATGTCAACAAGCCAGCTAATACGTGATTGCCTTTAATCGATAGTAGTACATCGCATATCATTCTAAGTAAACGTGATGCTTCATGATTGGTTAAAAGTTACCGCAACCAACAAAAGACTTACACATCTTTAAGTGACAATGTTTTATTTTATTTTTGGCAACCAATTTTCTTGTAGATTATTACTGCCATTGTCGAGTGGCAATAATAAGATTGTGGCCGTCTTATTAGAACTTTCCAGGGAGTTTTTGTGGCAAGTCAGAATCCATGCTCCGATATCCGATCCACTTGTACGCAATAACCAAAGTATATTACGTAAAACACCGCCAACATTATACAATATACAGCCAAATAATCTATATCTGCAAATATGTATATCTGCGATTTTCTTAGAAACTACTGATCCGATTTGGATGGGGTTTTCATTGTTGGATGCTTATTTTAGTACATAAAACATTAGGGTCTGATAAAGATCTTCGGAGATATGTAGTAAAACTCTGCAATAACTAACATCAAATACATAACATAACATTACGCCTGTATGTGTTTTTTAAAAGGAAAAGAACAAAAACAATAAAGAAGAAAGAAAATAAAAATATTGATTCATTTTGAATTTATCCTGAAAATATTTTTGTTTTTCAGAGAAAAAAAACATCTCTCAGAAAATCACGAAATCAAAGTGTAAAATAATAGTTTATTCACTTAATTTTACATAAATACATTAGCAAATTAAAAAAAAATTCAGTTCAAGTTACAACATTCAGATATTACCGATTATATTATTAATATTTTAACCGATTAATATTTTATCTTGTCTTTTAAATAAAAAAACGGATTTGTCGCCGACTTCAAGAAAAATATATAATAGGTAATATAAGAATGGTTTTAGATGAATCGTAAATTATTTTCTAAAATAAATATAAAGTTTTATGTGAAACTAGAGGCCGGGCGGACGTTGTTCTGCCTAGATAATAAAAAAAAAATCTAAAATTCAATCGCAGCGCCACCTACCGATTCCATCTGTGAATCTAAACCATTCTCGGATCCACTGGAACCCGCACACAAAATTTCATCAAAATCTGTCCAGCCGTTATGAGGAGTTCAGTGACATACACACGTACAGAAGAAATTTATATATAAAGATGGACCGAATAAAATGTTATTTTACACTTTGAGTTCATGTTTTTTTAGTCGCTTCCTTTTTCTTTGATTTTTTTTCTCTATCCTTATCTCAGTTTTATGAAAAGTGTCAAATAAATCGAAATTTCTTTATTAAACTGGAGCAGATTTGGATAAATGTTTACGTAGGCATATAAAGCCATTGCTTACATTTGCTAAAAAAAAACGTTACAAAAAATCTGCTTACGTAATACTCGTACGGCCCCTGATATGTGAAATTTGTCATTTTTAAGTTTCAATTATTCATGTAATTAGAGATCAGCTTGAAGACTAAGTATTAAAGTATTTCTTAAATGAGCTCATCATTTTTTATAGTAATTATAAAAATGGACAATGTATACATATAATAAGAATATACATGTAACGTGTCTATATTTTTTAGATTTTTGTAAAAAAAATTGTTGCATGTGTCTTAGCAATAAGTGATAAAATACACTTCAATCAATTTTAGAATGTCTGTCTGTCTATTTGTATGAACGCACATTAATGGTAAAATATCGCGTTTATGATAAAAATTCTTCACGAAAAACATAAATGATAAAGTATATCTTCGAGTATACTTTTCATGACGACTCGATTTAAGTGTGAGAGAAAAGTAGATACATTCAGATGACTTCATTAGTGGCTGTTTTTTACATAAGGTTTCAGGCAGACGAAGTTTTAGCCACAGCTAGTTAAAAATAATAATGAAACGTACACAAATAACGAATTTAAATACATATATACAGATTTTAGAAGAAGGATACATAATAATTCATTATTTGTTATAATTTCTGCGTTAATATTTTTAATTATCAGGGCAGACTATCAATATATTCAACAGACATATATTCACTAGCTGGAGATTCAGTAGGATCATTTCCACCAATTATAGTCCATGCTGTACCGCTTCCCGCAGTTTCGAACACTTTTACTGCACCTCTTCCTACGTCATCAGGTTTCTGCCACTCAGACGCATTTCTAAGTTTATTAAAGTCTCTAAGCTGTTCAGGTATCACCATTGGCTGTCTTGTCATTGCAGTGTCAGTAAATCCCGGGCACAGAGCTATAACTCTTACGCCAGTATTTCTATAAGTATACTCATGACCTAAAGACTTTGAAAAGCCTAAGACAGCGTATTTTGATGCTGTGTAAAGTGAAACAAATGGATGCACCATATATCCAAACATTGACGACAAATTGATTATAGTTCCGCCTCTACCACCTCTATCCTTCCTCATGTGTTGCCAGAATTTGAGAGACCCTTCTATATCTGCTAAGCTATTTGTTGTTATCGTAGCCTTTGGAGAAGATTCACTTAAAACACCAGCATTACTAACAAAGATACCGATGTATTTGAATTCATTTAATATTCTAAGGAATACTTCTTCCAAATTCTTTGTCACATCACAATATATATAAATGGCTCTGTTCGCACCGTGTTTCTTGTTCAGTTTTATCGCTGACATCATACCCTTTACATATTGTTTATCAAGAATGATCACAGACTTAACACCCGCTTTTAAAAAATTATCAGCGATTGCGTATCCAATCCCTTGGGCAGCACCGGTAATAACTGCAAGCTTATTTTGTAGACTTCTTTCTTCACTCCACTGCACATCAGTTACATTATGCATCCACCCGTTAGTTATACAAAATGAACATAGTAAAAGAAATTTGATTAACATTTTAAAAACTTTACGGTGTTCTTTATGTGTCAACTGCAGTGAGTGTTGTCGATGATGTGATGTTTTTCATTAATAATAATGTATATATAAGCCTGTTTATCGGTCTCGAATAACATTTACCACTTGCATTTGAAAGGATTATGGAATACTGTTACTTTACACGCGGATTTGCGCGGTAATTAAAAAAGGCCTGAAAAATATTACCAAGGATTTTGAACCTGGTCTGAAATTGGTAGTGCGTCTTTCCACCATTTTTCAAACAATTTTTGTCAAAGACAGGTACCTGCCTATATATGAACGTAGATGCGTAGCAGCTAAATGCCTAATTCTATGAAACCTTGGCATTATCAACATTAGGTCACCAATTTTATTATATGCTCATATTTGACACTGCCTAATTTAAATATAATTGTATAAAGTCAATATAATTTTCTTAATTATTCGGAATTATGTTTGATGATGCCATCGATGGAAATTTTATGCCATGATACATCTTTTGTTTATATATCCTATTCGTTGTTTAAAACGAAGTTATTAATGAAAAAGCCATTGGTTTTTATCGCTCATTCTTTTTTATATTCTTCAAGTTAGCAGAAATTATGAATAGAGAATTTACACATCTGTTATTGAAACTTGTTAATTAAATTCCAGTATTCAAATGTTTATAGCTAGTTACAAGACAACGTGCAACAATGTATTCTATTGTTAATGGATTCAACACCTATCAACATGTACTAGGTAAGGCATACAAGGGTAAAGTACATTAAATAGTATTACACTAAATAATAATATTGTAGTATTATTATATAGTATTCCATATAACTATGGACAAACAAATATGATATTATTTAAGAAGTTATAGAGATAAAGTATAATTGGTTAGTGTGTTCTTACAAATTTTGGTATTATTGCTATCGTCAACAAAGTATAGTCAAACTTAACTTAACTTAAGTCAAAGTCGTCTTAATGAATTTATAAAATAATAACTTAAAAAATGTGTTTCAAAATGTTCCCAAATGTTCACTATTTTTACAATTCGGTTGCGTTCCAATATACATTATCAATGCTTACTTTGCAATTGAATTTTATTAAGACCCCTAAGAACGCTTAATTTTTATATTAACCCCGTTGAGTACATACATACAAACGTTTACATTAGTAATATAACTTCTCATTTCAATTTATGCCTGATAATATGAATACAATGGTGTTGATTATATTAAATTATTCATGTTTTGTTCTTCTGATAAACCAACTATACAAATATACATTCCTATTAATTGAAAAAAGTGATTAATATGAATGATAAAATTGCATTGATAAGATTTGCGCACGCTACAACAATTATATTTCAATACAATGCTATCTTCTGATTCTAACCTAAAACACCTTGTTCCAGTATCTCAAGGCTAATAATATTGAAGAAAATGTATAGCTGATTTTTAATGTTAAATAATAAGAGTTATTTATTCCCATCTAATTAGTGAAATTATTAATTTGTAATATAAGTAAATCTATGTACGCAATATATTGGACAAAGTAAGTGGAAATAGTATTTATTCCTATAATAATAATAATAATAATAATAAGTACAACAATATGGAATATCAACATTGAAAAAAATTTGGAGAATACTGATAGATTTAGGGTTTATTTTATTATTAAAATTATGCATTTAAATTTACATTTTCATTTACACATTATAGGTATTTTATAGATTTAAAACTTTAGCACAATCTTATATTAAACTAGCTATGCCGGCGACTCCGTCCACGTGGAACGTAATGTAAAAAAAACAGTGAGTAATAAAATTATCTAGATATATTAAATTCATTTACTTACCTCCATTTGTCTCGTACTTAAGTCGCATCGTCACTAAAATTACAAAAACTTTTGATAGAATGAACCGATTTTGATGAAACCAAGACTAACTGTTACTCGAAGATATTCTTTATGATTTTCTTTGTGAGATTTTATCGTCAATAGAGTAGTACTTTAGCAGTGATGCGTGTTCAAGCGAACAGACAAACAGACATTTAAAAAAATGATTGAAATATATTTAATTACTTGTTCCAAGATACCTGCAGCAATTTTTTTGTCACAGTACTGTCCAAAAACAATGGCGACCACCGAGTAGCACACTATCCATCGCTGGTCGCCGCTGTCATGCCAGCCTGCAAAAAGCTGGATATGCACAGGCTGATCCCGAAACGCGACCCGCAGAAGCGAATCAGTATGACGGGCTTTTTCGCCATATACATGGTGGTTGCGACCCAGTCAGGCTGTACCAGGCCTTACCACGTCACTTTCGCTATTGCCTCGTTTGTTATTCAGCAGGATGTACCACGTGCAGGTGAGGTTGGCTTGGATGTCTCATGTCTTATGATGTTATTCGACACCCCTTACACCCCAAACTATATGTATACATAGATAAGATGGTGATATGGCTTGAGTGTTCAGAGGAGTTGTTTGGACTGATCCCCGCCGCTGCATTCCACTGTCGTACAACCCGCCTGAAACTGAAATTTCATCCACACCACCTCGATGGGTGGAGGTCTTTTACAGTGAGGTTATCAAGTGCATTTCTACCTCGTACTTCGACCTTGTGGAATTGACTCCCAGTGGCGGTGTTTCCAAACCATTGCGAGCTACAAACCTTCAAGAAACGAGCGTACACTTCTTTAAAAGGCCGGCAACGTACTTGCAACTCCCCTGGTGTTGCTAGTGACTATGGGCGGCAGTGATCACTTAAAATCAGGTGACCCATCTGTTCATTTGTCTTCTATCAAGCCTTAAATTACAAGCTTTTTCTCTTGTAAATTAGTGATTTTTTCCAAAAATGCGTCTTACAGAAGTACACATATTTTACAAATTATAAGTGATAACATTTGTAATACAACTCCCTTTCTTTACACACTTGTATTTTTGGTTTTGTTTATCATAAATTTTGTTCTTGCTTGTAACTTATTACGAAAAAGTTAGAGTGTTTCCGTTGACTCTTAATTGTTAACAACTAGGTGTGTAAAATCGAATTAATAACTTTCGGTGGTTTGTAGCCTCGAGGGTTCGTGTTGGTTGTTACCGGTGGAGTGAAATGAAATACCGAAGGTGCAATATGGACTGCCCCTTTAATACAATTTATACAAGGGACAATAAACACTATAATGTAAATATTTGTTTGATAAAGCGTCTTAACCTAGCGTCCCCACGCGTCCCGGGTGAAAAAGTGTGACGGTTGTCTGGGTAGCGCGTGGGTTTACATTTTTAGGCCCCTGGTAACAAGTATTTTGGATGGATAAGATTTATTAAACTAAATATATATATTAAAATTAAGAAAGGGTGGAACACCACAAGCGGTTGATTTCTTTAAATAAATATTTATGAAGAATACAATTAAATAAGTTAATTTACTTTACACGGTGCTTTTCGTTGTTCTAGATTACGTTATCATGTACCTATACTGACGTTAAGGGATTAAGATTTTTTTAAATAATCGCAACATATATCATATTTCTAAGTGCATATGATATCATAAGGTTCAGACGATTAAGTAATATTTTAAATCACAATATCATTATTAAATAGTGAAATCTGAATAAACAAATCAGATAATTTTTCTTCTACTTTACAAAATTATCACGACTATGTTAATTTAACATGTAAGTATAAATTACATTCAAATTGTCTACCTACGTAACATATTAAATTTAATTGTTCGATATCTGCTCTTAGTTAGGGATGTACGAGTATTTGCTTTGATACGATTTTCTAGACGTCTAAATCGTTTCTTAAATCGGTTGCCCTTAAACCTCGCAGTTTTATAGAAATAGTTTAAAAAAATGCAGTATCTAGCAATGTTTGCAATTGCAGTATCTATAATATAATTACTTTTGTTTTAACGTTCTACCAATTATGCTATTTATACGATGAGATAGCTATAAATGCATACGTATATACAGGCTGAATGTTTAGACAGCAGCAATATTTATGGAGGATACTCTGCACGCGATTCTCGTTTTAAATCGTTATAAAGAAACTGGAGCTTAATATTTGACCTAATTATCTAGAAAAATACAAGATTTATACACAATCCTCTACGCGTCTATATTAAAGCACAGTGTCAATGGCCGTCGGGTGATTTCACTTTCACTTGAAAGGGAACGTCAGGAACAAAAAGGTTTATTGTCCGTTTTATTATCGAAAATTATTAACTCAGGGTCGGCCATAGTAGCTTTTCGCACCGGTCATTGCACTGTGTTTATCCTTTTGAAAGTCTTAGAATAAACTTTAACTTAGGTTTTCTTGGTTGTTTATTAGTATTTGTTTTGATATTATTATTTTATGTGATAAATAAGACCATGAAGTGTCATATCCTAGAATAATGCGAGTGTTTAACCTTTCACCTGGAATAGTTTTTAGGCTATGAGAGAATGTACTTGAAATATATACCAAGAGAGAGAGCAGGAAGTGTTAGAAACGTTGAAATCTATAGTACTTTATTTTCTGTCGGATCGTAGTAACTATCGCGCACATTAAAAAATATACTATGTTGTGTATTATTAACACTGTCAATATACATTAAAATATTATAAAACAATGCTGAAAAGTAATGTTTACCACCTGAAAAGTGTATTCATGTTATTCTCTTAAAAAATAATCAGAATAATAAGTTTCACTTATATCGCACGTGAACAACACACAACTTTTTTACTTTTGAAACAATGAGAGACATTAAATAATGCCATTATTTGTCTGTAATCGATGTTGCTTCATCGGATTAAATAGTTATCACTACCAATTTATTTAGTAACCATAACAGATTAATATGACGAGTTGGTTGGTTGATATATTTATCAGCACAATTTACATACATTATAGACAATAGACAACACGATTTGCATTAATTTAAAAACTAATCTCTTAAAGATAATAATGATATAAATCGATACAAAAATAGCTTGAATAGATAGATATAAAGATCGACTAGTAATGCACATCCCTACTCTTACTTGTACTAGATAATCGGTATGCGCCGCATAAACGAGGTAATTTTCATTAGACTAGTGTATTCGTGAATATAACAACGTATTAAGATATTATATACTTTTTAAATATAAATTGTGAAAATATAGAAATCTTCAGTATAGACATATGTAATAAATAAAGTAGGTTACTTTCGAATCAATAAAAAATAAAATCAGTATTTTAGTTAAAATGACAAATATGTAAATTTAATAATTGTTTGAATTGTTTCGATTAAAATTATAATATTTATTTGTAACAAGGGTAATGTACTCGTGTAGAGTTTGTTCAGCCATAATTAAAAGTACCAATGTTCTAGAGACCAGCGAAGTGTGAAAGTTTCAGCGTGCGTTTACAACAAAGATTTCTTTAGTAAGTAGCGACAAACTATATTCTATTGTTCGAGATACATTATTTTTGTATTACACTTGTATACGTAAACACATTTTTTTTATTACCATAACTCTTTCGACTATTAAGAAGTTTTGTTCTTTCTAACCTTCGCCCGTTCGATTTATACGAGATCAAGGAATTTATAAGTAAACAACTACTTATTTTTTTAAATCATTGCCTTCTGCCTCTTAGTGTACACTCTACGTTTACATGAACACCCTGCCCGACCAGTGCCCTATTCATCGAAACTCCATACCTTCTATTATAAATGTTTATCTTATAAAATAGTGCATTTTTACATAAATACATTTGTCAAAACTACATGCGTAAATTACAATATGCAGTGGTGGTTAATATATCAAATAGTAATTATTATAACATGAATTTCAGAAATCATTTTATTCGATATAATTGTATAAACAATAAATCTGCTATAATTATTAAGTACTAAAAACAAAATGATAAAAATATCGATTTCATGAAACAAATAGTTCAAGTAAGCGTAAGTAAGTTAGCTCCATCTATTAGATGAACGTAAAATAAACTTACCTAAAAAAAGAATACGCTAACTTAACACTACATATTATAAAACAAAGTTCTCTGCCACGTCTATCTGTCTGTTCGCGATAAAGTCAAAAATTACTGAAAGATTTTCATGCAGTTTTCACCAGTAGATAAAGTAATGGAAGGTTTAGGTATTATAATTTGTCAAGGTTTTTTTATTATCAGGGCGGGACAACGTCCGCCGGACCCTCTAGTATTCTGTATAAATGTCAATTTTCGAAGGTTGTACATAGGTATGACTCCATAATATTCGTAATCAGTTTCAAAATGTTCATGACAAGCTCTTCTTTGTTACATCGATCTGATCAAGTAGGACAAACCTAGGATAATTCACAGATTGGCAACGGGCAGATTGTCCGACGCGCGACAAGGAGAAGGGTTCCACAGGGGTCGGCCTTGGGATGGGTTGGCCTATACGGATGACACCCTAGTCGTAGCCCAGGGGAAGAGGGAGTGGGGAGAGTTGGTGCGCCTGGCCACAACCCTCGTGGTCAGGCGCATAAGGCGGTTGGGCTTCAGGTTAGCCCTCGAGAAGACCGAGGTCCTATAGTTTCACGGGCCCCGGCGGGGCCCATCACCTGGGGCCGAATGCCGGGTGCCGCTGACTCTATATGGGGGTCGTGCGGGCAATGAAGGCAGGACCTGGCGGACGCGCATTTCGGCCGGTATACCGTAGACGTCATCCGCCCAATCCTGCGGGAATGGATTGGTAGAGAGTGGGGTTCCCTGACGTTTCGGACTGGTGCAGATGTTCACCGGATACGGTAGTTTCGGGTAGTACCTGCACCGGATCACTCGCAGGGAGCCGACCGCCGCTTGTCACGAGTGCGGCGCTAATGAGGACACCACGCAGCACACTCTGTCTGAGTGTACTACGTGGGAGAGACAGCGCCGCATTCTGGCGGCGGTGGTAGGGGGGAATTTAACGCTGCCGAGTGTAGTTTCGGCCATGCTCAGCAGCGAACAGGCTTGGTAAGCAATGGCCTCCTTCTGCGAGGAGGTCATCTCGCAGAAGGAGGCAGCGGAGAGTGCCCGCGAGGTAGACCCTCTAAGTGGCCCTCTCCGTCAACGAAGGACCGGCGGGAGGAGGCGGCGCTTTGTCAAACTCCTCCAGCTCGGGGGCCATCTCATCATTGCACAGGTCCAGCGGATGAGGGGAGGCAGATTGTGTGTACCCAGTCTGCCTCTCTATAGGTAGGAGCACGGCGGCCACCAACCGCCGGGAGGACTTTTGGGGCGGCTGTACAAGGTAGAGTAGCGAGTACGGTCCCTTGCCGCCCCAACAATTACGGTCTGTCGGTACACCGTGGGGTTTTAGTCCGTGCGAGTCGAACATAACCCAACATAACATCAAGTGGCGTATCCATAAGGAATTATCACACGTTATTTAAAAAAATAATCACAGATTTTAACTGTTTCTAATCTGTTTTACTCACTGGAAAACCGTCATTGTATACTTCAGCGTTAGAGCTGGTGGAGATGAAAATTCAGCACCTATTTGAGCTATGTACTTTTAGTTTAAGATAGATAAATGAATACTCCTACAAAAACAAGTTATTAATAAATTAAAATGATAATTCTCAAAAAATAGCTGTGAAATTAAATGACGATGACCTTCAGATGACAAAGACAGATAGATAACACACCGATAGAGACGGCGATGTCTGCTGTCTGTAGATATTTTGTGGCATTATTTCATTGTGCTTGAAGATTCCACAGTTTGGTATTATCGATTCGTGTATGTTAAATCTATGCTATTTATAGTAATTATAAAAACAGACAAAAAAACAATATAAGGTTGATAGAGAGCTGTGTTAAACATACACTATAGATAATATGTATATAATTATATTATGAAAACTAAACTATACTGATAAATAAGCCATATACAAGATATTCATACGAATTGAAATACGTGATATACATATTTTAGAAAAAGAATAAGGTTACATTTTTGAAGTTATATTTCTTTTGGCGCGTTAGGGAAAAATGATAAGAGTACATTTTTACTATGCGCGCGCACAACGTCACGAAAACCGACACCCTGAAGTTATTACGATACGCGCGCACACTGTCACGAAAAACCGACACCATGAAGTTAGTTAGTCAACTTTTTCTATTGTTAGTGTCGTTTTTTCTAGAAACATAAAGTAGGTAAGGCGAAAGATAAAATTTTTGATAAGATTTTTATGTTGCTACGCCAAAGAAGTATAACTTCTAACGCGTATACATAAATACACATACACTTTTTTTACATATTATTGTAACTTAACATTTACTACTTACTACTGATCTGGTTACTGGTGTTTAATGGTCGAAATTCGACCAAAATTAATAATAAACCAGAGTTAATAATAACTTTCGATAATAAAACGAACAATAAACTCTTTTTTTAGTTCATGCTAGAAAAAATTATCCTTTGTTAGTTAATCGTTATTAGCACTTTTTTTACGCTTCACCGTCACTTCGCCCGACGGTCAATGACAATGTGTTTTAACAAAGATGCGTAGAGTTTTGAGTACAATTTTTGTATTTTTCTAGATGATTTGGTCAAATATTAAGCATCTATTTTTTCATTGATTTAGAACGATAATCGAGAATATCCTTCATAAATATTGCTACTATCTAAACTTTCACCTGGTATATAGAAGAAGGTATCTTAGTTAATATTTATATATATGTATATTATGGCAAACTATCAATATACGCCACAGATGTATATACACTAGCAGGAGCTTCAACAGGATCATTTCCACCACTTATATTCCACGCTGTACCACTTTCCGCAGTTTCGAACAATTGTACAGCACCTTTAGCAACGTCATCAGGTTTCTGCCACTGAGACGCGTTTCTAATTCTATTAAAGTCTTCAATTTGTTCAGGTGCTATCCTTGGCTGCCTTACCAATGCAGTGTCAGTAAATCCCGGGCACAGAGCTATAACTCGTACACCAGTTTTTCTATAAGTATACTCATGACCTAAAGACTTAGAAAAACCTAAGACAGCGTATTTTGAGGCAGTATAAATAGAAAGAAATGGGTGTATGTAATATCCAAATGCTGAAGACAAGTTAATTATAATACCACCTTTACCATGTTTATCCTTCCTCATGTGCTGCTAGAATTTAAGGCACCACCGTATAACTGCTAGACTGTTCGTTTCTATCGTATCTTCTGGAGAACATTCGTCTAAAACACCAGCATTATTAACAAAGATATCGATGTATTTGTATTCATTTAATATTCTATTTGATACTTCTTCCAAATCCTTTGTGACATCACAATATATAAAAACGGCTCTGTTCACACCGTGCTTATTGTTCAGTTTGATCACTGATTCCATACCTTTTTCGAATTGTTTATCCAGAATAATCACGGCCTTAACACCTTCTTCTAAAAAATGATCAGTGATTGCGTATCCAATACCTTGGGCAGCACCGGTAACGACTGCAAGTTTATTTCGTAGACTTCTTCCTTCACTCAACTGCATGTCCTTTAGTTTATCCATACATCCGTTAGTTATGCAAAATGAACTGAGTAAGAGAAACCGGGTTAACATTTTGGTAAACTTTACCCATATATAATTTTATGTTCTATCTAAAGCGAGGTTTGTTAGAGGTATGAGGTTTGCATTCATAATTACATATATATATTTATTATTCAGTTTATCAGACTTCATCACGATTAACGACTTATGCTTGAAAGAATAAAGGATGAATCTTACTTTGCACGCGGATTTATGTGGTAATTTGATAGATAAACGTCTGAAATACGTTACCAATATTTAGCTGCTCCAAATCTATGATTTTTTTTAAACCAGGGCTAAAACATGACATTGGCGTTCTGTCTCTCCATTGTTAGATTGTTTTTAATCTTCTCCCAAAAAAGGTAACCACAACTGAAACTAGTTCTAGGACAACTATTCGGTGACGCAAACTTTGGCTAATACTATTGAGATTTGGTCACTAATTTTATCCTCATAATTTACTCTACTTTAAATCTAAAAATTTGTAAGTCCATAAAATTCTACGAATTATACTGACTTTTAGTGAGACTAACGAATAATAATGCATTTATATATATATAAGTGTATATGCTAAATATAAGATGCATCTTTTACAATGTAACAACTTTAAAAACAATAGGTAGTAAAAACCACATAATGGACTGTTATTTATTTTGATATTGTTTGTTTTTTTCTTTATTATTTCAAACTTGGTTAGTACGTTTTTTTTTATAGCATAGTAGGCAAACGAACAGGTGGGTCACCTGATGTTAAGTGATCACCACCGTGCATAGACACTTGCAACACCAGGGAAGTCACAAGTACGTTGCCAGCCTGTGTTGGGGGGGGGAGGAATGGAAGGGGAAAGGGTAAGTGGAATAGAGGTGGAAAGGAGGGAGAGGTGGGTCTCCGGCGCTCTCTCTGACCGAACGAAACACAACAATGCAAGCACTGTTACTTCACGTCGGTTTCCTGTGAGACGGTGGTACTACCCCGGACGAGCCTACCCATTCGTGCTGAAACCAGTAATATAGCTTCGGCGTGGCTCTACCACCTACAAACCAAACTATTCTATAGTTAACTACGACATATTAGATACAAGCTTGGGTTCATGGGACACACATGCAGGTGCACATATGTCTCTCTAACATATGTGCGTGATTAGTTCAGCTACTTTAGCTGGGTAAGTCATGGCTATAGAGGGCGGTAGGACATGGCAATACTTGCAAGCAGGACATACCAATTAGTGTGTAAGACCATAAGAATAACCATAGTGTTACACATAAGTGCATTGTGTTCCGGAGTCAGCCGGTGTATATCAGTAACCAGGTGGTAGGGGTAAATGTGTATCCGACCGGAAAGCAAACTTGTCTCAGCGATTCTTAATTTACTGTGTGTACAACGTAATATTTAATTGTTGAAAAGTTTGCACGGGAGCTCGAAAAGGCGCTGGTGTGTACCCGGTCTGTCCCTCTATAGGTAGGAGCCCGGCGGTCACCTTCCGCTCTACAAGGTTGATTAGCTTGAACGATCCCTTGCCGCCCCCACAAAACGGTCTGTCGGTACACCGTGGGGTTTTAGTCCGTGCGACTCGGACATAACCCACACTCTCCCCCGGGAGGGATTTCCCCACGTTAAAAAAATAAAGGCTCCTAACTTTTTACTCCCCATACATTTACTTTAAAATGTTGCGAATATTACTAGAAAATTATACGTACGATGATAAAAGTATTGAATAAATATAGAATAAACATTTAAAACAAGAGTACGCACGTGAGAAATTATATTTCTTTGGCATGAATATAAAAAGTTTTGAACCATGTCAACAGTTCGAAAGACGAAATAAAATACTATCTACTATAGAGTTCGAATAAAATTGAATAAATTAATATTGATATTTAAAATAACTACTTGATATAATATTTCAAAAGGAACAGTTTATCAAAATGTAACTGAAACAAAACTTTGAATAAAATTATATGATATTTACATTTGCATGAGTATATTTTAGGGTATATCATTTTATATATGTGTTTGCGTTCTAAAGATATACTCTTCAACATTTTATGAAGATCGGTTGTTGTTAGAAAAAACAAATATTGTTTTGTATGAAGCAGAGAAATATTATTGATAATTTTTAATGCTTATCAATTTCAAAAACCTTATCAAAATCGTAGTCCGGTGAAGCCTTAGTCCGGTGAACCTTGCTTGGTCAATAGCGTAGTCAGTTCGAAAAAAAAAAACATCAAAATCAGCCATATTAAAATCGGTTGAGAATATTTAGTAATACGTTATTTTATAAAATCCACAAGTTATGTAAAGTAATGATAATGTTTATATTGTATCATTGTGGCGTATAAATGTGGCGTATCTATCCCAACATTTCTGAAATGAACATTTTCCAGGTAGACCATAGATTTACTATCTTTTATTCGCGGCTTTATCAGTGGTAATGTAGGTTTAACCTATGCCTCGATAACAGTACTTTTTTCTGGTTGAATGCTTACTTACTTACTTACTCAATACTTACTTCACGCCCTTTTATGTACCCTTCCAGTGTGTATACAAAATTTCATTATTAGTAAAGTGATTAAGGCGTGAAAGCGTAACAAACAAACTTACATTCGCATTTGTAATGTTACTAAGGAAGTAACGAGTAATATAGATTTTAAAAGAAATAATTTATCAAAAATATACTGTTGAAATAGGCATCTGATTATATAAATCTAAAATACCGCACAACGATATCACGTTCATCAGTATTCCTTGGTACGACAAACGCGTGCAGAACATCCCTACTTGGCGCAGGTATTTGCGAACTAGTGTTGGGATAAACGATCCTGCACAAAACACGACGCAAACCCGCCACCATTCCCGCCGAAATACTAAGTTTCAAGTAACTTCATATAGAAACGTGTGCCATTTTAAGCTAAAACTTTGGATTTTGTATGAGGTAACGCTGTTGGTCGGAAGGCCTTCTACAACATCGTCAGCACTACGGCATTTATTTTTACTTTTTTTTCTAATATTTTATTTTAACTTTTACCTTTTCAAAATATACAAATTAACTTTTTATTGCCCATATCAAAATTTCTCCATCCCAAGGGATCATATTACTAGATGAAGAATTAATAATATTTGATAAGTTATTCAATAAAACAAACAATAAAATAAAAATTCTAAAAAGTGAAGAAGCCTACGTCAAATGAACGGGAAAAGTAGCGTTATTTAGGCATGATTTTAGGCTATAAATTAACGATTTGAAAAATACCCAAGTCAAAAAAGTAAACTTGGTAAATAACGGGCAACCTACTATATATAGTGTGTAGCATTAAATAGCTTATACGTTTAATACTTTCCGTACTTATAAATTATCCCGTAAAACTAAACATTAGTAATAAAGAGAATATATTATGTATTAACTTTAAGTAATCAGGAAATATACTTTTTGTAATGAGTTTTCTCATGTAAAATTATTTATAAACAATGTTTGAATATAATTATTTTAATTAATGCCTTTTAAAGTAATATTTTACACATTAGAAAAAATGTTGAGTTTCAAGGTTTTCTTGAATTGCAAGATATAATGATTATTCCAGAAATTTTATCCTCATTATAATCTCGCTGACTTGATACAAAAGTATAATTTTTGTCAGTTTTTTTTGTAGTCCGGTGAAGCTGTAAAGACCTTGCCAGGTCAATAGCATAGTCAGTTCGAGAAGATGTCAGTTTTTTTGCATTTTTAATTAGCTAGATTTCCGGCTATGGCATGATATTCAAAAAAATTGTAAATGCAATTTTATAATTTATGTTACGTTTCCTTTATATTAATATTGAATGGGCAGCAACAATATTTGACGTATTTTTTTATGTAGAAACTTCTTTAGAAGCGTTGTGCCTTTTGGGATGAGTTAAAAATGTTAAACTCGCGTCCAGGTCATCGAAAATTAGTAAGACGGAGGATTGCGCTTGCGCGATTTGCGTCAGACATGTTTACATGTAATATTGATATTTTACAGCTCATCATACCTTTGAGTGGTTAACAGACTTTATAAAAATGTATATAACTCCGAGTATATATGGCTCCGAGTGCCAATAAATATGAAAACCACACTAACATTATAATAATTTTATTAAACAAATTCTGAAATTTCAATGTCATTCACGCTATAATTAGTATGAAAGAAAGAGAACACGTATTTTATTTCAATGTTTTGCGTTTTCACTTCTATCGGCAGTCCTTATGACCGATTCGATTTTAAAAAAAAAAAAATGTATTTGCGAACTAGTGTTGGGATAAACGATCCTGCACAAAACACGACGCAAACCTGCCACCATTCCCGCCGAAATACTAAGTTTCAACTAACTTCATATAGAAACATGTGCCATTTTAAGCTTAAATTTTGGATTTTGTATGAGGTAACGCTGTTGGTCGGAAGGCCTTCTACAGCATCATCAGCACTACGGCATTTATATTTTCTTGTTTTTGTCTAATATTTTATTTTAATTTTTACCTTTTCTAAATATACAAACTAACTTTTTAATGCCTCATTGACACTCCAGAACATGTCCGATTTCTTTATTATGGTTCCGAACATCTTTTGTGGAAAAGTATTTTTGCGCTTTTTTATCATTTGCCTGTATTAGATTTCAATATGTTTTTGGGTATATTAGACAATTATATGGCGATAATAGAGAAAGTATTAAAAACATTGTTTTGTACGATCCTTTTATAATTAAAAGTACACTTACGTAGCGCCGATTTGACTGGATATTTTATTCTGTAATCAAGGATGACAAAAATGTAACTAAAGATTATAAAGCGCAATGCATGCTAATTCGATAAGAAAAAAACATTTTAGGCCCAAGAAAAAAAGCGATTTTTTTCGAGTCTCGTATGAAACTATGTTACTATAACATTGTCCAAGAGCCCTTTCCAAATTAGTTCGAAAAAAATTGTGGTCGGTTTTGTCTCTCGTCATTCTATTACTTTCTACGCTGAAAATTTCATGTCGCTATTTTGTCAATTTTCCCAATTATATATACACCTTTATTTAACTTTGAAAGTGGACTACTTTAAATGTCATCTGGAAACAATTTCATAAAAAATCAAAAACTTTTTTTTTAATTTAAATATCTTAATGTTCAAATATCTTATGGTTTATATCTCTCTTTGACACTTTAACTGCCACGCCATAATCACATATTTCTTTTAGATGCCACGGGTGAATTTTTATAATTGTAAAAAGCTTAGGTCACCAATAACCACCGTGGCGTCACGAGAGAAACCTTGGCTGGTCATATATAACCAACGTGCCAGTCAAAGTATTAATACGGCAGCAAGTTTACAAGTGTATGTATACGATCAAGATATTCTTGACTAATGTACATCCCTACTTCTAGCTGAACCACATAATCGGAATGCATTGCATAAATAATGTACTGCTCATTTCACTAAATGATAACTTAGCGCGTTACACAGTTTTTTTAAATAAATTTGCGAAATCATTTTTAATAAATAAAGTAAGCATTTTCAAATGAGTAAAATTTAAAATCAGTACTTTCGTTAAAATTACAAATGGAATGGAATGAAATGGAATTACCGGAATACAAGCTTAAAATGGCGGTTCTTATGTTGTGTAAAATTTATAAAAAAAAACGTGTGTGTATAGGTACTTATGTACACGCGTTAGAAGTCATACTTCTTTGGCGTAACAAGATAGAAATCTTTTCAAAAAATTTATCTTTCGCCTTATTCTACGTTTGTAGAAAAAACGACATTAACAATAGAAAAAGTTGACTATAGTTAACTTCAGGGTGTCGGTTTTTCGTGACGGTGTGCGCGCGCATCGTAAAAATTTACTCTCATTATTTTTCCCTAGCGCGCCAAAAGAAGTTAAGCTTCAAAAAATTTTGTTTGATTATATTACTCAGAATTTGTACGTTAATAACAAAACATATCATTCTCTCGGAGTTCAGCGAAGTGTAAAGGTTTAGTAGCCACACAATTACTTACACCAAAAAAATTGCAGTAAGTAACGACAGTATTTTATTATTATTTATCTCTGTTTTCTTTTTTGGACTCGTAAGACTCGTAAAACTTTCCAACACATTATTTTTAAACATCTCATAAGATACAGCCAGCATTTCTAATGTAAACGCCCGAAAACTCCTCAAGATTTCATTGGAATTTATCGACTATACGTTATTCTATATAAACAATTTGTATTGTTATCTTCATACCATCAACCCTTTCCCTTATACGAGCTCAGCTTTCTTAATCATTAGGCGTGATTTACTTCCTTGTATAACATAATTATAGGTCGGATTGGCTTGTTTCATGTCATTTGCTTTTTTTACGTTTGTAAACCCATCAAGGGTGCCTACATGCTAAAATCACGTGGTTTGCATCCGCTACCACACCAGAGTAACAAAGAATCACGCGAGCATTTGCGTGTCGCTCTGGGAACTGGCTATTTCAAATTTGTAGTGCCAAAGAGAGCTGCTGCCTGTAGACAATGTAGTACCACATTATAATTAATATTACATTAAAAACTAGCGGGCTCGGCGGAGGTTATCACGCCCTGATGATAAAAAACCTTGACAAATGACATACCTAAACCTCCTCATTAACCACTTTATGTAATGGTGAAAATCGCTCGAAAATCCGTTCAGTTGCTTTCGAGTTTATCGCAGACGTGGCAGAGGACTTTATTATAATATTGTGGAAAACAATCTAAATCATTACTTATGCATCGCATTTGTTCTTGGAGTCGGAACGTAAGCTAGCAATCTTTTACACTTTACGTAGTATAAATTATCGATACTGTACTTACTGCACTGAATTAGAATCGCCTTTTTGTTCCAGACGTGCATCAAGAAAAACACTTATTATTAAATTATTATGTTATTTACTCTTAGAGATTGTTATATATTTTGTAAAATTCATCAATAGTCAACCTATAGCAAATGTTGCTGAAATGATAGATTTTACGTTTAATATACGTTTTGAAAAGTAAAGTAGGTTGATTTTTAATTATTAATAATCCTAATATCTTTACAATATGCTCAGAATTATACTAAAAATGCTCCCTAACTTAATATAAATATATGCATTCCGTATTTAATTAACAAGGTTAGCATTACAATGGAGCAGTTCACTTAATTAACGAAAAATAATGTGCATGTCATTTTATAAATTATAATGACTTTTTTTCGTTGTTAAGATACAAGTAACGACTAGCTCACATATTTCACTTATTCAGAACATTTGATTTTTAATAACGATTGTAAATTTTTTTGGCAAATTAATTATTTTCATCGGTTACTCAGTTTTATTTCTCATTGATTTTCGCCGAGCGGATTGGATGTTTTCGAATGTAATGAAGATCAATTTAATATGAATCAAGGCTATATTTATATTAGCAACAATTATCATAAGCAGCACAACGAAGACGATTATTAAATTTTACTAAAACTATTATCATCTTCCGGATAGTCAAAACTATAAACTCTCTTTAGTTCAGCATTCGTTTATAGTACAACCTACATGAAATACTGGGTACATTACATCTTATCTACCTATCTATACATATAATAAGAATACAAATGTAAAGTGTTTGTACTTTAACGATTTTCGTGAAAAAAATATTGCAGATGTGTAGAAATAAGTAATAGAATAGTAATAAACATTTCAATCATTTTTAGAAACGTATGTCTATCTGCCTGTTTGTATGAAACGCACCACTGCTAAAGCACTGGGTTTACAATAAAACCTCACCAAGAAAATCATAATGTGATATGCCATATACATACTCTTTGGTTCATTCAAATCAGCCCATACTATCAATAGTTATTGTAATCTGAATGACGGCTCGAGTTAAGTAATCTATACTATTATGAAGCTGAAGGGTTTCTTTGTTTGATTGAATGCGCTAATCTCGGGAACTACAGGTCTTATTTGAAAGATTCTTCCAGCGTTTGATAGGTCATTTATCGAGGAAAGCTATAGTTTATATATCATCACTCTAAGACCAACAGGAGCGGAGCAATAATGTAGAAAGTTCTACATGTTAGCATTAGCCCAAAGTAACTATTCCATGCAGACGAAGTCGCGGGCAGAAGCTAGTTGAAAATAACATGAATATCAAAAATGATTTAATAAATAAATATTCGTAATTTCTTTATTATATTTTTATCGATTATTGAATTAATAAAATTATAAATGTTTTCAATTTCCAAATAGTTAAATGTTTACAAAAGTATATAAAAATATTTCTTACGCAGATGTTGGATGTAAAGTATTTTTGAGTCGATCTTTTTTTTATTTTATTTTTATTTCACAAAACTAATTACAATAGATGACAATTTCTGTTGACGTCGATGCAGTGATG
>MU159385.1:190463-203554 GCA_015888305.1 Antheraea pernyi | reverse complement strand
ATCTGAACCAGAAGAACTGACTTCCGCTACAGTCACAGATTTGGTCGACTCCATGACCTTGTCTGCCACCGTGGCTAGGGTACTGAGATCCTTACTGTCCGTGACGACCAAGACCGCTCGTACCGCTGCCGGGAGATGGTTTTTCCATAAGATGAGCAAAGTGTCGTCGGAGATCTTATCTCGCGCCAGGTCCTTCATACGCCGTAATAATTGCGACGGCTTCTGGTCACCTAGCTCCATCTCGCCGATAAGTTTCTGCAGGCGTCTAGTTTCTGATTCCTCGTAAATTGCTAGGAGTCTAGCCTTGAGAGTTTCATATTTGCCTTCCTCAGGTGGTTTCAACAGGATGTCTGTCACCTGCTGGACCACCTGCTTCCCCAACTTGGCAATTACAAGATGATACCTTGCCGCGTCGGACAGTTTCTGGTTAAACAGCACTGCCTCCACTTGTATGAACCAGGTTCGCGGCTGGTCTTCCCAAAAATCTGGGATAAGCGAAGATACCGTAATCTGGGCCACGTCCACACCGGTCATTGTTGCTTCCGGTTGCGCCATAATTAAAAAAGTCACGGAAAGTTAGATGTTCACTTAAAGTAGATTGAATCAATAAAAAAAAAACTCTGTGGTCGGCACACATAAAAATCGGCACGTATAATATTGTCGGGGTCACCAGCTTAGAGGTTCAGCCTCTGATCAATGTCTGTAGATGTAATGAAACAAAGATCACTTTTTAGTCTTTAATGAAGAGACGCGTGTTACATGTGCGCCGGCCGACACTGAACTGCTCGCCGGTACATAATAATGCAATTCCACAAAATACATAATTATGTCGCTACAATACTATTCTGTAGATGTAATGAAACAAAGATCACTTTTTAGTCTTTAATGAAGAGACGCGTGTTACATGTGCGCCGGCCGACACTGAACTGCTCGCCGGTACATAATAATGCAATTCCACAAAATACATAATTATGTCGCTACAATACTATGAACTTAATTTAGAATGTAGCATGGAGTCTCTTAAGATTCAGATCTGGAGAGGGAATATCTTTAGTGAAATGGTTGCGTAGAAGATGAAATATAATGATTTATTCTCCTGGGTCAGGAGTGGCCGAGCTGAGCAGAGATCTCTCTTTTTTTTCCACATAACAATGATGCGCGGTTTTCAAAACTACACGAGGGCGTGTATTACGTCAAGACGGCCGTGTCGGAGGAAACGTATAAGTCGAGTTGATTATTGTTTGCACACATAATATTATTTGTCTTCATCTAAATTCTTAATTGTATTTTATTTGATTTGTAACATTTTTCTATAACTTAAAAGCTTTAATAATCTGATAAAAGTTACGAATATTGTAATTCACATAACGACCAATTAGAACAGACCATGTGCCTCGAGCGGGGTTGAGGCAACCTTTACTTTAAGAGGCGTCTAGTTTTAGTACTTCCAAAACACTTAATTTTTATTCTATTTCATTTGTTACATTTTTCTATAGCTTAAAACCTCAATAATATAATAGAGGCATTATAGAGGTCGCACAGTTTATGTGGGACATTGATTTGATAGCAACAGATCGAGTTGGATCGTTGATGAGAGTATTATTATATTCGGTAATTAAAGTAAGATCGGTGCCCCGAACTCGCTGCTCGGTCTTAATTGTTAATTTTTGCAACGATATCATTTTATAGTGTAAAACTGTTGTTGAATCTAAATTAAAATAATGTGACACTGTGAATATTGTATTTTGTGCTCACATTTTACCCGAATGACGCCCACTAAACCCGTAACCACTAATGACGATGCCAACGGGTATAAAGTTTTCCCCGACATATATATATATATACAAGAACTAAAGAACTAAAGAAGGCACTGGCCTGGTGAGGTTGTTATTCATTTCTTGTTGCTTTTGTTTCAAATCCCTGGTAACCTTTCAAATTCATTAATATCTGTATTGTATAATAACTAATTTTTTATAGTGCAGCACGGCAAAATGACTGCACTAAGCCTGATAGTAAGCACAGTACAATCCAAAAACAATGGCGACCACCGAGTGACACACTATCCCTCACCGGTCGCCGCTGTCATGCCGGCTTGCATAAATGTCTCTTCACGTTACGCTTGAAGGACCCCATATTATAGGAAGGAGGGAACACACTGACCGGGAGATTGTTCCATATGCTATGACTTCAATGAGCGAAGTAACTGTCGTACAAACTTTTGGGTCATAAAATACACTAAACTAAGAGGAAGTAATCGTGCGGCCCGAACGATCGAGGGAAATTTTGTAAATATAGTACTGAAAATTTATATTTCACTGCTACCGGGGGAGAGGGTGGGTTATGTCCGACTCGCACAGACTAAAACCCCAATATATGGGAGCACGCCGCGGAGCACCCGGAGTTCGAACCTGCGGACATCGGAGTGTTATTTTACCGATCAAACCACTAGAAGTTATTAAAGTTATACTTCTTTTGGCGCGTTAGGGAAAACACATGAGTGTACATTTTACGATGCGCGCGCACACCGTTACGAAAAACCGACTCCCTGTAGTTAGCTATAGTCAATTTTTCTACTGTTATTGTCGTTTTTTCTACAAACGTAGAATAAGGCGAAAGATAACATTATTGAAAAGATTTTTATCTTGTTACGCCAAAGAAGTATAACTTCTAACGCGTGTACATAAGTACACACACACAGTTCTTTAAGTGGTTATATTACATGCAAATCATCAACTTAATTGGAACGTCTCGTAAACACTCGCCCGTGTACAAAATAAAAGAAATAAAATTAACTAATGATACTCAACTATTCAATTATAATTGAGCAAGTAATCACATCGAATAGTTCATGAAACTGCTCAAACAAATAATACGAATGTCGTCATAAAAAACTTTATTAATTAAACAGTATTAGTGTACAGAAAACTATTTATCGTTTTTCATATTGGAATTATACAAGTTCGGTTAATTAAAACTTTACTGTTAATTAAAACGTGAACGAGTTAACGTTACGGAGCAACGTAATTTGATATTTTTATTTTCTATCTCATCATCATCTTCTTACCCTTATCCCACAAAAGTAGGGTCGGCACAACATGTTTTCCTTTCCCACGCTCGCCTATCAGATGTCATCTCAGTCATCACACCTATATCATTTTTCACACAATCCATCCATCCTGCAGATGTCTTGGAATAAGTAATAAAATACATTTCAATCATTTTTTTATATGTCTATCTGTCTGTCTATTTGTTTGAACATGCAAAAGTACTGGTTCACTATAAAACGTCGCCAAGAAAATCATAATTTCCTCGAGTAACATGATTTCATTAAAATCGGTTCACTCTATCAAAAGTTTATTATATACTAGCTGTTACCCGCGGATCCGCACGCGCTTTTTAAAAAATGTATTAAAGAAATGGAAAATTGTGAGTGGGTGTGTACATTACAGAAAAGTTTTTTCAAAAACATTTGTAACTACGACACTCACGCCAACTGTAACATGTAACGTGTACATTATATATATGAATACAAATAGTATATCGAGTGGGATGTGATTTATCATCAGCAACATAACTGGAACTTCAACCTACTATATACCAAACTCAGTACTCACTAACACTATATAAGAAAGTAATGAAAATTATAAGCTATACATTATCGAACAATATATCTTAAATCTTTTATTTTATAGATAGATATAATATGCCCGTATTGTCGATATACTTAAGTTATTCTTATACGTTGCTATAATAACTGAGTTATGTAGAAGCAAACGTGGTAAATAAGACAATATGGCAGCCAAATTGACCAAAAAGATGATATAATTCATATTACATACAAATATATGACTTTCAATTATGTATATTTATTCTTGGAGTCAGTAAGGCACACAAAAAAAAACTTAGTATAATTACAGCTATATACATAAGTAAGTAAATTATTTTCTAAGTAAATACATGAGGAACCTAACCAAAAATAAAACTACGAGAAAAAAGACATAAAGTCGTGGTCGTATAATGTTATATTATCATGTTGATTATGCGTTAAATCTATTAATAAAATTATAATAAAAAAAGAACAGAGTAAAATAACTTTATACATCCACCAGTTATAATAATAACAGTTATATAAATAAGAGCCTAGTTGTATCTATAGCAAATTCTAAGTTTATCAAATCCTTAACGCAACGAGTCGAAAACAATAATTAAAGCCGTGTAATGAATAATTCTAGTACATTCATTTATTTTACGTACCTTGGCTAAATTCTTGGAAGTTTGAAATCCAAAATAAATCAAACAAACATAAATATAACATATTGTTTTATGTTAGTCTTTTATGCCTTCAATCTATTTAAAACTACTAAAACAATAGGTTTAGAGACATGAAATTCAAATGTTTTTTTTTATTAAATTCACGTGAAAACAAAATAATTCGAGTTAATTCTACTTCACTTCGATTCAGTTCACAATATATCTATAATGCACACATCATTATATACAAAGATCTTTGTTTTTATATATATGTATACGTGTACGTATGTGATAATATATGTTATTTTTATATTATACGTGTACTAACTAACCGACAGGTAGACAGAAATTCCAGAAACCATGGAATTGTGTTCATTTTAATATACTTAATGTAGTTTTATCGTCTCTTTAGTGTTTTATTATAAGTAAGATATACATATATGTAAACTTACATATACAAGTAAAGTACTATATATAACTTTCGTGTATAATCTATTATCACACCAAATTTCGTCCAATTCTGTCTAGTAATTTTTGCGTGATGCTCGTATAAACGACATACAGACAACAATTCTAAAATGCATGGAAATGTGTTTTGTCGTTAATTATAAGGCAGACCAGATTTTTTTTTTGTTAAATGTATTTAATGTACAGATTTCGTATCTTCACTTTTTTATTGTAATTTATTTATTAAAATTAAACTTATTTCCTTCGCCTCAATGTTTTTCATCCATATATCGCATGTAGCATTACAGCCGGCAACAGAGCAGGAGTAAAATGAAAGGCAATCGGCTAAGACCAATATGGCGGCACCCATGGCTCAATTAAAAATAATTCAATGATTTAAATAAATATTGTGCTCAGTTTTTAACATGGGTCTATCACCTTAATGATTGTATTTATTATGTATTCCGTACTCTAATAGGCAGATTGAAATTAAAATATATAGTTGGATAATGTGTCTACTATTGATTTCCCATTATCATTTCCGTTTTCTAATTATTAAGGTAAGAATAAAAACCTGTTTTTAATATCCAAAATCAAATAATTGTCTGAAAATTTTCAGTTAAATGCTTACGGTCCGAAAATAAGATTCACTTGCATCGTAGTTTTATAACACCACCCAACTTATTTATTATTATATAAGCATAGATAAATTGGAAATTAATATAACATTTGATAGATTGCCTAATTGTATAAAGTATGACACAGATTAAATTCATCACAGCCGTTCAGGATTATTAAGAACTCGACTAAACGAACCGTAAACGCGTCAAATGATTTGATTCTGTAAACATGTACGATAAATATTTGATGCTCAATCAGTTTGAATCATGTTAAAGGAGACGATGTGGCGTAATCGAAAATTCTATTTAGACATGAGATGACGCACCGCCGGTTAACGATCGGGAATCTAAAATCTTAGGCAATTTGTCGGTGTCTATCATGTTATACTATTGTCTCCAATGCTTCTTCTTTAACCCCGTTGTGGTTTGAACTTGGATGAAACGAAAAAGCCACGTTAAAAAGAGATTTTAGGGCGTGTTCAATATATGATAAAATAAACATTGGACTTCGCAACTCAAGCTTTATTATCGACCGTGTAGTGTCGAGAAAAAATATGTGACATAAAACACGTCGATGACTTATTAAAAAGGCCAGTGTGCGTAGACAAATTAAATGGCCAGCACGCTACAGAGGCAAGCATATACACTCTTAAGATATGTGTCTAAAGAAACGCGAGCGCTTGAGTTTCATAAATGGTGTTCCAGGAAGTTGTCCCCCCATTTTTCGCGTAAGAATTTAAAAATTCGTAAAATGTATGCCCATCGCTTGCTCATTTTTACCCACTTATACAAGAAGTGCTATGATTTAAAAAGAATAGGGCCAGGGTCCGAAAAAAATATTGAGAAATCGTAAATCACAAGGTGGATTCTTGAAGTTAGTCGTTTACCTTTTCTGTTTTATCTTTTCTCATCCTTTACTTTTTTTGATAAGTCAACTCCTAATGTTACGTGTTACTTTAGACAATAAATTTTACATTATATCTTACGTGGCCAAAGTTAATCTGGCACTGCAATATATCTTCTTCGGCAGTAGGCGGTTTTTTTATCGGTTCAATGGTTTGACAATAATATTATTGTCTTTGTCGTCTAAGATTTTTAGTAAGAAAGCAACTTCATCTTTTTCAGACCACGGCGGCGTCATCTGAGGTTACGCGAGCGTGGGCGTGAGCACGCTTTATTTGGAGAGACAGGCTGGTACTAATCGTTCGCTGCCGTTATTTCATCAGGAGGATCGGTAAAAATATATCGCGGACGTCTTTACCACCACCAACGGATACCACTAACGGACTGGGATGATTCACGGCTTTTTCGAAATAACTACTAGTGAGTGATTTTATGTACACCCAGATAGAAGATATCTCCAGGTCCCTGTGGAGATCGACTCTCCGGACGTACCATGGGACACCGGTCACTTTACGCAAACTGCGGTTTTGGAGAACTTGTAACTTATTTACAGTTGATTTCGGTGCATGTGCAAAAACAGGACAACTATACGTCATGACCGGGCGAATACATGTTTTGTACAAGGTGAGCTTCTGTCTGAGGGACATCTTACTCTTATGGCAAAGCAACGGGTGTAGGCGACCCAAAACCATAGTGGCTTTATTTCGTACTCTATCTATGTGTGACTCGAACTTTAAGTGTTTATCTAGTGTAACACCGAGATACTTGACCTCGTCGGTCCAAGGTATGTCGGTGTCGTATAGCCTGATGGGCTGCAATCTGTTTACGCGTTGTGTGGGATCGAAGAGTATCGCGGCACTCTTATCGGGATTAACCTCTATACGCCATCGAAGAAACCAATCACCGAGTGTGCTAACGGTTTCTTCGATGAGATTCCTAAGTTTATTCAGCCGCCAGTGAGAAGCGTAGATAACTGTATCATCAGCATAACAACCTACCTCTACTCCCGGGAGCCGAGGTAGGTCACTGATGAACAGGTTGAAAAGGGAGGGCGCGATTATGGAGCCTTGTGACACGCCTGAGCGTATCGGATGTATTCACGACAGTTTGCCGTCTACTCTATATCGGAAAGTCCTATCATATTATGTCAATCTCGTATACCCGATAGATTAGTTCATATCATTCGCGTTTTTCTCAATGATAGGACTTTCCGATATAGAGTAGACGGCAAACTGTATTTAATTTTTTTTAATAATAATACTGTATAAGTTTTAGTGTTAAACCCCAATCTCATTTTATGTTAATGGTAAACACGCTAAATGAAAGCTAAAAGGGGAATAAGTTCTCAAATACAGGTGTCGAAATCATACCAATAGGTGCTTCGCGACAGATATTCAATTTGATGGTGACAGCTGGCCAGGCGAGCATAGAAAAACCGAACCTTTACCGAAAGTTTCGGCTCATTGTCTACCGAACTTGTTGGCGCGCATTATATATATTCAGGTTTTCCAACGCACAAGAATCCCTTCCGCCTTCTCTCCTTGCAATCTGCAATCACTCTGTCACTTACGCCACGATTGTTACCGCGGACGCAACAGAAAAAACGATCTCTTATTCATACGCAAGAATTTACTATTGACAGTATTGACGTTCATAGGCGTTTTCTTGTTCCTGATTCCATCGGGACCTGGGGACTTTCTAAGCTTGAGACGCTTTATGGCGGCTGAAACTTTGTCCAAAGTTATCGAGGTTAGGGTATCTGCGGGTGGAGACGCGAGTGCATGCTCTACCCACAACTCCATCGATCCGATACGGACAGCATCAGTGTTATCAGTGTTTGGCGAACACTGTTTCTCTAAACTTGCGGCTAGACATTCTGCTTTATCTGTACTATCGAACGCGGGAGGCAACCCAAGGAAGGCCTCTCTCTCAGGGAGTTCCGATCTGGACGCGGTAGCGTGCACACGTGCGCTCCGTGTTTTTATCGTGACTTATATCGACGTGTCAAGTGAGAATTTTTATTTTTGCTTACGCACCTCTCTGCTATTTCTTTGTGTTTTCCGTGTGCTGTTCACAGGTCCGAAGTGAGGCAGAGCAAGCCTGAATAAGTTACTTCAATTTATTTTTGCTTTCTTTTGCTTTGTTTTTATTGTTATTTCTGTGTATTCTAGAACAGGTGTCAATCGCAGAGGTGTCAATCCGTCAATCGTGTAGGTGGCCACTCTCACAAGGCCGGTCTTTGTAACTCTTAGGAGTAACAAAGAGCGCACTTTTCGGTGCGCCGTGTAAACCGCACTTTTCAGTGCCTGAACCGTACTTTTCAGTACGCTCCGAGTCTCCGTGAGGTGCTCAAGAAAGAAGTGTTAGGGCTTCCCCCTAGGCTTCGTAGGTTCTCTTGTGAGGCATTGCACTTCGCCCACAGCTCTGTTAGTCCGGACTCGGGATAGTCCCGTAAAAAACCGTTGGCGTTTTTGGCAACCCCCCTCAGGCAGGGAGGTTGTTTCGCGGACCCTCCCTCCCCCCTCAGGCCACCGGAATGGCTGACTTAGAGAATTTAAGTAGGTTCCGCGATTTGCTACAGCAGGGTCCGAACGTAGACGTCGCGACTGCCTACAATAACTTCGTTGCGTTGTTCTTGGAGAACACGCACTACGTCTCCCGCGTCGCGACCGCTAACTCTTTCGTGGCCCTCTCGCCGCAATCACCACAGAACGACGCAGATTTCGGAAATCCACCTTCCGAGCTCCAGCTCGGAGGCCGGCTCCGATATGGAGCTCGACGTGGCGGCGTCCGACGAGTCGCCCGTGACCGCGACCTCAGAGTTAATCGCAACCCCCGCGTCTTCAGCGCACTCCGCGCCTTCTGCGCATGTAGACGACGGTTTTAAAACCGTCACATATCAGAAACGCCGCGCTACATGCGCAGAAGGCGCGGAGTGCGCTGAAGACGCGGGGGTTGCGATTAACTCTGAGGTCGCGGTCACGGGCGACTCGTCGGACGCCGCCACGTCGAGCTCCATATCGGAGCCGGCCTCCGAGCTGGAGCTCGGAAGGTGGATTTCCGAAATCTGCGTCGTTCTGTGGTGATTGCGGCGAGAGGGCCACGAAAGAGTTAGCGGTCGCGACGCGGGAGACGTAGTGCGTGTTCTCCAAGAACAACGCAACGAAGTTATTGTAGGCAGTCGCGACGTCTACGTTCGGACCCTGCTGTAGCAAATCGCGGAACCTACTTAAATTCTCTAAGTCAGCCATTCCGGTGGCCTGAGGGGGGAGGGAGGGTCCGCGAAACAACCTCCCTGCCTGAGGGGGGTTGCCAAAAACGCCAACGGTTTTTTACGGGACTATCCCGAGTCCGGACTAACAGAGCTGTGGGCGAAGTGCAATGCCTCACAAGAGAACCTACGAAGCCTAGGGGGAAGCCCTAACACTTCTTTCTTGAGCACCTCACGGAGACTCGGAGCGTACTGAAAAGTACGGTTCAGGCACTGAAAAGTGCGGTTTACACGGCGCACCGAAAAGTGCGCTCTTTGTTACTCCTAAGAGTTACAAAGACCGGCCTTGTGAGAGTGGCCACCTACACGATTGACGGATTGACACCTCTGCGATTGACACCTGTTCTAGAATACACAGAAATAACAATAAAAACAAAGCAAAAGAAAGCAAAAATAAATTGAAGTAACTTATTCAGGCTTGCTCTGCCTCACTTCGGACCTGTGAACAGCACACGGAAAACACAAAGAAATAGCAGAGAGGTGCGTAAGCAAAAATAAAAATTCTCACTTGACACGTCGATATAAGTCACGATAAAAACACGGAGCGCACGTGTGTACGCTACCGCGTCCAGATCGGAACTCCCTGAGAGCCAGAGAGCCGAGCCAATATTATACGTGTGGACATATCATGAATATATATTTTTTTATCTAGTATTTTGAATTTAAACTTCCCTTGGGACTGTGTGAATCGAATTTTATGAAACGAAAATGTGTAACGAAATAGAGATAGCTATAAATGTATATAGAGGTTTTAAGCTGTAAGAGAATGAGATAGTATATTCTTAATGTACTCGTAATATACACAAAGTCGTAGAGAGAGAGAAACAAAAGTTTAATTCTATAGCACATTATTTTCTGTTTAATCGTAGTGACTAGCGCACACTATTAAAAATTACTCTGTGGTGTATATTATTAATACAAGTACTCTTAATATATAAGACTAATTAGTCCCTCCATACTGTATTCATCTCATTCTATTAAACATTAATCAGAATACTATGTTTCACTTATAATGCATGTAAACTCATATTCTATTTTTTGTTATATAATTTATAATGAATATTTGTCCTAAAATATTTTTGTTTGCAGTTGCATCAGTTAGTTACTTGATGTAATTCTTTAAATTATGATAATGAACTTAATTCCAGACATGAGTTCCCAGCTCGTACTTTCACGACACGAGAAAGTGAATGCGCTGTGTTGCTATTATGACAAGATATTCCAACAAAAACATTTACTAGAGGTCGTATAGTCCAACGTCAGTCACGGCCGTCATAGTAGCCTCTTTGTTACTGGATATACATATACTGACTAATCCCGGAGCGTGACACAAGTAATCTTTCCAACGTGACGGTTGTTATACGCAGTATATTCGGTCCGACAAAACTGTTGTGTTCTATGAATATTTAAAGGGACTTTTAATGGATTTATTGGGATTATCGCTAGTTTATATTAATGTGCTTTAAAGAACAAGATTTATTGCCGAAGTAAGTAATATAAAACGAATCGTTTTTTATACTTCATAGGATTTAGCGTTTGACCACAGTCTCACCTAATGCTAAATGGCCATGTAGTTTAAGATGTCAAATACGTTAAACTGGCTCTCAAGTGTAACTGCCGGAATACAGCAACAGGTGCTTGGCGACAGATTTTCAACCTGAGAGTGGTAGCTAGCCAGGCGGACTTAGAAAAAATCCTAGCGCCATGTTATGGTTTTATCACAATATTTTCCGTCATAGCATGTTCCGAATAGGTGCAAGGATTCAAACCTACGTCCATCGACGCTGTGTCCAAACACGCGATCAACTATGCCATCATCGCTTCAGGAGCATAACTACAAATGTCTTGATTTTATAAACGTTTGAGTAGCATAACCTTCAAAAATAATAATTTTGAAAAGGAACTTGTTTTGTAAAACTCCTAAGCTAAGAAAAGTACAGTAGAGACATTGAGTTATTGACTATTTCGAGAGAAATAATATTAAGAAGTGAAATAAAATGCGTGGTTCAATGTACTTCTAAGATGTTGTTTCTTTAACGCAGCAGGTTTTAGAACATTTGCAGCTGGGTTTCAAAAATACTTAAGGCGGCCTAATGTTATACCACGCTTCTATCATATAACGTGTAGGTCAGAAATTATGCAAAGCAAGGACGAAGTAAGGGTACTAGTACGGGTGGGCTGTATAGCGCGACCCGGGTTACGTTAGGTGAAAATGAGTTGGAGTTAAACGGGAACCGAACATTACCGAGAATGAGCGAACTGTAACTGTAACTATGTCAGCAAGATACTACACCACGTGGTTCAATAGCATGGTTGATTCCTTACGCAACAGTAGTCCGCTATACGAGCTTTGTTTAAGCTTGCCTAATCGCGTTGACAGTAATTCACAATTTTAAAAACTAAGTCATGGTAGTCGAGTATTTCGGCCTGTGGAAGAACAATCTGATTTCCACAGGTTCAAAATCCGTCAATTTTTCGGAATTCACTAAACATTTACTAATTTTAATCGATAAAACTATCGGCTAACGGCGAAGGAAAACATCGTGAAGAACTCTGAACCTAATAGATTTTCTCGTAATTTCTCGTATGTGGGTAAATATAGAACTGCGGATTTCTTGGAGATTGAAATCCCCATACCGTCGTGGGCCGGCGTGGTCATAATACCCATACCGTCCTTCGGGAAGAGGCCTATAACGCTGCAGTGGGCCTCTTACAGGCTGACGATAATGATAGTGAAACTATAGGGTACAACTAGTATTGAATAAGTTTAGCTTTTGTATAAGGCATAAATAAATAAAAAAAAAGGAAATAAAATAGATAGACCTCGAACCTGGATGCGCCGATTCCAAAATATCCCTTATTTGATAAAGGTAGAATACCTTTATTATTAACTAGCTGTAACCCACGGCTCCAGACGCGCTTTTTAAAAATGTATTAAAGAAATGTAAAATTGTGAGTGGGTGTGTACATTACAGAAAAGCTTTTTCAAAAACATTTGTAACTACGACACGCACGCCAACTGTAACATGTAACGTGTACATTAGATATATGAATACAAATAGTATATCGAATCTCGCCCCCTACGTTCGTCCTTAAGTCGGACCAAGGGGAGATGGGCCGGGGGGCCCGTCTCTCCATTGCACTGGTTCGGCCGTCTGGGAGACAGTCTACGTGTGCCAGGCTGTCTCTCTCTAGCGCGGGAGGCCCATCGTGGGCCGGCTGCCGGGGTGACATGTGTTGCAAGCCAGCGCGAGCCCGTGTCACTCCATTACGGCAGAAGAGGGTACACCGTGGGGTTTTAGTCCGTGCGAGTCGGACATAACCCACTCTCTCCCCCGGGAGGGTGGCGTATCCAGTAGGATTTCCCCACGTAAAAAAAAAGGCGAGTATTTCGGCCTGTGGAATAACTATAAAATATAAATATAAATATAAATAAGAAAATATCGATTAACATACATAAAAAAATACATACAACCGAACATAGTAACCTCCTCCTTTTTCGAAGTCGGTTAAAAAGAAAGTCCTCTGTCAGTTTATCTATTCACGATAAAGTCAAAAACGACCATTTTCATGCCATTTTCACCAGTAGATAGAATGAT
>MU159385.1:179650-190136 GCA_015888305.1 Antheraea pernyi | reverse complement strand
GTGAAAATTGGTCCAACCATTTTGGAAATAGCCATGCGGACAAAGCCACGGACAAATAAAATAGAATATGTCAACCGCTATAATTTCGGCTATCTGGGAGTAAAAAGTAAACTTCCCGTTAAAATAGGTCCAGCTGTTTTGAAGATTATCCGGAACAAACAAACAAACACACAAAATATAATAATATAAAAATATAGACAAAGTATGAAAAAAAATTTTTTTGGTCAGTGTAGCCATATCCATTCATCAAAAAGTTGTTATTTTAATTGTACATACACAAACTTTATTTTTATAATACGTAATAGAGAACAAATAAAAAATTGGAAATAAAAGTAGTATAAACTTTTTGAATAGGAAAACAAAATAAACTTTGAAAATGTTTGTGATAGAAACTTACCATGTTACCATGGCAACGTATATAATCCCAACGCTAACGAAATCTCTCAAAAGGAAAAAGTGCCCGATTTTGAAACACTCTTCATTGGTGCTCTGCTTCTATTGGTCTTAGCGTGATGATATATAGCCTATCCTAGCCTATAGCTATTCTACACATCTGCGCCGAAAGGAACAATATTTTTCAAATGTATGTTCCTATATCTTCCTCTTCTGACCCTTATCCCACCTAAGTAGGGTCGGTACAACATGTTTGTCATGTGGTATATGGTTTGGCTTAATTTTTACGATCGGCCGACTGCCTGACATCAACCCTCCTTGGGATTATTTTGTTGTGCCACTATATGTTTATGATTATTATATATAGTTACGAAGTCTGATACGATCTTTTAGCTTTACAATTTTTCTTTAGGCTTTAGCTTTGGTAGGCTATTTCTATTTTCTGTTTGAGTAAACTTTAGACTTCCCGACGACAGAATTTTCGGTTTTTTTTTCAGGATTCACAATTCCAGAGTTTTCTCGGTACTTTCGGTATGTGCGTATATCTATTTATTTCAAATACTCTATAGCCTAAGTGATATGTGGTGTTTTTTTTCCGAAATGACTACGCTATTAGCCTAGTAAGACCTTTACAGCTTCACCGCACTACTAAAGCGAGCGCTTAAAGCACTCAGCCGATTTAATTTTGATAACTAGTTCAAGGGTGCACGGCACACCTCGGCTTGGGCTGGTGCCTAGTTCATGCAATTCGCAACCTAACTGAGCTAACCTAAACTAATACGTATATAAGTGAGTGAGATATATATGTGTACCAAGCATATATACCTCAATAACACTTATATGTATGTCGTGTCGGATAATTTTCTTTTTGTCTGAACTAATTCAGTTCAATAAGGGAAAAAACAAAACCCTTCCACTTTAATGTGTAAGCATGTGTGATGAAAGATTTTGTGTCACTGTATTCACGCGATCAGCGTACTCAAAGGGTTTCACGCCAAAGGGAATGAACCTAGGCTTGAGCCACTGGTGAGGGGGGCCTAGTCTGGTGTGCGGGAGCGAAATTTACACCCAGACCACGGCGGCGTGATCTGTGATTACGCGGGCGTGGGCGTGAACATGCTCTGTTTGGAGAGACAGGCTGGTACTCATCGTTCGCTGCCGTTATATCATCGAGAAGATCGGTAAAAATATTTGGCGGACGTCTTTTGTAATACGAGGCGTTCGGTACGGTCTCATAATTTGCGGCGGATACCACTAACGGATTGGTATAACTCGCTGCATCACATTTTTTTTTATCGAAGCACGGCAAAGTGACTTTACTGTGCCTGATGGTGAGCACAGTATAGTCTAAAATCAATGGCCACTACCGAGAGACATACTATCCCTCGCCGGTCGCCACTGTCATGCCGGCCTGCATAAATGTCTCTTCACGTTACGCTTGAAGGACCCCATATTATAGGAAGGAGGGAACACACTGGCCGGGAGATTGTTCCACAGCTTCACGGTACGGCAGAGATAAGAAGTTGCGAACTTTTTAGTTCGTGCCCAGATAGGATTTACCGTAAAACTATGGCTCCGAAGCCCAGCGCGCGTCATTCGGGTATGAAAAAAATTTTTTGAATGTTTGTGCCATAACTCGAGGAGTAGTCCAACAAAAACGGTAATACAATAAAATCATGTCGAGTGATGAAGAAACAAATCACAGGAACGATTTTTTTTTCTCACGGAACGAAACTGTGTCAGCTTCTAGCAATGGATGCCGAACTTTGTGGTATTACTTGATGGGAAAGGCTACAGGTCGCGGGAAGTATTTTTTTTCTCACTGAACGAAACTGCGTCAAGTTCCACCAATGGACTTCGTACTGTGTGGTTACTACGTATTAACTATATGATGTAATTACAGTGCGACTTTTGTGTAAATCTTCCATGTCGAGTGATGGGGAAGCATACAGATCGCGTTATAAAGAAAAGGAAGTTTTTATAGAGCGAAGCGGCGTCACGTTTCACTGATGGAAACCGAACTTTGTGGTATTGCTGTATACATGCCTTCACGGTTATGTTTCGCAGGTATGATGAATAGAGTGGACGGATTTTAATAAAACAAAGACTAAATTACTCCCGAGGATATGCTTTATAATCTTCTTATATAAGGTTTTATTGTGAACCCAGTACTTTAGCAGTGTTGCGTGTTCATTCAACCAGACAGACAGATATTTCTAAAAATGATTGAAATGTATTTTATTACTTATTCCTGGACACCTGCAACAATTTTTTTCACGAAATTCGAAAATATAGAGACACGTTTGATTTATTTATATTTGTATATTATCCCCGATTGTTATGTATACTTTTTATTTTGGTAAATATATAGTCTCAATAAACAATTACAATAAACGTAATTGAAGTCGGTAACATTTTATAAAACGGCGTGCGTTTCCTGAATGATTCGAAATAAAGGAATAACATTTATTGCAAAAATATTCATTGCTTTTAGCTTTACAGAAAAGTCCCCTACGCCAATTACTTATTCCCAGACACCTGCAACAATTTTTTTCACGAAATTCGAAAATATACAGACACGTTACATTTATTTATATTCGTATATTATCCCCGATTGCTATGTATACTTTTTATTTTGGTAAATATATAGATTCAATAATCAATTACAATAAACGTAATTGAAGTCGGTAACATTTTATAAAACGGCGTGCGTTTCTTGAATGATTCGAAAAAGGAATTAAATTTATTGTAAAAATATTCATTACTTTTAGCTTTACAAGAAAGTCCCGACGCCATATAACTAAGTTTAATATCTTACTCAAAAAGATAGTTTTTATGTTAAAAGCAAAACAAATTTTAACAGATTTAGTTTAGATACAGGTTTCACGTATACATTACACTTTTTATTATAACAAATAGGTAAATTAAAATGAAAATTTAATGGCGTTCAAAATACTTTTTACAACATGTTAATTGGTGAAGTTGGTCAGAAGATAATGCGAAGTAGAAGCGATAAGCCGGTAAAATTATTGCAATGTTTTCTGCCCCTCGGCGTGCGAGAATAGTAGGCGTTGTGCGGCTCAATCGTGCTATGGTTTTTATCTGAATTGGTCCCGATAGCTGGTGCTGCAATCTGGTTCTAGGTTTCTTTTAGATTTTTACTCATATTAACTTATGCGTTTTAAGTGGGCCCTGGATAGTTTGGAAATACGATTGGAACCGGCATTAAGCGATTTGGCGCCGACAAAGATTTGCAGATCAGCTAAATGCTTAATATAAAAATAATGTAACTTTCACTATATTAATATTATAAATTCAATAGATTATTCGTTATGTGCTTTTTCATTTGAACGTATTACTATTTAATCTATGCCCAGTCTGATTTAAAAAAAATGTTCTATGAATATACTTACACTAGAGAAAATTTATGAACTACTAGCTGACCCGTGCCCACTTCGTTGGGCGGTAACAGGCATTATCAAGCTACAATTTTTTTCTAGAACTCAATTATATATCTCTCATCGTTAAGGCAGCGTTCGTAAGAAACGTTTTCGTTCGACCATTTTTTCTCCGACTCCCCTCACAAACTTTACCTCTTTATGATATTAGTATAGATAATATAATTAGTTAATAGCTTCTGCCCACGACTTCGTACGCATGGAATGGTTATTTTGCGCTAAGACGCAGCGGAAAATCTGAAAAGGAAAAAATACCCCGATTTTGCAACATTCTTCATTTCTGCTCCGCTCCTATGGGTCATAGCGTGGTGATATATAGCCTATAACCTTTCCTGATAAATGAGCTATATAGCAATGAAAGAATTTTCCAAATCGGACCAGTAGTTCCTGAGATTACCCCTTACAACTTCACAACGTCACAAACTCACAAACTTTACCCCTTTATAATATTAGTATAGATTTAGATAGTGATGCTAGATGCTAGCATCATGCTATAACTATTAGGAGCGGAGTAAATACCACACTAATTGTAGATCAGACAAAACGTTACATGAGAACGAAGTAAATGTGTGGGAAGGCCGTGTGACATGGTGTATGTAAAATATTAAGCGAGTAAAGCCACGCTGAAGCTATTACTGGTTTCAGCATGAATGGGTTGTCTCGCCAGGGGTACATCCCGACCCACAGAAACACCGACGTGAAGTAACAGTGCTTGCATTGTTTCGTTTCGTTCGGTCAGTGAGAACGCCGCTTTATCCCTGGTGTTGCTATTATCTATGGACGGCGGTGATCACTTAACAACAGGTGACCCGCCTGTTCGTTTGCCTCCTATGATATAAAAAAGGTAAAACCGCGAGAATAATACAAGAATGTCACTAGTTCCTCATAATAATGAAATAATGTTATTTAATTTATTATTGGAAGTCACGAAATTCGTGTTTATCTGTTTACCGTTTTGTGGAATTTATTATCCCATAAACCAGTACGGTCAGTGCGGTCAGCACAGTGGTTTGCCATAAACTTTTTTCTATTGACATAAATACACTGTTCTATTTTACTATTGTAGCCTATTGTTACAGATTATATATTGGTATAACAAAAGTAGTCCGGTGAAGCTGTTAAGACCTTGCTTGACATAGCGTAGTCAGTTCGAAAAAAATTGGTATAACACAATATTCAATAATATGAACAAGAATATATACTGCAAACATGAATATATATTATTGAAGCGAAATTGGCTTACTTGATGGACGTAGGCTCGAATCCTTGGAAGTAAGTCGGAGCTTCCCGTGAAGGAAAATATCGTGATGACACCGTAGTATGGTTGTAGGGCTATTCTACCCTCAAGTTGCAAATCTGTCCCCAAGTATCTGTCGATCTGTTCCGGCAGTTGAAAGGTTATTCCCTCTAGGTTCAGCGTGTATACCGTCTTAGATCATGTCGTCATTCAACATCAGTTGAGATTGTAGTCACACGCTAAAACCTGTAAAGATTTTTACAAAATCGACCGAAATCAATTGATATACATTATACCACTGAGTTGTTACATTTCAAAATAAAATAAATCCAATTTTAGCCTTTCCTAATATTTTACGTTATTATTCAAAATCTTTACATTTTTTTGTACATGTAAAATATGAAGATTATTAAAAAAAAATTTAAACCTTATGAACTGCAAAATTTAAACTTTGTTGTCAATGTATAAAAACTGGAAATCTTAAAAACGTTAAACATTATATGAACGACTAGCTGTTACCCGCGGCAACGCACGCGCTTTTTAAAAATGTATTAAAGAAATATAAAATTGTGAGTGGGTATATACATTATAGAAATATTTTTTGTTAAAACATTTGTAACTACGACACAGTGGTCACTAACACTATATAAGAAAGCAATGAAAATTGTAAACTATACATTATCGAATAATATATCTTAAATCTTTTAATATATAGATATATTATTCTTATACGTTGCTATAATCACTGAGTTATGTAGAAGCAAACGCGGTAAATAAAACAAAATGGCCGCCAAATTGACCAAAAACATGATATAATTCATATTACATAGAAATATATGACTTTCAATTATGTATATTTATTCTTGGAGTCCAATAAAACACACGTCTCACACGGTTGTGACATATTTTTGATCAATTTCACATGAACGAATACACAGGTAGCATTGCATCACTACATTAACATACATAAACAAAATTCATACAACCGAACATAGTAACCTCCTCCTTTTTCGAAGTCGGTTAAAAGCAAAGTCATCTGGTCTGTCTGTTTATCTGTTCGCGATAAAGTCAAAAACTACAGATCGGATTTTCATGCTGTTTTCACCAGTAGATAGAATGATTCATGGGGAAGGTTTAGGTATAATTTGTCAAGGTTTTCTTTTTTTTAACGGGGCGGGACAACGTCTTCCGAGCCCGCTAGTTATTTGCCCATAAAAGTCCCGTGAAGGTCGGTCCAACCGATTACGAGATAGTAGGATATTTCGGACGAAGTCTTGAGTAACAAAATAAAATAGTGTAAGTTATTTCTAATAGGGTGAGTTATCTGCCAGTGAAAGTCCCGTGTAAATCTCTTTAAGCACGGGTAAACGGGTATTCCATTGCGGCAGAAGGCGAATAAAAAACCTAAATTACCTTTTATGGGTCTGCTATCTACCAGTTAACACCCTGTGAAAATCGGTACAACCATTTTGGAAATAGCAATGCGGACGAAGCCGCGGACAAATAAAATAGAATAATATATAATACTAACGCTAATGAAATCTCTCAAAAGGAAAATGTGCCCGATTTTGAAACATTCTTCATTGGTGCTTCGCTCCTATTGGCCTTAGCGTGATGATATATAACCTAAAGCCTTCCTCGATAAATGAGCTATCTAAAAGAATTTTCTCAAATCGGACTAGTAGTTCCTGAGATCATCGCGTTCAAACAAACAAACTCTTCAGCTTTATAATTTCCAAATGAGCTAATATTTTGAAATGTAAAGACTCAATAATTGTACGAAATACTGTGTCTTACTACTAAACTGGTAATTATTAAAAATCATAGATACGGAGCAATAAACAATTGTATAAAATAGTCAAATAAAAAGAAATTCAATAATCACTACATATTATAAAACAAAGTCCTCTGCGACGTCTGTCTGTCTGTCCGCGATAAACTTAAAAACTACTGAACAGATTTTCATGCTTAGTAGATAGAGTGATCCACGAGGAAGGTTTAGGTTAGGTTAGTTAGGTAGTTAGTTAGGTATATAATTTGTCAAGATTTTGTGTAAATAGGTTAAAATTGTCGGAAGAAGTCAAGCCGTCGCTTTACTTAAGTAAGCGCTTTCATCGAAAACGCTGCCTAATTTCTTTGAGATATAAGAAAACAATTAAGATAATAAACGACGCAGACAAAGTTGAGGCGGTATCAGATAGTATATCTTAAAAATCATATATAGTGACAACAGACACTTTTCAGCGTATATGTAACTATATACATTGTATTGTATGATGTAATGAAGACGTTGGGTTTATGTGCGAGAGTTAATTATACCTTTACGACTTAGTATAAAACGGCTGTCTTGTATTTCATGTAGGTAATGATGCCTGAAATATTATTGTAAGCGTGGCGGAGCTACAACAAAAATATACTTTACTTCTTTGTGATATACAAAAGTTTTTGTTCACATATTTTTCTCACGATATTTCAGTGCACCGCGATTAGGATTTTTATATTTAAGATAGCTGACCCGTGCAATTTCGTCTGCGCCAAATCTATTAATAGCGGTTTCTATTGTATTTTTAAAAGCAAAAAAAAATCAAAAAACCTAAAACGCTATTGCAGCGACATCTACCGCTTTTTTGTGAGAATTCACTACTATCCAGAGATTCACGCAAACATATACCCAGTTGGTATGTGAAAAATCTTTTAAAATAAACCTAGAACCCGTTCGGAGTATCACCAACCGAATTCAATTAAGATAAAAACTAACCTACATATACTGCCTATAAATGTCTTTCCATTACCCCTTGGGCTGCTTCTGTGCCGCTCAACTTCGCGCCCGTTCACCATTCGCGTAGAGCCTACTACAAGACTCAAGAATATTATCTCTCTAATTTTATCAAAAATCAAAATAACACACGCACTGACAGAACTCTAATTGATATTCATTCATACAATACAATTTAACTATTACGTAGGTTTATGTTTTCGGAAAAAATCTTGACACCTTTGTTTAGCAAACATTTTTTATACAATAAAATCAATGTAATAAAGCAAGTAAATAACATATAAGTATCAGTTTCGTTTATACATTTTTTCTACTTTTTCGACATGATTATTGAAGTGAACTTTGTTTAGAATCGTTATGGTTTAAAAATCAAAGGAAAAAATGCCTCATGACAAAGATACAAACACATATATCAATAGGATTTAGCCTACTTATTACATTGTGTGCTTCTTATTCTCTAAGTGATTGATAATTACGCGTAAGAATTACATGTAGCCGTAGCTCAGTTATAACGTACTGTACATTAAATGGACCCACGGAGGCGTCGGTTCGGAACCTAGCGATATTTTTTTTTAAAGTAGCATAGGGAAATGAAATATAGCTTAAATTTTTAGCTAATCGGTCTGCTATATATAGCACAAGGAAAGTATACCAAAATCCGTCAAGAATTTCGTCAACTAAATTTTTTTTACTTTCGACCGTTATCCTGGAGAATCCCTTGCGTTTTATGGGACAAAAAGTATCCTAGATGTAACTTTGTAATATTAGTTATCACTGTGCTAAGTTTCATCAAAATTGGTTTAGTACTTTCAGAGTGATACGCGTTCACAGGGACTTGCCACCTGAGACACAGGATTACCTAGTTTGGGTGGCAGCGGTCATATGTAGAATTCATCAATTTTTAATGTAGTTTTTCATAGTTTGCGGTCCATAGTTCTAGTTTGATAAATTGTATAATAATATTTTTTATAAGTTTATGATTTATAGTCAACCTCTTCACTATTGTCGTTTTAGCATATTGTATATTATCTGTAATAAGTTATAATTACTTGTAAAACAATATAACAGCACCGCATTGTATTGTATCACATACAAATAAAATAAAATAAATACTACTGCATATGTCTTTCCATTACCCCTTGGGCTGCTTCTGTGCCGCTCAACTTCGCGCCCGTTCACCATTCGCGTAGAGCCTACTACAAGACTCAAGAATATTATCTCTCTAATTTTATCAAAAATCAAAATAACACACGCACTTACAGAACTCTAATTGATATTCATTTATACAATGCAATTTAACAATTACGTAGGTTTATGTTTTCGGGAAAAATCTTGACACCTTTGTTTAGCAAACATTTTTTATATAATAAAATAAATGTAACAATATATAAGTAAGTATCAGTTTCGTTTATACATATTTTTCAACTTTTTCGACATGGTATTATTTAAGTGAACTTTGTTTAAAAACGTTATGGTTTGAAAATCAAAGGAAAAAAAATGTCTAAAAGATACAAACACATATATGAATAGGATTTAGTCTACTTATTACATTTTGTGCTTCTAATTCTCTAAGTGATTGATAATTACGCGTAGGAATATTATGTAGACGTAGCTCAGTTATAATTTACTGTACATTTAATGGAACGACGGAGGCGTCGGTTCGGAACCGATTTTTTAGGGTTGATTGAATTTATTTTTTTAAGTAGCATAAGTAAATGAAATATAGCTTAAATTTTTAGCAAATCTGCCTGGTATATATAGCACAAGGAAAATATACCAAAATCTGTCAAAAATTTCATTAACTACCAATGTTTGACTTTCGTCCGTTATCCTGGAGAATCCCTTGCGTTTTATGAGACAAAAAGTTTTTTTTTTATTGTAGCACGGCAAAATGACTGCATGCTTGATGGTAAGCGTGGTATAATCCAAAAACAATGGCGACCACCGAGTGACACACTATTCATCGCCGGTCGCCACTATCATGCCGGCCTGCAAAGTATCCTAGATGTAACCTGTAATATTAGTTATCACTGTGCCAAGTTTCGTCATAATTGGTTTAGTACTTAAGAGTGATACGCGTTCACAAGGACAAACAGAAAGATAGACAAAAATTGTAAAAAGATTATTTTTGGCTCCTATATCGATAACAAAGTCTACCCCGATTATAATTTTCAAAAAATATTTAATATACCGATTTGGCCTTGTTATAGTTTTATTATAGTACTAGCTGTACCCGCAGCTCCGCACGCGTTTTTTTAAATCGTATTAAAGAATTATAGAATTGTGAGACTATGCACAATTACAGAAACCCCCTTCAAAGACAATTGTAAGTACCACGCGCACGCCACTAAAAGTAACATGTAACGTGTACTGTAGATATATAAATACAAAAAGTGTGCCAAATGAGATTTGTCATCAGCAACACATTTGGAACCTTAACCCACCATATAACTACCTCAGTGCTCACTTACACTGTATAAGGAACTAACGAAACAATAACTTAAAATATTATTATTAAGATTTACATTTATATTATATTTAATATACAATGCCATTTTTATAATTAAGATTTTGTGACTATACAAAAAATAAACGCTTGTCTGTTCCGCAAGAAATTGTATT
>MU159385.1:149766-179596 GCA_015888305.1 Antheraea pernyi | reverse complement strand
TGACTTTACTGTGCCTGATGGTAAGCACAGTACAATCTAAAAACAATGGCGACCACCGAGAGACATACTATCCATCGCCGGTCGCCGCTGTCATGCCGGCCTGCGTAAGTATCTCTTCACGTTGCGCTTGAAGGACCCCATGTCATAGGAAGAAGGAAACACACTGGCCGGGAGTTTGTTCCACAGCGTCACGGTACGGTAAAGATAAGATGTTGCGAACTTTTTAGTTCGTGCCCAAATAGGATTTACCGTAAAACTGTGGCTCCGAAGACCAGCACGTGTGGTGCGGTTATGAAAAGGAGAGGAAGGGATCAAGTTGAATAACTCTTCAGAACACTCGCCATGATACAGACGGTAGAACACGCTCAGTGAGGCAATGTCTCTGCGCAACTGAAGCGGCTCTATGAACTCTGTAATGTCTGCATCATTAACAATGCGGACAGTCCGTCTCTGCAACCTGTCCAGGGTATCCATGAGGTACTTTGCCGAACCGTCCCAGAGATGCGAGCAGTATTCCACGCAAGGCCGAACTTGTGCCTTATAAAGGAGATATAGCTGTTCAGGCGTGAAAAACCGTCGCACCCTGTTCAGGATTCCGAGTCTCCGAGATACAGTGGAGATCACGCTCTGTATATAATCCCTGGGATTGAGGTCGCTGCGAATATCTATGCCTAAGATATTGAGCCTGGCTCGCATTGCGAGCGAGATGTTCTGAAGAGCTGGAAGGGGGGTAAATGAGGATCTATTGCAGGTAAACGCGCATACCTGTGTTTTGTTGGCATTAAACTCAACCAGATTACTTGCTCCCCATGTTGATATGCGAAGCAAAGACTGGTCGAGCTCAATGACTAGTTCCTGCCGTCTCTTTTCAGTGTCTCCCTGACCGCAAGAAGGCTTACTGTAATAGGACTCATGGATGGTGCTATCGTCTGCATAGCAATGAATATGGCCTAAAGGCAACATATCATTGATATGCAGAAGAAATAGAGTAGGCGAAAGTACAGAGCCTTGAGGAACTCCAGCATTTACTGACATGAGCTGCGAATCACATCCTTCGACAAGGACACGAATTCTGCGCTCATGTAGAAAGCCAGAGATCCATTTGCATAGATTGTCAGGGAGTCCGTACGCAGGAAGCTTCGAAAGAAGACCACGGTGCCAGACCCTATCAAAGGCCTTGGCAATGTCGAGACTGATCGCCAAGGCTTCGCCGTGTTTGTCAATTGCCTCTCCCCAGCGGTGCAGTACGTAAGCTAGAAGATCACCGGTTGATCGGTTTTGGCGAAAACCATATTGCCGATCGTTAATTAGCGAGTGATCCTCCAGATAGCGGACAAGCTGGGTGTTGATGATCCGCTCCATGATTTTGCACAGCACTGAGGTTACGGCAATTGGACGGTAGTTGTTAGGATCTGATCGATCTCCCTTCTTGGGAATCGGTTGAACATTGGCCTCTTTCCAAGCCCGGGGCACGACACCAGAGACGTAGGACAGGCGGTACAAGCGCGTAAGTGTTGGAGCCAACTCGGCTGCACATTTTTTTATAACTACCGCTGGGATACCATCCGGACCACTGGCCTTCCGAACATCGAGTGATCGTAGTTGTTTTAATACGTCACGTTGCCTGAATCGTAATTCCGGCATAGTGACACCGCAGCATGGAATAGTAGGCGGTTGCGCGTTTCGATCATCGAGCCAGGAATTCGCCGCAAAGAGATTGCCTAATAATGTGGCTTTCTCCTGTGGATCATAGGCCAGTGTCCCATCAGAGTACCTCAGTGGCGGCAACGTTGGACGGCAAAAATTGGCTTGCACAGCTTTGGCCAGACTCCAGTAGACTCGACTGTTAGTCGGATGTCTTACGAGTTCATGACCTAAGCGTGCAATGCGTTGGGCATCAGCTCTAGTATAGGCCCTCTTACAAGCTTTGGTAGCAGAATTATAGGCTGTTTTGAGGGTGTTGATATTAGGATCCTTGTTAGCGCGACCTTTGATCCAATCACGATACGTGGTTTGCTTCTTACTGACAGCATCAGCACATTCACGATTGAACCAAGGGCGTCCCCTGCGATTACTGACGATCTCGGAGGAAGGAATATAATACTCCATTGCCATTCCAATCTCGTCAGTAATCGCATCGGCAATCGCTGAAGGATCTTTCCCATCGAAACAGCGTCGCTGCCAAGGAATGGAAGCGAAATAATCCCGCATCCCATCCCAATCTGCTGACGAGTAGTGCCAGACTTTGCGCTTAATTCTTATACTGGGTGGAGGTTGAGCGCGTGGCACAGACGATACAACAAGGCAGTGATCCGATGTGCCCAAAGGAGCATTGACCGACACATCATACCCATTTGGATGACTCGTCAACAGAAGGTCCAGTAAAGAGGGCGCATGACCTGTGATATCAGGAATCCGGGTATGCTGGATTACTAGTTGAGTCAGGTCATGTGTTAAAGCAAATGCATGGGCAGTTCGTCCTGCATGGTCCGTCCTAGAGGAACCCAACCACATTTCGTGGTGTGCATTAAAGTCCCCTAAAACCACCAATTCCGCAGTAGGGAACTGCTCCTGTGCGTCATCTATTGCCTTACTCATGTATTCAAAGAGCCGAGTAGTCTCATCATCCCCATCATGGGATCTGTAAAGGCACACGTAGATACGGCTTTGAGCACCCAGGTCCACGTGTAGCCAAAGTATGGAAAAGGAAGGATCCTCCATGCAGCGCAAACGACGACAGCATACCTCCGACCGTACATACACACATACACCGGCTTTAGCTTGAAAGTTGTCCTCAAGCTGGTAGCCGGGATAGTGCAAATAAGATGTATCGGCCGGACGACGTATCTGTGTTTCGGTCAAAAAGAGAATTTCAGGCTGAACCGTCTCGAGGTGTTGATGAACGGCATTTAAGTTAGAATGAAGTCCACGGATGTTGATGAACTCCATCGTAAAAGCGGCGTAGGGGTTGTGCACCGCTGTTGAACCTAGATTTGTTATTTGCGCTGTCATGATTTTATGAAAGAAGGAAACGTGAAGAGCGAGCAACCTACATCCAAGCCCAGAAGTAATCAATGTTAATCACCGACTCACTGTAATACCTGCAAGATTTGCACTGACCCGGCGAACGGAAGGGCCCCCGTACCCCCCCGGAATAGGTCGCCGGGACCCCAAATCCGGTCACCAACCGGCACGACGAACCTACCCAAGATTATGCGCGGCATGGTGAGGCAGCCTCTCATGGTGGTTATTCATAATTGGGCCCCTGTACTGTACCGCGGGCGGCCAGCGGAACAACCGTTTCTACAGGTCTCCCTGTCCGCCGGGTCAATGCAGCTCTCTTAGGCGGTAAGTCATTGGAGAGTCACACTGGTACCTGTGCCAAGACGAAAGTCGCCCGGTAGCTGGATATGCACAGGCTGATCCCGAAACGCGACGCGCAGAAGCGTATCACTATGACGGGCTTTTTCGCCATATACATGGTGGTTGCGACCCAGTCGGGCTGTAAAACCCTACCACCCCGCTATCGCCATTGCCTCGTTCGTTATTCAGCAGGGTGCACCACGTGCAGGTGAGGTTGGCTTGGATGTCTCAAGTCTTAGATGTTATTCGACACCCCTTACACCCCAAAATAATAATTATTTATATATCTTATTAAAAATAAAGAATGAGTTGAAATCTTGCTAAATGTCATACAGACAAAGTCGAGGGTAACAGCTAGTCTAAAATACAATAAGCTCAATTACTTTTATTAGGTTCGCTATCTACCAGTGCAAATCCCGTGAAAATCGATATAAGCGTTTTGGTGACAGCATAGCGGGCGAAGCCACGGTTAACAGCTAGTATAAACATTGCGGGCGAAGTCACGGTTAACAGCTAGTATAAACTAAAATTACTTCAATTACTATTTATAAGGTCAGCTATCTGTTGGTAAAAGTTTCGTGAAGATTGGTTGATGTGTTTTGAAGATAGTACTGCGGGCGAAGCCACGGGTAACAGCTAGACTAAATTAAAATAGTCTAAGTTACTTGAAATAATGTTCGCTATCTGCTGGTGAAAGTTTGGTGAAAATCGGTCCAATTGTTTTGGAGAAAGCATTGCAGACGAAGCCGCGGTTAATACCTAGTCTAATTTAGAGTAGCCTCAGAAACCCCCTGTAATTTCAGCTATGTGTCAGTGAAATTTCTGTCAAAATCGGTCTAGCCGTTGCGGAGATTACCCGGAACAAACAGACAGACAGACCGACAAAAACAATCAGTGATTTTTTTTTATTTTGATATTACATACAGACACTTCATTTTTATTATATGTATATAGATTCTTCTTCTTTGAATTAACTTTAATTCTTAAAATGTAATTTAAATTCCTCTAATATTATAAACCAATACGCGTCACCATTAAAGGCAATTTTTAATCAGGCATTAGGCTTCCATGAAACAGGCATTGCCTAGTTTGGGGCCATAGTTAAGGCTTTATGTAAAATGTTTTAGTAAATAAAGATATTTGTATTTGTAAAAAAAAAGAAAAGATAGATAGATAGATATGAGTAAATATATTTTCGTTTGACATGTATCGTCTATTAACAGACGAATCAATCATTTCATTTCAATATAATAATTTTCTGTTTATTGTATTTGTATTAATTGTTGATATTATAAAACAAAATCCTCTGCCACGTCTGTCTTTCTGTCAGTTCACGATAAATTCGAAACTACTAAAAGAATTTTCATGCTGTTTTCTCCAGTAGACAAAGTGATTCATAAGGAAGGTTTACGTATATAATTTGTATAGTTTTTTTTTATTATTATTAAGACGGGACAACATCTATTGGGCCCGCTAGTTTGTATTAATGAAGAAAATGGGATTACATTTTCTACTTAGAATACGACCATGTAATGAAAAAAAAACAGCAACTAAACGTCAATCTGTCAATTCTGTCAATATTTTTAAAGATTTCCCTACTCTGTCACACACACTCATGTATGTAGAGATTTTATGTAGTACTTTATGTAGAGATTTTATATCAAAAGTTTTTCACTTTTGTCTTACGGTTTATATTTTTTTTCATACAAACCTTGTCTGGTAATTAACACACCCAACAAAAAACAAGCCAAATAATGCAGCCATTATGTAACGATGTGCTTACATACATTCGACAAATGACTTTTATTCGTATATGTATATAAGTATTTACCTGCGGTTTCGCTCGCGTTATTATATACATGACGTATTTCTCGGGAACAGTTATTTTTCCTGGATGACGGGTACCCTATGCCCTGTTCTGTACTCCTGACAATGAATATGCAAAATTTAATAATTACCGGTTGAGTGGTTTAAACGTGATAATGTAACAAACAAATTTACATTAGCATTAATCCCTGGACTATACCAGGTGACTGTTTAGACAGTAGCAATATCTCTGAAGGACACTCTGCACTCGATTTTCGTTCTAAATAAATTTAAAAAATAGGTGCTTAGTATTTGACCTAATTATCTACAAAAATACAAAAATTATACACAATCCTCTAAGCATTATGTTGTAGTACAGCATCAATGACCGTCGGGTGAATTCACTTTCATTTGAAAGAGAACTTCGGGACGTCAGGAACAAAACAAAAGAGTTTATTACCCGTTTTACTATCGAAAGTTATTAACTCCGGTTCGCCCATCGTAGCTGTTGGCACCGGTCATTGTACTTACGTTTATTATTTTAATTACACGTTTGTAGCTATACTTTTGAAAGTCTTAAAACAAACTTTAACTTCGATTTTCTTGGTTATTTATTAGTATTTGTTTTAATATTATTATTCTATTTGTTAAGTGTGACCATGAAGTGTTATATCCTAGAATACTGCGAGTGTCTAAACAGTCACCTAGTAAAATGCCACGAGGGATTAAGCTTCATCCAAAGGAATTTAGACCTTGTGGTGCATTAACGTATTTATTACAAAATATGTAATAATTACAGATGTATTTATTATAAAAAATGAAAAACTTGAACAATAACAAATTATATAATGTAAAATTACAATTTTAAGACATTGGCTACATATTTAAAAACTTGAACCGCCATTTTGAGATCTAGTCCTTAAAAAATCAGTCGAGGGTTTCACATGGCAAAACAAAACAATTGTATCCTAATAACTGACATCTGAAAGAAAAGCGTAACACAATACAAGAGTTTAACAAGAGTAATAGTTGCGTATAATATAAATACAGATCTTGAACACAATTTCACTGAGGATAAAAATAATTTGTAAAAGTTGATTAGATACTGATTACAAGACCAGTACTATAGTATAGTACCATACTCTGTTGAAATTGCAAGCAAGGGACGTAACTGTAGGTGGTAATAAACTTCGCTTCGCTCGGAAGTATTGCAAATAAATAATCCACGGAATTCTGGAGGCAAGGCGAGAGTAAGTAATATGAATAATTTCTCAGACAACAAAACCGTCCAATATAAAAAAATATATAAACATCTTCCTAACAAACAAAAGAAGAATTTCCAATAACGGGATAACCCGAATCTTGTGCCCTGATTGGATGTGACAGCTTTTGTATATGGTAGAGAAGAAATCATAAATTCTATCGATATCAAACGCCGAAGCATCCAAGTTCAGGCATCCACATTTACGTAACGATCCAATCTATATCTCGTATAGTAGAATTTACTTGCCGTTGTCCTTACATATATGTAGTCTGGTAAACAAATCCAATCTAAGTCAATATCCAGCTTCAATATATGCAATAGCTGAACGGAAAAGAAGATTTTAAACGAAATTTGATACTCTAGCAATCACGTTTTGAAAGTCAAATTTACTTGTTAGAAATGCAGGATAAGATAAGCATATCGTCGTGGTGGCCTAGTGGTTTGACCGGTGGAATATTATTCCGATGTCCGTAGGTTCGAACCCCGGCATCTACCAACGAATTTTTCGAACGAATTCGCGTACATTTACTAATTTAAATTGGTAACACTATCGGCTGACGGTGAAGGAAAACATCGTGAGGAAACCTGAACCTGAGAAATGTTCCTGTAGTACTACTGTATGTGGGAAAAATATAGAACTGTGGATTTCTCAGAGTTTCAAATCGCCAATACGTCGTGGGCTGTGGTGTGGTGTGTGGTGTGGTATCGTGGTGATTACGCCCATACTTTCCTTCGGAAAGAGGCCTATGGCCCTGCAGTGGGTCTCTTACATGCTGATGATGACGTTAAGTATATCTGCCTAAATTACTACAACTTTTTTTTATAACTGCCCTGGAGCTGAAGGGTCTTCACAGCTTCACCGGAGTTCTAAAACGCTTGAGGTGCTCAGCTGCTTGGCAAGAAGCTTAAAGGTGCCAAATTGGCGTAATCTCGGCTTGTGCTGTTATCGTGAAAACAACATCACATCTAAGATTAACTAGCTATTAAGGTATTCATGCATATAAGAATTACTTTAAGAACAAACGTGTATTAAGTATCTGTCAATTCAACAAAGCTAAACTAACCAAGTTCGAAAAATATGGGAAAAAATCCCTTCCACCATATGTGTACCTACTGCGTGTATGTACGTATATGGGATTGATATATGTTAAAATAGTGAGTGAACACTTTTAGTGCCACAACATCTCGTTAGCAGAGTGGTCGAAAGGAATCGAACCTAGCTCGCTGTTGCTCGCGGAGAGTGTGTGGGAACAAAATTTATCGCCATAACATGGCGATGTGTCATGTGCACGTTCTGTTTTAATAGTCGGAAGGTACTTATCGTTCGTTGCCGTTATTTTATCGGCATAATCAGAAACGACTGCAACGCAGGTATTATATTTATTTATTCATACTAAGTGACAGCTGTTAAATTTGACAAAGACGAATGCCATACTGAAATAAATGGAACACGATTGGAAGCAAGAAAACATATTTTTCTGACCCTACTTAGTTCACTTAGAGCCAAGAATAATACTGAAACAAGAGAAAGTAGGTATATAAGTGATCAGAACTGATATGGACTATAAAGGGAATCAGAAGAATGCAAAATGTATGAAATAATAGGAAAAAGTGATATACCATCCTGCTTATTCTTGAAGGATATCTCATAACTATGAACAGGAGTATAGCTATACAACTATATCCAAAAGCTATTTCGCGTATAAATCTAAGATACGGCATTATTATACAAATGATCAATTCCACGCCATTTACTTTGGTTAAGTATTGAATGTATATAGTTTATAGGCTGAGAAATCATCTAAATCCCTAGGACTTTGTTATTTAGACAATAATGGCACATATAAATTTATATGGGACTCTATATTTTGATTCCGAATGATTACAGTAATATTATTGTGCTACTAGAAGTATTATAAGGAACTATACTATACTGGCTTTTACTCGCAGTTTCGCTGGCGCTAGTCTGGATTTGAGCTCTCGCTCGGTTGCAGTACCCGTAACAAAGTATATACAAAAGTTCATGATGATCAATTGAGTCGTTAGAACTTGAAAGCGTAACAAACAAACACACTCTCGCGATTATGGTATTAGTTAGAATAAACTTACCGTTTATCTCAATGGGTGCCATGTATTTTATCTGAATTAATTGCGAGCTCTATTATTTATATATTTTAATCAATTCTACTACTATTTACTTCTTATAACTCGTTTACCAATTTTAAATTGGCGATCATCTCTATTAAATTTTATCATTACCGCTTAGCCTCCATAGAATAGCGTACTAATAGAAAGCCTACTCATTAGTGATTACTCTAAAAAAACTTTTTAGTTGATAGTAAAAATTGGAAATTGAATCAGTCCTTTGGAATTCAAAATATAGCCAGAACAAATAACAGACACTTCAATTTTATGATCATATGGCATATGATTTGAAATTATAATATAATATAGACTAGCGTTGCGATTATAGCCACGCCTTTTTTAAAGTCTGTTCCCACTAGTGGAATATATATATATAAACTACTTATTATGCTCTGGTATTATGAAAATAATTGAGGAGTCCGTATTGTAAATAAATAGAAAAGCAAGAGGCTGTTTTTAGATATCTAAAGCAGACCCTCTGTAAGACATTTACTCGCAATAAAATACTGTAACAACATTAAGACCTATTGAATAATAGAGCAAGGGACAGTAACAGAGATAAACATAGATATAAAACCGTTCATTACTATTACTCGGATGTCATCAGGAATTATTACCATATGGAAATATGAATGATCGGAGTAAATGAGGCGGCGGTGTTTTATGTAAGCGATTCCAACACAACGGATCACAAATATGTTATACCATTATATATTCTATGTATCAATCAACGTGAAGAAAGTATATGTGTCTACAAAAGTTTTAAAAATATATTGCTATGCTGTGTTTCACTATTTTTAAATCTGTCAGCGCTCCCCGCGAAACTGCCTTAACGATCCTTTATTTTCTCTGAGCCTACTATTGCCCCCACCCAGACAATTTCCTGCGTTCTCTACGAGGCATAGGTTATCATCTAACGTGAACAAGATAGCTTTGAAGGATTATATTTGGAGTCATAATAGGTAGCCGTTTGAAATCTTCACATAATATTGTCTATATATGTCATGAAAATACCTATGTGTTTTTTTATGGTCAATGAAGCATGCGGGATTCAGCTGATGTGTGTTTGACCGATCGCCATAAAAATTGGCACACCTAAGTATTTTTCATGAAGAGATTTTCTATGATATTCATTTTACTATAATTCGGTGTTACGTGATGCTAAACTATATTTTTTCTGTTATTTAGTTTTACATTGTAATTTAATATGGAAGATATAGCGGTCAGTTGATAGTAAAACATATAAAATCGTTAAGTTTGGCCTCCGTATAACGTATATTTTTATAACGATAATATATATTTTGGTGAATCGTAAATATGGTAATTGTTATCACCCACCTCCGGTGCCGCTGCATCACATTCAAGAGACGAGACTACAACACGACTGGAACATTGACATTAGCGCCACCATATTAAAGATACATAAATAAGAATTATTATTATTATATAGATTTCAATAAGACTTAAATCAGAATTGATATAATTATATAGAATTGAATCATTAGTTTCATCGTTATTATATTTACTTAAATTATTTTGCAGAATTATGAATAAATAGTATACTATTTATAATAATTTTACTATCTTTGACTTCATGGTTCGGCCTAAAGGCATGATGTCGCTGATCTACATGTCGAAACACATTAATAAACACATTAGAGATACATAAATAAGAATAATTATATAAAATTGTTGTATAGCTTAAATAACAGTAATTTGTTCATACTTTATTATTTTTGTGTTACTTAAATTATTTTACGGAATTGTGTGTAAATACTAATCACTTTGACTTGCATAGATCGGCCTTTAAAAGGCAAGATGTCTGTGATACCTACGCATTATTATGTACAAAGTATTGTAAGGCGAAGCTCTGCCCAAATAAATAGTGACAGTATCTACGAAGTGTTTATTGGCATTCCTGATTGCATCGAAACTATACGTGATGAATGTAACATAATATAATATGCACAAGCGTTGTACTTACTATTGCAGATGAAATACAATTAAATAAATACAATTCATCTTAATATCCACATGCTTTTACATTTATTCTTAAGCATTACATATTAATAGTATCTAAGGCTTCAACAATCATTTTGTTGTTATAATTATTAATATTTCAACCGGTCCCGTTTTTTTTATTACTACTTTGAGATTTTACTTTTCAGGCAAACGGGCAGCGGGCAATCAGTTTCTCGCGGAAGTGCAAAGGAACATCCAATCAATTATAACATATGATGGATAAAACGCATATAACTTTTCTCTTTCAAATATAATTTCTTTGATTTTTGTGCTTGACTGTACGTCCATTATATGTGGTAAAATTGGTCCACTAACTTATTTGACATCCAGTCTATATGTGAAAAATAGATGAGAAATAAATTATTCCCAAGTTAACAGTATTATTATGTATAGTCTAGTTAATAAACTATTATTTTATCAACGCCTCGTCATTTTAGAAGAATTTTAGTTTAAACTGAACGTGTTGTTAGCTAATATCATAAATCAACTAACTACAATCGTTGAACCATAAATTACTTACAATCTTACAAATTAATACAATCTTCACTTTGCAGAATTTGTTCCCCAGAATTGATTTTCGCTTATGAAAAATTGAACTTCATTTATAATTAATAAAATTCAATTAAAGAACTTAAAAGAGCCGAGAGCCTTTTTATGCAGCAGACAGTTCTTAAAAGTGAATTTTTAATAATTAGTTTGAAATTAAACAGAAAGAATAATTCAAAAAAATTAATATATAAAAAAAAATTAATTATCTATCACAAGCAAAATCGAATGCTACAAACGTAACGAACGAATGTATTACTCAGTATCGTGCCACGGATTACCTAGAATGTCTCTTGTTTGTAACCCACTTAGTTATAATTGATTGAGTATAACTGAACACTGAACAAGTAAAATTAAGAATAAACAAAAACTTCAAAATCCTTCTTATGCATTCATAGACTTCGTAGATACTTCAAAAATTAAAACAAATTCAACAACCTGTCATATAGTGAAATTGATCAGGTAGTTTATGCTACAAAGTGTGTGAAAGAAACAGATGTATATATATGAAAAATATTACCTTCCATCTGCGTAGTCAGATAAAAATGTCTTGTTGTTGAATATTACATTCTCTTCACTTACATTGTCCCTGGGTTCGAAATTTTCCAGGGCTCACCAGCAGCGATGGGCCCTATATAATTCCACACATGTTGTCATTGTTTGTAGATTTTACTTAGCCATTAAATAGACTCTCGTAGACGAGTTAAAACGTTCTAAACGAGTTAAAACAAACGCAGAATTGTCACATATTAATGCAGAATCCATTAGTCTGAGACTACTAAATTTGCAAACAATTTTCATATTAAATTTACTCAAGTCAAGATTATATCAGAGATCAATGAAATTAAAACCGAGACGCCGAGTAATTCCATTACCTCGAAATCTAATATCTGAGTGGGTTTTGTGAAGTCCTAAATTATATCTAGACTCCTATTACAGTCATCAATTTATTTAAAGAAAAGGAAAGGGAGAACCATAATTAGTGTCGCCAACTATGAAGTTGAGGTTTGCAAGGAATAACAATTTATACGTTACTTTGAGTAACAATGAAAGGTTAGTAACGGTAGCGAAAAAGTAAAATTGTTTTAATTCTAAATTACAGCACGGTGATATATAAATAAATCATTAGTTATCTAATACCGTAGTTTGTTGTAACTTAAATAATTAACTTAAAGAAAACAAATAATTTGTTTATCGTATAATTAGATGTTTCAAGTTATATAATGAGCCTCAGCTTTCTTTGAAGAATAGAACTATAGCCCAGTACTCGTTTTTTACTAATACAACCTTATAATTATGTCTTTAGTAAAGCAACAATACATTCTGATAGCCGCAAAGCAGTTTATTTCCAAAATTAGTATGTTACTATAATCGCCTCCATGTTCATTCGTTAAAAGTGTAAAGTCGTCTTTTAATCATCTACGTATTTAGAGTTTATCTCTTTTTTTTATATCATAGGAGGCAAACGAACAGGCGGGTCACCTGTTGTTAAGTGATCACCGCCGTCCATAGACACTAGCAACACCAGAGGAGTCAGTCGCAAGCGCTTTGCCAAGCTCTGTTGGGGGAGGAGGGAAGGATCGGGGAGGGGAGGGAGTGGAGGGAGGGGGTGCGTGGAATTGGGCCTCCAGTGCTGTCACTGACCGAACGAAACGCAACAATGCAAGCAAGTAACAGTACTTCACGTCGGTTTTCTGTGAGAGGGTGGTACTAAGCCGGGCGAGCCGACCCATTCATACTGAAACCAGGAATACCTTCAGCGTAGCTCTACCGCCTATCTTTGTACTAACGAAGAACAATAAAACAAAACTTTCTATGCATATATGTTATGGGAAGATTAGACGCTTACAATACAATAGTTGAACTTTGTTCGCAGAGAAGTACATAAACATCCCACAATCTTAAACGATTTCTCGCTATTTCCAAATATTTCCGGCCATGATACGAATAGTCAAATTTAGCTCATTCAGGACATTTATTTTGATTGAATTTATGAGCACATAATACTATATGGAACATAAATCACAGTGGGCATTACGTGCCAAACGTACCGATATGATTTTATGGTAGAGTTTTAATTTTTATCTATTAGCTAACATCCAGTCAGCGATGAAACTCGGTCAAAATCTTTGATTCCATCAAGTTAATATATATTCTTAATTTAACGATGAGCTTGAAAATACTGTTTTTCTAGAAATACTACGAACATTGTTTCCTTTATACAATATCTAGCGTAAGATAAGGGATAAGGGATAATGTTTGATCCATTTGACGTCGGCTTCTGAAACTTTTTGCAATCTGTCTTAGTTTTATCTTGCCCTAGATATTACACAAACTGTTTGAAATACATCGTATTAACTTAACAATTAGTTATTCGTCCACCTAATCTTTATTATTCAAGTAATCCTTCTATTTAACCTTGTACAGCGATATCTAAAAGCTATCTCGATTCCTAAGGTATAAACTATTCACTCCTGTTTCGAAAGATCATTATTGAAATTTTACAAAGCAATTTTCTTTATTTTATTTTATTCGTACTTACTATAGAACGTTGATCTGAGGAGGCAGTCCAGCTTCACAGGATATTTTTAGGTGAGTGCTCAATACACTCAGCTGAGCCCCACCCTAATCATGAGACAGCCAGGTGCACACCGACTGTCTCCCTGTAAAGCGCTAGGATTATGCTCAGAAGTTTCACCGTCTTTTAAAATACATCAGTGGGTAATAAAAAATTTAAAACTTCTTCTAAAGTTACACGTAAAAGGTCACACATAACATTTAATATAAAACTAGTTTTGTTGCATGTCTTCGCCTACATTGATTATCTGTTATTAGATTAAGTTATATAACATAGAACCTTTCGCAAAATACAGGCTATCCAGTGAAAAAAATCAAAGCCAACTGACAATTGGAGTATGTTCATCTACAATCCTTAGAATTTTAAATATTCCTAAGATTTAAAATGTTCTTAGTATGGAACGTTTTTAAACAGTAAATAGCAAAACTATCTTCATATATTTCCCATTCCTATTTTACTTTTTTTTTTGTGTTTTGATGAAAATTACTTAGGCTAATATTTGACTATGAAAGTTTTAATTTAAAAGACGTATTTATGCATGCATTAATGATGTAAATAATTTACCTTAGTTTATTTTATTTGCCAAAGCAATTAACGTTGATTTCAAGTCTGGAGAGTCAGGAAAGTGTGACATTGTGGATCAAGTAATCTCGGACCGTCATTTTACTGAACAACATAAAAAGGGGCGCAGTAAATTTCCACAGGATTTTGCATATTACTAGATTTATTCCATTCAGATTTCTACTATAGAAAATGAAAAACGATGTCAAACTAATAATAATGAAATGCCAGAAGGAATCCTACCTGTAAATTATGTGTTGCTTGAAAACGAAATCTTAAGGGTGCATTTTACTTAATCGTATGGCTAAATAGTAGCTTGATCATCGTCGCTCCAACGATTACCCTATATGTCGCTCTGAGGTTCAATTTATGTGGAACAGTGAAGGGGTGAAAAACGTCTTATGCTTTAGCACCACGTGTGGAGCACGTGCATGTGGATTGAGAGGTACACTTCTAACGAACGCGAGTAATATTAGCCTTTTTCAACAACTTTACGATAACAGAGAAACTAAAGATTTATACTAACGAAACTTTTAGGATCATCCTAGAAACTGAATGCCTTTCTTACACAGTCCAAAAGTAACGATAATGATACATTGCAATAAAGACCCAGAAATTTCGCTATGATTGGTATCTCACCATATGGTGAACCTCCAATACGTTACAATTACCCTGTATTATGTCTCTATTTCGGAATATCAGACCGGCTATCTAATCCTTTGCAGAGTTTTTATCAGAGATGTCGTCACGTGGAACATGGTATGAAGAGAAAACTATTTTTATTAAAATACATTTATAGAAGAACAGACAGCGAAAATGTTAAAAAAATATGTTCCCATACTTATAGAGTCTTCACTTGTTTCCTTGTTCCTAGTTTCCAATTACAGCATTGAGGTTCAGGCTCACCGTTAAGTATTTACATGAATTAAAAATGCCTTTGAGTAAAATTGCTGCGTGCATTTACAGTTCAACTTCGCAGACAAAACATTTGTAGTTAAAATTCTTGATATGAGGTTGATTTAAATCTTGTATTCTTTTTCTATTTTCCAAACTCGTAGTTGAAGAACACTAACGAATAAATGCCCTACAATTGCGCTTTGCAATGTCACAATGTCATAAAGACTGTCAACCTCATCTTACGTATCTCGCATTATTGTCAGAAATAGTACTTAATATACTTGTTTTAGGAAATTTTTGCATAGTCAATATACGAAATAAAAATTGATGAGGAGTTGGTACCAACCCTATCATCGATCACAAGGAATGTGAATGCGTAATATAAGAAAACAAATGAAACTACAGTTGCACAGGTGCAGTTGCAAGATTAGGCCTGGAAGACAATATTGTAATATATATTTAGTACTAGCGGTCCCGGCAGACGTTGTCCTGCCCTGATTATGAGAAAATCCTTGACAAATTATACACTAAAACGTTCCTCATGAATCACTCTATACACTGGTGAAAAACCCATGAAAATTATTTTGGTAGTTTTTGAGTGTATCGCGAACAGACAGACAGACAGACGCGATAGGGGACTTTGTTTTATACTATGTAATGATAAACAGTATTGTTGTTCCTTCTTAAATAACATTATTTTTCGTTGTAAAAACTTATTAGTATTTACTTAGTAGTACTTATACTTATTACTATACTGATGCAGTGTCCACAGCGCACGCCTATTCGCTGTACTGACAGTGCTCGCCGCTCTGGGATAAATAAATTCATATTGTTTAAACTAATGGCGGGCAGTGAAGGGGTATCATGATTGATAATGATTGCATTATATTTAACTATATTAATTTTAATTCCATGATAAAGTGGGAAAAGTGGGATCCACTTGACGTGATCTTGCTCATATGCATAAATAGACATTGGTATTTTCTCAGATTGGTAAACACCACCACCGTGTGACTGATCACCATGAAAACGATGTTTTTCTTATATGGAGAAAACTTTAATCTTCCATTTTAATATACCCCACTTCTAATTGGCGTTGCGGTTCATCTTAGTTGGTGACAATGAATATTGTGAAGCGATGATGGATCAGTAGTTAGCATATTGGGATATCGAGTTAATCCATGTAGTATCAAATCCTTGCGAATGAGCGAAGGAGCGTTCAGCCAAGGAAAACATCTTGATGAAACTATGGCATGGCAGCAGGGCTTTTCTAAGTCCACATTTTTTTTCACGGGGAAATCCCTAACGGACATCCATTCTGCCGGGTAAATGACAATGGATATACTAGATTCGCGCGCGTTAAAACTCAATTATTATCCGGAACAAACAGACAGACAGACCGACAAAAATATTAAAAATTGCATTTTTGCTTTCAGTATCGTGTATATTTTCATACACAATCATTAAAAAATTGTTATTTTGATATTACATACAGACATTTTTATTATATGGATAGATAGATTTTTAGGATTTTATATTTTATTCATAATCTTGTGTTATTGGGCTCTATATTTTGTAATATTAGTAGTGTTTTATGTAATACAATGTGATTATTGTGGACAAGTTGTTGTAGGTGGTAGAGCCACGCTAAAGATATTGGTTTCAGCATGAATGGACCGGCTCGTCCGGGGTAGTACCACCCGACTCACAGAAAACTGACGTGAAGTAACAGTGCTTGCATTGTTGCGTTTCGTTCGGTCAGTGAGAGCGCCGGAGGCCTATCTCTCCTTCCCCCTCTCTACTCCCCCCAAACACAAACCGGCAATGTACTTGCGACTCCCCTGCTGTTGCTAGTGTCTATGGACGGCGGTGATCATTTACCAACAGAAAGAAAAGAAAGAAGAAAGAAAGAAATACTTTATTGTTGGAACAACCATACAATTAAATTAAATTACACAAACTAATTAGACAAAAAAATTTTTAAATAGATGTCTAACGATTGGCGAACCCATTCAGCAAAAATCTGCAATACTGTAAGTAGTACTGCAGCGCTGATTTTCGATGGGAGCCTATATATGATGATAAACGGACGTTAAGTCGGTCATATTAATGTTAATACAAAATTTAAAACGAACAAACAAATAACACAGACACACATAACACGTCACGGATGGTCATACTAAAGAGATATAACTACTGTAACCACAAATTTAGGATTAAACATAACAAATATAAAGATAGAAGAAAAAAAGATTTTTAAAAAATACACACCAATAAACAGAGCTTACATTAGAACTGTGTGAATACATTATACGTCACTTTAATTACTGAATTTGAAATTGCAATAGATAATGCTTATATGAGAGTTTAAAGCTAAGTTTACTCTTTTTGGATCGACATGGCGGTGGGATGTTGTTTCAACGAGTGGCGGCATATTTAAATGAGCCTCTGAAATCGGTAGTTCTATGGAGAGGTATCGATAATGGATTATTCATGGTGCGAGAACATGAAAAGTATGTGTGGTTATCTTGTCATACAGATATTTTGGGTTTTTGGTTTTAATCAGCCCAAAAAGTAACGTAGCTATGTGTAACTCGCGTCGTGCTGCCATTTTTAAGACATTTGCATCATTCAAAAATGGTGTAATATGCCCACGGCGCGGGACATCGAAGCAAAATCTGGCACAAGCATTCTGCACACGCTGGGTGGAACGATCAGTACGCGATAATAAACAAGGACGATAATCTGTATCACAGTAATTAAGTCTCGATAGAACTAGACTTTCAACAAGTAGCTTCCTCAATGTGATACTAAAATACTGTGTAAAGCGATACAGTACTTTTAACCTATAAAAGCAGCTTCTTCGCTGAATGGTAATAAATGAGGACCATACACTGTATCACAGTAATTAAGTCTCGATAGAAATAGACTGTCAACAAGTAGGTTCCTCAATGTGGTACTAAAATACTGTCTAAAGCGATACAGTAATTTTAACTTATAGAAGCAGTTTCTAATAACATTATTTATGTGCACCTCAAAACGAAGTTCAGGGTCGATGAGTAATCGCAAATTACGAATTATATCTACCCTATCTATATTCTTGCCCATAATCTTTATCACTGGATTGGCGGATATAATATAATTAATTTGCATCTTGCTCCCTAAAACCATGAATTTGAATTTGGTGGAATTGAGGACCAGTGTGTTTTGCTCAGACCAGGATATTACTCTTCTGAGATCCTCATTAATTTTATGAACGGATGCCCCGAGTACATCATATTAAAAGACATGTATAGTTGTAGATCATCCGCATACATATGGTATTTGCAATCACGCAAACAGCGGGTAATGTCGGCACTGTATATAAAGTACAGTAAAGGTCCAAGAATAGATCCCTGAGGAATTCCTCGAGTGACAGGTCTGAGGGAGGAAGCAACTGAAGATCCATTTTATATTCTTATTTCAACATACCGTGAGCGATTAGCTAAATAACTGTGAAACCATTTGATAGTATTTTGGTCGAATCCATAGTAACGTAGCTTAGATAATAATAAATGTATGTTGATAGTATCAAAAGCTCGTGAAAAATCGATTAAAACCAGGTGACCGGCCTGTTCGTTTCCCCCCTATAATATTTCATATTATTATATAAAAAAAAAACAAATGAAGTGGATAGGAAATAATACCACGGAGCATGGATTCTGACTTGCCCCAAAACTCTCTAGAAAGTTCTAACAACACGGCCACCAAGTTCGTTGAAATAATCGCAAGAAACTTGTAGTATAATTTCCTACTCGATAGTGGCAGTAATAAAGTACAATAACATTGTTTGACGAAAAAAAATTAGAAGATATGGTAGTAAAATGGTAAAATAAGTATACATAAATATGAATACGAAGAATATTTGCGCACTAACCATTTTACTATAATGTAATAATTTATTGCAACAAATAATACGCCGACTAATAATGAAAAACACATGCGAAGTTACAGGTACGGCTAGTTTTTATATTTGATAAAAGCAAAGAGAGAAATGGCTGACCGAACCATAAAAAGTGAGAAACTGGGTCATTTTACCCATTTGATGTGATCGTACGCTTCACTTGAGAACTGTTTTGATTAAATGGGGAAAAAAGGTTTCAATTTAGGCCCTGAGAAGGCGCTTGTGAACGTCAAAGCTACCACTAGTACGGAAAACAACCCAGTCATCGAGAAGAGCCGATAAGAAACTCGATCTGGTTTATCTTTACATGATACATATTTTTACAAACATTCGTTTTTGGTGGATGCACAAAGAGGAGCATCATTTCCAAACATCACCATCGTTCACATATTAATAGCCTTTAAACATTTAAACCACCTTGACATGGTACTTGAACTTTCTATCCGGCAAATCGGAAACGTGCTTTGGTACTTTGTTATCAAACCTAACACTATTACCTAAAAAATTGTTACTGGTCTTAGTGCGCCTGAAACATAGAATGACCAATTTGTTATTATTTTTAGTATTTAAATTATGTTGGTCTTTTATTAAATCCAGCTTCTCTAAGTTTTTGCGGACATAGATACGATTATCAATTCGACGATAAATAGGAGTATAAACATTTGTATTTTACAAATGTTGTAGATCGCGGATTATGAGGAATAATTAAAGAAAGGGTAAACATTTATTTTTATTTTTTATAACATTTAAGGTCGTCAATATCCATTAAACCAAATAAAAAAATAAAATAAAATTGTTTTTTTTTCCCGTGGCTTCCCACGTGTTTTTTATACACTAATTATTTTCGACTTTTTGTGTGTAAACGAATAACTGACTGACGGAAAAATGATGGATTTTCACACAAACATTTAGTGGTGGAATTTCCAAAAATCCTACCTTAGAGTTCACCTACAAAGTGAAAAGAAATCAGAATAGTTATGATTATATATATGTACTAGCTGACCCGTGCAACTTCGTCTGCACCAAATAGGTTATTACCGGTTCCAATTGTATTTCCAAACGCTAAAAATCTTAAAAAAACCTATAACCCGATGCTAGCGTAACTTATCGGGTCCAATTGTGACTCGAAACTATACCATATATATATTGGCAAGAAATGTCTTCCTGATATCCACTGGGTTGCTCCTTTGACCCTCACCTCCACGCCCCAATTACTATATAATATATATTTACCTAAATAAAACATAATCTAATATACCTTTCTAACAGTGAAATAATTTTCAAAATAATTGATCAGTTATCGAGTGGGATGAAAAATTATTAATCACTAAAATGACTATTCAAAAATAGGGGTTGGTGTTAGAAGGGTGAAAATTTAGGGTTGTATGTATTTTTAATGCCTCATTATAACAAAATAAAATTAAAAAAAATGTCCAAAGAATAAAAAAAATGTTAGGGGTGGACAAGCCTTATCACTTAGGAGTATGAAAAATAGATGTTGTCCGATTCTCAGACCTACCCAATATGCATACAAAATTTCATGAGAATCGGGAAAGCCGTTTCGGAGGAGTTTAACCACAAACACCGCGACACGAGAATTTTATATATTAGATGACTATTAAAAAATAGGGGTTGGTGTTAGAAGGGTGAAAATTTAGGGTTGTATGTATTTTTTAATTCCTCATTATAACAAAATAAAATAAAAAAAAATGTTCAAAGAATAAAAAAAATGTTAGGGGTGGACAACCCTTATCACTTAGGGGTATGAAAAATAGATGTTGTCCGATTCTCAGACCTACCCAATATGCACACAAATTTCATGAGAATCGGGAAAGCCGTTTCGGAGGAGTTTAACCACAAACACCGCGACACGAGAATTTTATATATTAGATATAGAAAGATAACGACACGATATCAGTCCGAGCCATTTTACTTAATACCTCAATGAAAAATAAAATGGAAGTATATTTTGACTATAAAAAATTCCATTCGCTCAGTAATTTAACTGGTGAAATTTATGTTCACACACGGCAATTTTATAACCAATATCAAGAAATTCGGTTCCTTTTACATTTTCTATTTTAAACTAGCTGTTTTTTACGACTCAGCTGTAGCAAAAATGGATTTATGTTTTCATGAGAACTACCTACGTCTTTTAGTTATATTGTGCATTTTTCTACTTTTTTAACCGACTTCAAAAAATCAAGGAGGAAAAAATCAATTTGGTCCAGTTCCGACAACGGCATCCAGTGCAAAACCGTATAAGTTTTAAATTTGCATTAAGTATGTACACGACAAATAGACGAATAACTCAATATCACGCTAACCGATTTCGATGATTCATTTTTTATTGGAAAGGATGTACTTCAAGGGTAGTTTGATGAGAGTTTGGTTAGGTTCTGATTATGGGATCCGTGACAAAGTAAGTAAACTTTCAAGAAACGAGCCTACTCCTTTCGTAAGGGCCGGCAACGCATCTGTGTTTCCTCTCGTGTCGCAATTGTCCATGGGCGGCCGTGATCACTTACCATCAGGTGACCCGTATGTTCGTTTGCCACCAATATTATAAAAAAACTTCAATTCTTAGGAGCCTATTGTGCTTATGTTCGTTGCTGTGTTGCAACATGACGCAAGCATTGTAATTACATTACTTAAGGTGTATTATATGTGAAGCGATGGTAGCCGAGTTGGTGGTAGTAACTATCGCGGAAGACTTAAGGCGGAACGGAGTTCGCGGGCACTGCTAGTAAAATATATTTATGTACACTAAAAATGGAAAAATAAAGTAAATTTTCAAAAAAAAGTATTAACCGACTTCAATATCAATCAAAAACCGTACCGACTTCCAGTACATCTCTAGGTAGCACACATATTCATGTTTTATTTCATTTGGTTAATTTGATAAACTATTTATTTTCCGCTTTTTAGTACTTTATGGGTTTTTGATTGATATTGAAGTCGGTTAATACTTTTTTTTGAAAATTTACTTTTTATTGTCATTACTATTTCACTCGTACAATCCTTTTATTGATTTTATGTTAGATATTAAAAAAATATCATTACTGCTTAGCACCTATGTGTAGGATTAGGATTATAAGTAGGATAAATAATACCCTGGTGGCACTGAGGGCGATCCGGGCGTACCGGACGGTGTCCTCGGCGGCGGCCTTTGTACTCGCCGGCTCCCTGCCCTGGGAGCTGGAGGCAGGAGTTCTCGCCGCCGTGTATGAGTTCACGGCGGTGAGGAAAAGAAGGGGGGAGCCTCTGGCTCCCAGGGAGGGAGAGGCGGAGAGACGGCGTCTCAGAGGACTTATCGCTGCCGAGCGTGGTTTCGGCCATGCTTGGCAGCGAACAGGCTTGGCGAGCGATGGCCTCCTTCTGCGAGGAGGTCATCTCGCAGAAAGAGGATGCGGAGAGGGCCCGCGAGGCAGACCCTCAAAGTGGCCCTCTCCGCCAAAGGAGAATAGGCGGGGGGAGGACGCGCGTTTGCCCAACTCCTCCCGCCACCGTAGCCGGACCTGAGGGGATGGGCCGGGGGGCCCATTTCCTCATTGCACAGGTCCGGCGGACGAGGGGGGACAGCCGGTGTGTACCCGGTCTGTCCCTCTATAGGTAGGAGCCCCACGTTAAAAAAAAAAGATAAATAATACCCTGAAAATTCTTGTATTTGAAAATCTGGCGCCAAGTAGCTGTTGCCATATTCCGGGGGCTGCACTTGAGGTATTGAGTGGGTTCCATTTTAGCCCACGTCGTCATTTACCATCAAAGGAGTTTCTGGTCAAACGCTAAAATCTATAAACTTGTAGGAACTCCATTCTCATGTTTACGTGCGAGTAACCTTTTTACTGCAACTCACTGCGCGTTATAAAATATATTAACAAAATGTCAAATGGAACGTCTAGATTTTTGCATTGTCATGAGCTACGGGATCTGTCTTTTAATTGATATTGTGAGTGTATAATGTATAATTAATTATATAAAGGTTTCCCCAAACTGGTGACCCCGAACTAGAACACGAAAATATGTCGACCAATGAAAAAAATGATTTATCAAAATACACTACGCAACACTCGGAAGAAACTGCACCTGAATTATTTAAAGTAGGTATAAAAATTCCTCCTTTCTGGCCAGAAGAACCCGAAATATGGTTCGCTCAAGTAGAAGCACAGTTCTCCATCTCCGGCATATCTAACGATAATACGAAATTTAACTACGTGATTGGCCAATTGGATCATCAGTTCGCTCGAGAAATTAAAGACGTTATTACAAACCCACCTAAGTCCAATCAGTACGAAAAATTGAAAACGGAACTAATCCGTAGAGTAAGTGATTCTCAGGAAAGAAAAATCAGGCAGCTGCTTGTTCACGAAGAATTTGGAAACCGTAAGCCATCTCAATTTCTGAGACATTTGCAAGGACTAGCAGGCCCTGGAATACCACATGATTTTTTGAGAACTATCTGGATTGATAGACTTCCTTACAATGTACAGGTAGTACTTGCAGCTCAACCCACTGCTTCGTTAGAAACTTTAGCAGACATTGCAGATCGCATCCTAGATGTTACTTCAACGGAGAACCATGTAGCCTCAAGTAGTCAAGAAAGCAGATTAGATGATATTTTAAAGGAAGTAGCTTCATTGCGCGACCAAGTACTACAACTAACATTACAGCAGACCCGGTGCGCGCGTTCTCGTACAAGAAATATATCCAAATCCCAGTCTCCACCAACTCGACTGAACTCTAGTTACCAAAGATATCCAGTATGCTGGTACCACATGAAATTTGGTAGAAAAGCCACACGTTGTTCAAAGCCTTGTGATTATCAGATGGAAAACTACAAGGGCAATTAATAATGGCGGCCGATAATTGCCCAAGTACAACAGGTCGTCTATTCATCGCAGATCGCACATCAAAAATTCATTTTTTAGTGGACACTGGTAGCGATCTTTGTGTTTACCCTCGGTTTTTACTAAAAGAGAAACCTAACAAAACCGACTACCAACTCCGAGCAGCTAATGGTTCTATAATCAACACCTACGGTCACATTAGTCTTAAATTAGATTTTGGACTTCGTAGAAGTTTCACCTGGCGTTTTGTTGTGGCAGACGTCACCAAAGCTATTATTGGTATTGATTTTTTAGCATACTATCAATTAGTAGTAGATTGCCGTAATAAGAGATTGTTAGATAACATTACAACGTTATCAGCTGTTGCTTCATTAGTTTATGACTCTGCAAACATACATTCTATTAAAATCCCTTTAGACAATACGAAATACCACAAAATTTTATTAGAGTTTCCTGAAATCACTCGACCACCCGGTGTAAATCGTACGATCACACATTCTACAGTACATCACATACGTACAACACCTGGCCCTCCAATATGGAGTGCACCACGTCGTCTCGCTCCAGATAAATTAAAAATAGCTAAACAGGAGTTTGAGGAGATGTTAGCAAGTGGAACAGCACGACCATCCGAAAGTGCGTGGTCATCACCACTGCACCTAGCCCCTAAAAAAGATAATGGGTGGCGCCCATGCGGTGACTATCGGATGCTTAACGCTAGAACCATCCCAGATAGGTATCCTATTAAACACATTCATGATTGCACACATAATATAACAGGCTGCAAAATATTCAGCACAATAGATCTAGTTAAGGCTTACAACCAAATACCTGTATGTGAAAAAGATATTCCAAAAACGGCAATTACAACTCCTTTCGGACTATTTGAATTCCCATATATGACCTTCGGTCTTCGGAATGCCGGACAAACTTTTCAAAGATTTGTCGATGAAATTACTAGAGGTTTAGATTTCTGCTATACATATCTCGACGATTTTTTAATTTTTTCAGAAAATGAGACCTTGCATGAAAAGCATTTACGAGAAGTTTTTTGCAGATTACAACGTTATGGATTAGTGATCAACATCTCAAAGTGTGTATTCGGAGCCAACCAGGTAACATTCTTAGGTTACCAGATATCAGCGAGTGGTACGAAACCTCTTGATGCTAAAGTGAAAGCTATCAAAGATTTTCCTCTTCCTGCTAATATCAAACAGTTGCGTAGATTTATGGGAATGTTAAACTTTTACCGACGTTTTATACCCCACGCCGCACGAATACAAGCACCACTAAACGCCTTATTAGCGGGTACGGTCAAAAATTCACAACCAATCACTCTAAAGGGAGACACACTCGAGGCTTTCAACGAGAGTAAGGAAAGCTTATGCAATGCAACGTTATTAGCTCACCCAGATTGTAAAGCTAACCTTGCATTAGTAACCGATGCCTCGGATTCAGCAATTGGGGCCGTTTTACAGCAATTTAAAAATAGCAGGTGGCAACCTTTAGCCTTCTTTTCGCATAAATTGACTCCAGCACAACAGAAATATTCACCATACGATCGCGAACTTCTTGCAATTTATGAAGCCATTAAATACTTTCGACACATGCTGGAGGCCAGACACTTTGTCATTTACACGGATCATAAACCAATCAGCTTCGCTTTCCATGAAAAGAAACGCAATTGTTCACCCAGGCAATACAGACACCTGGATTTTATTTCCCAATTCACGACCGACATCAGGCATATATCTGGGAAAAATAACATCGTTGCTGACACGTTATCCCGAATAGATGAACTTGAAATACCAATTCAAATGGAAGATTTAGCTGAATCTCAGTATTCTGACCAAGAATTACAAAATATACTTAAAGAAGGTTCGTCACTTCGTTTACATAAATTCGAATTACCGGGATGTCATCGATTTTTGTACTGCGATATCAGTACACCTACATCCAGACCCTTTATTACAAAGGAATGGAGAAAAAAAGTATTTAATGGTTTACATTCACTTAGCCATCCAGGTGTCAACGCAACGGTGAAATTAATATCACAACGGTTTGTTTGGCCAGGCATACGAAAAGATTGTAGAGAATGGGCCAGGACATGTCTTCAATGCCAACGCACTAAAGTAAGTCGACACGTATCGGCACCATTAGATACATTTGATTTACCACGTGCTAGATTTCAACAAATTCATATTGATATGATCGGACCTCTACCAGTATCGCAAGGATATCGATACTGTTTAACAGCTATCGATCGCTTTTCACGATGGCCAGAAGTCATACCAATTATGGATATTACAGCCGAGACAGTGGCAAAAGCGCTTTTTTCAGGTTGGATTGCCAGATTTGGTAGTCCAATTGATATAATCACCGACAGAGGCCGACAGTTTGAATCTGCCTTGTTTCAGCAATTATCAAAAATATGCGCATTTAATCACAAACGAACAACTGCATATCACCCAAAATGCAATGGTATGGTGGAAAGATTTCATCGTCAATTAAAAGCTTCAATTATGTGCCACGCATCGAATCACTGGACAGAATGCTTACCTTTTGTTCTACTGGGCATAAGAAGCGCCTATAAAGTTGACCTGCAAACATCTCCCGCCGAAATTGTATATGGTGAATCTCTAAGATTACCTGGAGAATTTTTTGAACGTTCTTCAAGCGGAACAACTGATATGGCTGACTTTTCCGCCCGTATGCGTCATTTTGCAGAACATTTGAGACCCGTTCCTGCGTCACGTCACAGTAAAGAAAAAGTATTTGTATTCAAAGATTTAAAAACATGCGAACACGTTTTTATTCGGGATGATACAGTACGTGGCTCCCTTCAGCCAGCTTACACAGGCCCTTACAGGGTGCTTCAGAGAGGACCGAAGGTATATAAAATAAATATCAAAAATAAAATTGTATCAGTATCTATTGACAGATTGAAGCCGGCCTACATACTGACACAAGAAACAAAATTAGATAACTATACACCATCAGTAACTAAAACATCATCAGTGCAGGGTGACAAAACTCAAACTCAAGGTCGGACACGCAGTAATAGACGTGTTCGCTTCGCAGATTCACATCATCCTTGTCCTGCACTTGGGGGGGAGTGATGTAGGAACTCCATTCTCATGTTTACGTGCGAGTAACCTTTTTACTGCAACTCACTGCGCGTTATAAAATATATTAACAAAATGTCAAATGGAACGTCTAGATTTTTGCATTGTCATGAGCTACGGGATCTGTCTTTTAATTGATATTGTGAGTGTATAATGTATAATTAATTATATAAAGGTTTCCCCAAAAACTATTTAAAAAATCAATTCAGCTATTTCCGTGATTAGACCAAATAAAACCAGGCGCTTTAGTTTTATTCATCTATATATTAATACGTGAACCGCAAATTTTGTATCCCTTTTTGAGAGAAATGCGCGAACGGATGAACGTGAAACTTGGCATAGTTAAAGTTTATATGGAGGAAAAGTGCAGAAAGCTATTTATTTTATATAAAATGCATTAGAAGTACATTAAATTAATTAAAATATGCATTACTCACACTACTGCTTCAATTTTACACAACATATACACACATGTAAATAAAAAAGACATTTTGACATCTGTCAATAAGGACTTCAAAAAAGGTTATGTAGGAAGTTGCAATGCTCGACTGTATGTATTATTTTAGTCTTACGTTCCAATTACCCTTTTTCATTTTACATTCAACAATGATATTATAACATACAACTATTATTATAATAACTGAGTAACCATGATAAAAACCTTTGATTATAGAAGTAAGTTGACAAAAGAACCCTAATAAAGTTCAAACTTTAAAAAATCAATAAACTATGGTCCAATGTCGACCACTGGACGCCCACTAGTATGTATAAATGTATATAATAATGTATATGCAAGACATTGTATTAAAACATTGAACGTGTGACATGCAAAGAAATTTTCATTTTTATTGTTTGTCCAAGGAAATAAAAATTATTTATTTTTCAATAAACAAACATTTCGTTTTATTCGCGTCATTTAAAAGTAACTTTATAAAAAACTACGGATTTCTTGAAAAATATTTACCGCGGTGTAGGAATAAGAGATTACCTCAAAAACGTGAAACGTGAGGGCGATGCTAAGTTTCTAACAATCGCTCTACGTCCACAAGCAGGCTCTATACACAACAGTATTTGATGTCGGATATGTCCGTCGCTTGTTTCCGCTGACCATCCTGCAGTCTTACCCTGAGTTTATTGTTTTTTTAAAGCTACATGCAGTGGATTAACAATTTATAATATTTGCATTTTGTAACAAGATATAATATTCAATTAACCAAAATAATAATACAATACACTGCGAAACAATATAGGATTATAAATAAAATAAACGAATATCAATACATAACAAAATAAGATTCCGCCAAAAACAGCAATTCATCAGTCGATGTCTCAGCCTCACGGTCCAATGCTCTAACATTCACCATTTTAAGTATTTATTTACTTTATGCAAAATTGATTTCCTTCCGTTCTTCTGTCAGTACGTGTATTATATATATATTAGGGTGTCCATTATTTCCCAAGTTGTTTTTTTTTTTCAAACACCCCGTGAGTTTTTAGTTTATACTTTATACCCTAAAAACAAATATTACACCCAAATAAGCCCTTAATATTCATATTAACCCTTTCCTAAATCATAATAAATTTCCCATTTAAATAACATGAAATTTTTCTTTTTTTTGTATTCGTTTTTTTTTTCTGAAATAAAAAGAGTTACAACCAAAATCAAGGCATATTTCTAGAGGAGATTAATCGCTCTACAAATAAAGGTCTCTTCTGGTTTGCGATAAATTCTGCCCTTCATAAATTATTCAAAGAAAAAGTAATATACTTTGTCAAATCTATGGGTTTTTTTTTATTTCCGCTTTAATTCTCATTTATTTTATTATTCAACTAATAATGAAATATTTTTTCACAAACTTTAATTCTAAATAGCGTATATCTTATAATTAATGTTATCAAAAGATCGGTTATGATTTTTTTATTTCTATAATTATTCTGTTATGCATTATTTAGTTGCATAACTTCAGTCTTTAGTTGCAGAGATATTTGGCTCTTTGGAGATATGGCGTATTAAAACCAAGATTTAGTGTTAACTCGATTGCAATAGCAACAGCATAACCCAATTGTTGCAAATATATTGAGGTGGTCGTAAATCACCACTATCCGCAATATTTGTGTGATATGTTCTATAAACACATGTTCTTTCTTCTAATCGAAGTACTCAGTATTTGGGTCTCAGACAACCAAGAGATATTGAATATATATTTTAATACAGCCACTCAAACTGTATTTGTTCTTATTAGACTCTGTCGTGTCAATATCCCGATTAAACCCTATCGATCAGAGTCTACTCGGTGACCGTTTCGATCAGAGTCTATGATATTACTGTTCGATAATATTTTTTTTTTTTTTTCTCGAACTGTCTATGCTATTGACCTGGCAAGGTCTTAACAGCTTCACCGGACTACTAAGGCGAGCGCTTAAGGCACTCAGCCGATTTTTGTTTTGGCAACCAGCTCAAGGGTGCACGGCACACCTCGGCTTGGCTGTTGCCTGTTCATGCAATTCGCGACCTATCAAAGCTAACCTAAGTTAAAGCTAAACTATTCATACCAATAAGAGTTGCTGAAACATATATGTGTACCAAGCATACATATCTCAACAACTCCTATGTGTATTTTGTATCGGAAAAGATTCTAAACTATTACAGTTCGATACGGGAAAGAAAAGAAAAACCCATCCACTTTATGTGTAAGCGTGTATGCGTGCACGTGTGTGGAGGTGATATGTGTA
>MU159385.1:120095-130283 GCA_015888305.1 Antheraea pernyi | reverse complement strand
AACTTCTGCTGGAACAGTTTGAAAATTATTATTTGCACGTCGTGCTGCTGCCAAATTAGCTTCCATTTTACTCTTACTTACTTATAACTACACAAACTAATCGCGAGAATCAATAATTTACCGATATGTGTGTAAACAAAATCAGATAAACGCAATCAGTAATATCAACGATTTAGGTTGATGGAAAAATATGGAAAAGACTGGGAAAATGAAAAACGGGAAGTGAAAAGGTTTACTCACCAGCCGCTCGATCCCATGTCCTCCTGAGTCTGGTGTACGCGTACAGTCTAGTTTCCCACAGGGAGACAAATTTATTTGGTTCGTGTTTTCGCGTTCGCGTCGCTATTCGCGAAACCAATTTCGGGGTTTACGATTATAGCGATCGGTTGTCTACTATTGATTTCCCATTTACCAATTATTAAGTTATGATTAAAAACGCGATGTTAATACCCTAAATCGAATAATTTTCCGAAAATATTCAGTTAATTACCTACGATCTGAAAAAAATTTACTTGCATCGTAGTTTCATAAAACCACACACATATTTTAAATGTTCGCGGACTAAAGTGAAAGATCGCGGCCGCGTTATCACGCAAACGTACGATATAGTTATAACAGCAACATCATCCGATCGCCCTATATTCCTAGCACTATAACAATAAAGATTGTTACGATCGGATGATGTTGCTGTTATAACTATATCGTACGTTTGCGTGATAACGCGGCCGCGATCTTTCACTTTAGTCCGCGAACATTTAAAATATGTGTGTGGTTTTATGAAACTACGATGCAAGTAAATTTTTTTCAGATCGTAGGTAATTAACTGAATATTTTCGGAAAATTATTCGATTTAGGGTATTAACATCGCGTTTTTAATCATAACTTAATAATTGGTAAATGGGAAATCAATAGTAGACAAGATATCCAACTATACATTTTAATTTCAGTCTGCGTGTTAGAGTACGGACTACACAATAAATGATCAGAGACGTATTTTAAAGCACAATATTTATTTTAAATAGGCTGACAACGCACTTTCGACTCCCCTGATGTTGTTAGTGTCCATGGACGGTGGTGATCACGTAACATCAGGTGACCCACCTGTTCGTTTGCCTGCTAGACATGAAAAAAAAACAAAACAAAGCATCGCATACAAGTGGCGGACTCATTCTCACTCATCTATTTGTTTATTTTCTGTAGCCTACATAACTTAATGTGATTTTAATAAATTAGGTGTCGTTAAATTCATCTTAATTGTGCGAGTGAGTTGGCTATATATAGAATATGTGACTTTAAAGAAAGAGAGAAGAGATAAAGATAAGTTTTTTACTTACTAACACTTAACAAAAAAGCTCGTTAATATGCCTAAAAACCGGGCAGTGTTTTATAGTCGTACATTTCTTCTTTATTTATAAATTGCGCTTGATAATTAATTAGGTTAATTAACAGAATAAGGAAGATTATGTTACTTTTGTTTATATCTAGTATTTAAAAATATTTGGATATTCTAATTTTCTTAATTGTAATTTTATTAATAATAATATTAATAATTATTTTATTTTATTTTTTATTATCTGCATTTATTTAGAATGTAATATCCAACTTGTTACAAAATAATTCGTTACTAAACAAATATTTATAGTTTAATATGACTGTCTAGTTCAATACCTATTAGTAACATTCTTATGTCAGTCGGTTCAGCCATTCGAACATTAATCTAAACGTACAAAAGATACCTACTACTGTATTGTTATGGATCCATATTAATCTTATTTATATATTTCTGTAACAACAAACTTATCCTTTGAACTCTAACTGTGTCTTTTCATTTCGCATTATAATGATTTACGAGATACAATTAAAATATATCTACAGGAAACTCTTACGACAATTATGTTTTACGACATTTCTAGGTGATAATAATAAGACGATAGCACCGTAGGGTACGACTGGCCAGAAACTTATGAAGGAGTATTTATATGCAGATCCCTCACGTCTAGGCGTGAGTTTGCGGACACAGCACGTGTAAAACATCTTCATAAATGCTGTCGTGGCTAATGAGGTGACTACATATACTAATTTACATATCTGTATTTTGTCCGTGCTAATCGCCGAATCGACTGAATCAATTTTAACAGGACTTCTACAGGCTTCCAAAGCTCTATCACCGCTGTATATCACGATTAATCCCTTAAGCTTAAGCAGTAGTGATAAATTTTAACAGAGGTAACTAAAAAGAGAGTTTATAAGTGTTAAGGGTAAAAAAAAGTCCACAATGAATCCAAGTAGAGTATGTAATCTTGGTTATACAATAAAATCATTTTCTCAGAATAATGAAGTAATATGGATTAATATAAATATGAAATGGTATTCAGTTATAATATATAGCAACCCACCACTACTTATAGCATAATAGCTGTATACAGTCAAATAGTCTGTGCTACCAGAGCTCTCTTATATAGTTATTCTATTTTAGAAATGAACGATTACAGATTTTAGTCATCCTTTTTAATTCCAATCACCGTTCGCATATATTTGAATGGAGTTATAATTATAAATAGTTCCAGGAAAAATAGTTACCGTAAAATACACATAAAAATCTATTACAGACATCTGTTCGATTGGTTTAGCTCCCGGTAATTTTAACCGAACAGAATAAATTGTGAAAATGCATTGGCTTACCAATTTAAGCTTAACTAAGCTCGTTCAGTAGGGTGAATATCTTATTTGGGATTAGTTATGGATCGTGCACCATCGCGTAGCCGTTACTCGAGGAAGTAAATAGATTATTGCCCAATTTTATAAAAGCATTAGGGACATATAAAAGTATAAAGCTTCCAGAATTCTATCAGTATGTTTTATAATTTCAGGTGACGCTATAGTACTTTCTAGAAAAATTGGTTAATAAAATACTAAAATGCAAAATTTTTCAGAAATTGTTTTCTTACCAAAATAAAATCACTATATAAATAACGAAGTTCACAATCATTAACCAGTGCTGATAATGGCCCTGTTATCAGCTTATGAAAATTAAAGTTTCATCCTTTTTTTTCTTTTGTTAAACTGCTGTTGGCGGAAGCAGACTGGACTGCTTTTAATTGCGTCTTTTGCAAGAAAAGTGAGATAGCACAAATTACTAAATATAAAATTTCCATTGCAGATTTAGATTATGGCTTACTGCTTACTCTTAGCGTTAACAATAAGTCACCACGTATAACAAGAAATACAAAACATTATAAATTCTTTAAAAAAAAGTCCTGGTGATCTGGCTTGACCCACGGAATATCAACCTGATATCCGCAAGTTCGAAGCCCGTTGCTAATTGCTGGGCTTTTTGGAATTTGCGTGCATTTACTAACTGGTAACAATATCGGTTGACGGTGAAGGAAAACATCGTGAGAAAAAACGAAGAAAGGAAAACTGACAGATATTCTTGTAGTTAATTCAATTCAATTCAATAATTCAAAAATTCAATTCAATACGTCGTGGGTTGACGTAATGATTACGCCTCTACCTTCCTGTGGACAGCGGCCTATAGGTCTACAGCGAGTCTCTTACAGGTTGATGATGATGATGACTTTAAACGTCTCCTTTCTCTTTAGGATATTACATATTGTTATCCATATTGTTTCATTAATTTTGTCTACATATAGAGCTAAAATTAGGTGTTGTGAAACACGACATGTTTTTTAAAGACACATAAATAAGTATTCACAATTAATTGTCCTTTACATGACCACAAATCAATATACTTTGACGATGTACCATAAGATTGAATACACACAGATTTAAAAAAAAGAAATCCGAAGAAAGAGAATGATAATTATAATGTTTTAAAAACAAATTTATTACTGATAGCATAACAAATAACAAACATGTAAAACTGACAATATAGTATAGATAGATGGCGTATAATTCGTCTAACTCTCAATCGCGCTATATATCTCACATAAAATCTCAAACAAATAAATCAGAAAAAAAAAATACGATAGAGATAATTCAACGCTCATACACAACACAAATCGTTACTTTCAATAACTTTCCACGATACTGTTGTTTCTTGTATGGACAAATACTAAGGATTAAGTATATTAGTAGAAGCAAACACTCAATACTCGTCGCAATTCATTAGCTAAACGTCAATAAGTTATGAAATAAAACCAATACGCTCACAGTACGACATCACTAATTCTTTGATATAATAGACTTCTAATTCATTGGACAGCTAATCAAGCGCACACAACACGAGATGTAATTTCTATATACAAGTAGCTCATAAAATATAATAATCCATACAAAAGTGCGCCCTTCTACATAGATATTTTTATATGAATAAGAAAGTACATGGTACCAGTTATTTCCTTTATATAGTGTAGCCAACTACGTAAGTAATATGGGGCATAAATACCTGAGGAGTATATGCCACATTACTATTATTTTCTTAGTAATTTTTCATACAGTGAAAAATGTTCATTTCTCATTCCACTTATTATTAAAAACTTCTTATTTTTTTTTTGTGTACCTAACTTTAAAATATTGTTTGTAAACATATACATGAATATATTTAATATTTATATTAATACATTTAACGCTTTCACGGTTTCGCTACATTTTCTGGTGTGATCGGAATTCGTCTCGTCTCTCTATTAAGAGCCACTAAGCCTATTGAAGTTGTAAAAGCCGTTTAGTCCAATAAAGCACTGTTAATTCGAAAAAAAGTAATACAATTGAGATTATTTTCCACAGTGAACGAATTAATGTGAGATAAAAGTCAAGGAAAAATGTTCTAAAATTGTAAAGATGTCTCTTTTTAACGGAAGGGACGTAAAAATGCCACTCTAAGATAAGTTTTATGGACCGTGTTTCTACGAGAGAGGTTCTTAAATACCTCGAGATCGAATTAATCGTGGCCTGTCAAACGCAAAGGTCACTCTTATAGGGCTCGACACTAATTGCCTATTCATTAAAATTTTGACGTAAGGCTTAAAACGAACGGGCGTTTAAATACCATCTCTATCGTCTATCTCAACACTCATATTTGTATTATTATATATATTACACCAGCTGTGCCCGCGACTCTGTCCGCGTAGAACCTAATGTAAAAAAATAGTGACTAATAAAATCATCTGAATGTATTAAGTCCATTTATTTATCTACTTTTCTCTCGTACTTAGGTCGCCTCGTCATTAAAACTACAATTACTTTTGATAGAGTGAACAGATTTTAATAAAACCAGGACTAAATGTTACTCGCGGATACGCTATATGATTATGATGACGTTTTATCATGAACACTGAACGGAGTACTTTAGCAGTGGTGCACGTTTAAACAACAGACAGACAGACTGATATTTCTAAAAATGATTGAAATGTATTTTATTACTTATTCAAAGATATTTTTATTATATTGGTAGAGCCACGCCGTAGCTATTACTAGTTTCAGCATGAATGGGTCGGCTCGTCCGGGGTAGTACCATCTTCACACAGAACACCGACGTGAAGTAACAGTGATTGCATTGTTGCGTTTCGTTCGGTCAGTGAGAACGCCTGAGGCCCACCTCGTTTCCCCATTTCCATTCCTTTTCCCTACCCCTCCCCCTATACAGGCTGGCAACGTACTTGCGACTCCCCTGATGTTGCTAGTGTCTATGAACGGTGGTGATCACTTAACGTCAGATGACCCACATGTTCGTATACCAGCTCTGACAACTTTTTTCACATAACTCTGAAAAGTACAGACACTTTAGATTTACATTATTATTATATATATAGATTATACAATTATACAGCTAAATTATTTATTACCACAATAGTCATTCTATACTGTCGATTCACTGGGGTTTTGACATCTATATTATTTATAGGATCTAAATTGAATAAAGCAGCATCGAGTACCAAATAATTGCTTTTAGCTTCAGATAGTCACGCGTCGTAAGAAGTTAACGTGTTAATTCTTGTTCTGAATTGATATGATTAACTAGTTTATTTACTGTATTAAAGAACTATAACAAGTAGACCTATCTCACTTAGTCATTAGTGGAATTATGTTGGTACAAATGATACCGCAAATTGAATTGTGACGTCGTCACGCCCACGCGACTCGCATTAGACAGACCCTTGAAATTTGTTACAAAGTTTTTGTTCCGATTATATATAGAATGCATTTGGTAAATTAGTTATAAGGTATTATTAACGCTAAGGAGAAAATTACATGAAGTAAAACAACACAGATCACCTCCACAAACGTGCACACATACGCACAGGTATATATCGTGTAAGGGCTTTTATTTTTTCCCTCTAAATTCTACCTGGGTTAGTTTAGACTAGCCTAATTGTTGGGTACAAATGTGTGTCTCCGGAATTCTTATATGTATGAATAGCTAGCTTAGACAGATTCGCAAAGTTACATCTAAAATAACAGCCCATGCCGAGGTTCGTCAACTCTGACACCTTTGAGCTAGTTGCCAAGCGGCGAAGTACTTTAAGCGCTCGCCTTAATAGTCCGGTGAATCTGTGAAGGTCTGTCAGGTCAATAATGTAGTCAGTTCGAAAAAAAACAACATGAAGTAAAATTTCATGACTACAATCCACGTCAATCTTTTTGGTCGCTCTGAGTATAGCCATAATTTTGGGATTATTCGTAATATAGCCAAGGGGTTAATTCAAATGAAAGTTAAAATATTATTAAAATAAATAAATTATACAAATCTATAATTGGGATTTATGTATCCTTAAGTTTCCTCTATGTTATACAATTACATATAATATAACTAGCTGACCCGGCCACGTGTTGCTGTGGCTCAGGTATGAAATATTGAATTAAAATTCTGATCAAGTATTTGGTATTGTGGGGTCATGAGTCTACCTAAAAACTATCGGGGTAAAGAATGGAAAATTAAATTAAAAGCGATAAGACATTCCAAATTAGAACGTGGTGCCATCTATGAGATATCTATAACAGTCGGTCCTATATTTTTCTGTTAACAAACTAATGTAAAGCGCCATCTATACGAGACTGATAAAACTTACAATTAATAACAATGACAATCATTTAATATGTATTTAAAAATATTGAAGTCATTAATCGAAATATAAATGATCGTATTGCTCAAGTTGGACCAAATTATATATAAACACCAACTTTCACGAAGTTCGGTTTAGTAGTTTCGAACATCATGACACTGGATTTTTAGAAGATACATGTTTATACCAAAATTTATGTTCTGCGCAACTATTTCATAGCAGTCACAAAAGATTGCGAGAACTGTACTAACTTATAACCTATGTACTTTATGTGTATTACCCACGAGGGTAGCATATTTAGGAGTATCGTGTTCCGGATTTAGCCGGTATATTTTCAATAACCAAGCGATGTGGGACCAATAACTTGTTCATTATTACCAAGGTGATAGAGTTCAAAGAAATTTTCTTTAGGATTGTTGTTGATTACAGGAGGTTTTTTTGTAACGAATATATCAATCAATTGCTTTTTTTTTTTTTCTTATCTGAAGACTCTCGGTCCGCACCATTTTTTTGCTAAAGTTTTATTTAATATGTATGTTAAAAATCGTATTTGTGAGCATCTATTGGGTAGTTTTTTTTTTTTTATATATATATATTTATTTAACTGTTTTTGACGTTATTGCCTTTATGGCGGTTTCATTCCGGTCCCCTATCGCCATCTTTAAGTTATAATCCACAATATGCCGCGCCGGAGCGTCCATGGCCCGATGGATGAACCTACTAACCGCGTCATCAGTCACGTCGGTATAGTAGACACAGGTGTGAGTGTGTCTGGATATTGCCACTATAGTATGTGAAACACTATCGTGGATTTGCATCCTTCTGCCCTTTGTTTGCAGGATCACCACCGATTTGAAGGTCAATCCCTGAGATTCGTGGACTGTCAGAACACGCGATCCTTCCCCTGCCCCAATCAATTGCTTCCTTCTCTTTTTAGGTTGACATGAGAAGAGTTGCTGATGAGATATCATTACCAGGATATATAACATATAACAGCTTAGCATCAACCGAAGAAGGTTCTGCTATAGGCTTGCAACGTCTATCAAGCGATTCCAAACCTTCCGGGAATCGCTGCTATTTTTGACTTCCACTCTGCTTACCGTTAGATATGCTAAAATTGTCGTGTTCCAATAAAATATTTATATGCGCAAGATCTGCTAAATTTGGAGGTATAAAAATAATTTAATTACCAAATACTCCAATGAAAAGACAAAGTTTTCAATTTTCCAAAGGAATTAATTATTCTATAAAATATATTTGACTTGGCACGTTCGTAAATTAAAAAAGAAACAGGCGATTAATCATAAAAGCATAATAAACTGTGAGAAATACCGAATAATCATTAATTAAAGAATTAATATTATAAATGAGAAATGTTGTTAAGATTGATGTTCTACTGGACAGATGTTTAAAAATTGTACAGTTAATATAATAGCTTATACATCAGAATAAATACATAGGTTATAATTACAAAGATACTGTTTAATTGGCCAAACTGTCAAGAATATTGGAAAGATTCTGTGATCTGAGAGGTCTATTTTGGCGTTAGATACAGGAACCGTTAAATTCATAAGAGGATAATGTATGTTGTCACCTACATCAATAAAGTCGAGGCAGCCATAAGGACTGCCGGCGGAAGTGAAAACTCAAAACATTGAAATAACTGTGTTCCCTTTTGAATTTTTAAATGAATGATATTCAAAATCATTTACCTTTCATAATTTCATACTACACGTCGCTAGTATGACGCAAGCTGCGCAAGCGCAATGCGGTCGGTAGGTCACGCTTACTAGCAAGTCATCACCCGAAATCATAAGTTTATCTCCTTCCAAAAAAATAACGCTCAACATGCCTAATAAAATTTCCCTTTCAAAAATCATTTGCTAAAGTTATTTAAACGCATTACTTCAGAAAGGTTGCACCTATTTGGATTATTCCACTTAGTTTTGTTTTTAATTGCCAGAACAAAGTTAGCATGAAAGAAAAAGTTCTATAAAAATATAATTTATAATCTTTTATCAAAATACAAACGCAGAAGGCCAGTAGTAAGATAATACATGTAATAACAAAATACGAAAAAGAAAACAGTGATTCTTGATAAAAGAGATACATAATTAATGACGCGGTAAAACTCTGTCATGCGATCAGCCTCCATCATGGATGGACGGTTTTGTTATAATAAAATAAAGTTGTCATTCACTATAATCTATAACGAGATTAAATCTTATAAGAGAATTTTATAGCATTTATTTACTACTAGCTGACCCGTGCAACTTCGTCTGCACCAAAACGGTTATCAGCGTTTTCAATTGTATTTTTAAACCTAAAACTCGATTGCAGCCACACCTACCGTTTCCAATTGTAAATCCTAACTATCAAGGCGCTCACTCAAACATATACACAGATGGTATGTGAGAAATCTTTTAAAATAAGCCTAGAAGCCAATCGTAGCGTCATCTACGGGGTTCAGTTAAGATAAAAACTAACCTACATATATTGGCGATAATGTAAAAAAATAACTTGAGGGGTCTATGGACCCCAGTTGGAACCAAATTGCTTTTCAATTTTTTTGTAGATGTTTTCTATACAGTCAGTATAGTTTACATTATAAAATATCAAGTTGATAGAGTTCAATTGTAAATGAAATGATAAAAATATTTATAAAATATATAATAATAAATTAAACACTGAATGATCTGGGATAGTCAAGTTAATAAAAGTTAATACATTGAAAGGTAATCCTTGAGTTGGTTTGCTATTGAAATGAAAATTATATGTATGTATATATTGTATACTCTCTCTCTCTCTTTATATGTCACGACAACTAACCTACTGTACATAAAATCTGCACATCCACAATACGTAAAAATAAAATTAAATAATCATCTCTATCGCTTATTTTATCATAACTATATTCTACATATATTAAAACTTTTTCACACTCCATTGTGTTAAAGAAAAATATAAATATGAAAAAATATGAGAATCGCGTCGACGCATCAAATGTCACTTGCCTGTAACTATTCGTCTAAGAGCTAGCAAAGGTATCGACAGCGAATTCAATAAGCCAGTTTTTTATATATCTTCCATTATATATATTTTCTTCCACATAGCATGCGGGTTACCTGGCTGCCGGTAAACGTTGCGTTTATTTGTGCATATCGCA
>MU159385.1:69958-110231 GCA_015888305.1 Antheraea pernyi | reverse complement strand
CCGGCGCTAGACCACCAAACAATGACCATCACTTTTCTAGGGGTATGTTTTCGTTTAGGGCATTGTTTAGGTGCTGAACCAGGATCCAAGCAACTTGCTGAGCGCTTGCGGTTATCAAACAGAATCCATTTTTCATCGTAGGTAATAATGCGGTTCAAAATTCCTTAATTTGTGTGTCTGTTGAGCAGTGGAAGGCACGTCTCGACGCGTACTTCGCACTGGCTATCATTGAGTTCGTGGGGCACCCATTTGTCAAGCTTTTTTACCTTGCCAATTTGACCTAAATAGACCAATATTGTTTTGACGCTAACCTCGAAAGCTGCTGCTAATTCAGCCGTAGATTGTGTATCATCAGCTTCCACAATCGCCTTTAATTCGTCATTGTTGACCAAAGTCTTCGGACGAACGCGAGGTTCATTTTTCAGGTCGAAATTCCCAGAACGGAAGCGAGCAAACCAATAACAGGTGGTGCGTTGGTTTGTAGTGTTAGCTCCGTAAACGTCGTTGATGTTGCGTGCCGCTTGTGCCGCGTTGCTGCATACTCCATAATTACTCGAATTTTTAACGTATCCATGATGAGAAAAAAGATTGAAAAGCGATGAAAATGTAACACTAATCAATAAACAAATGACTACTTTAGGAAAAAGAATTCCATGTTTTTAAAATAAAACTAATTTGAAATTAGAATTCTTAGCCAAACAAAAATTATTTTGATTTGAAATGGCCAGTACTGCAGAACGGCAATTTCATAGGTAAAGACTTATTATTAGTTACGACAACCGATTCACGAAAATCAATGTATCTGTGATACATGATACTTCTATGTTATTATTTTATGTTTATTACTGTGTCTTCTCACATTAGCAATACTTACTATCGCTTATCGCGAACAATGTTAGTAGGCGCGTGTTATAAATAATAATCTACTATTACACCATTTTACTTTTGCAACCCTATTACTTAATTTCTCAATAAAATGTCAGTTGAAACATGTACTATAACCTGAATAACAATAATATTAATCCAGAATAAGTATTAATTAAACAAAACATTTTCGTTCTAAAGTTATAACTGTTATTCTGAACGGGTTTAGTATTCGGGTATACGGTTTAGTTACGTACTTAGGTATTTCAACAATTGTTATCATAAAACGTCAAAATTATTAAATAAAACTATCTATGCCGCCGGCTTCCCACGTGTGTGTTATTATGCTAGTTCTAATGGTAATGTTAACATATATAACGCTACCAATGTTACCTATCACATGATGTTAAACGGTATGTCTAAAATATTCGTACTTCAAAATCAAAATCAAAATCAAAATATCCTTTATTCAATTTAGGCCCTGAGAAGGCGCTTATGAACGTCAAAGCTACCACCGGTTCGGAAAACAGCCCAGTCATCGAGAAGAACCGGCAAGAAACTCGATCTGGTTTATTTTTTCATGTCATATATTTCTATAGTAATATAAATATTCACATTCGTTATTAGTGGATGCACAGAGAGGGGCGTCATTTCCAGACGTCACAATCATTCACGTATTGATCCACCCTATAATAGCCTTTAGATATTAAAACCCGCTTGACATGGTTCTTGAACTCACTATCAGGCAAATCGGTAATGTGTTTTGGGACTTTATTATAAAACTTAACACTATTACCTAAAAAACTGTTTTTGGATTTAGTGAGCCTGAAGCATGGAATACTTGATACTTGATACTACTTGATATGAGTATACAGATATATTGAATACATGTCAAATAATACAGCGAGAGATTTACGTATTTTTAGAAAAATTATATTATAACAGAAACTCGATACTTCAAAACTACTTCAACTCCAGAGAAACCTCATCTCTCTTCCCTTCAAGCCCCAATGCCTCTGTTATTTCAAATCTGAACCCCACGTAGCTACAAAATATCTATATACATATTTTATCCCAATAACTTGAAAAAAATAGATATCTGTCTATCAAAACAAGTCAGGTTACAGTCTTTAGAAATTGGCAGCAAATAATACATACTTAAAGGTAATATTTAGTTTAAGAATCTCTGTAAAGTACGCTTTGATATTCTTCATCTTATTAACTCAAAATTAGATAAAATTTCAGCAAAGCAAGTTGAATATTAACCTACAAAAAAACTACGACAAAATTTGTATAAAAAAATATACATCTGTGAAAAAGATTGAAAAAAATGATTATACTCATCAATCAAAATCAAAAATAATTTATTCATCGTAGACCCTCAGAAGGCGCTTATGAACGTCAAACCTACCACCGGTTCGGATAAACAGACAGAACAAAAACAGACAAATAGTTTAGATTCAGTTATAATTAAAGAATGGGTGACTGAAAGGAAGACTAAGAGTGGCGTGCACAAAATACCATTTAAAGAGATTGAAAATCGTTTAAATAAATGTCTTTATACACTATAAAATTAAATGTATTCAGCGTTGTTTTGTGCAACTGTTACAATTTCTAATTTAACTAAATGCATTTATCGGAGCTACAAAGTAATTATTGACGTTCCTTTTCTCACTTGAGCAAGTCGATTCGAATAAAACCTTAGAAAGATATCGAAGAAAATATGCGAATAATGGAACGTATATTATTGATTGTTATTACACTTTGTTGGTCGTCTTTTATATCTTTGCTTATTGAAAATTATTACCGCTATTACGAAGCGGGTAAATGATTCCTCTTTCAGAGTTAGCGACATAACGGCACTTCAGTTTTATAAAGTGTTGGCGTCCTTCTTAAAACTTTTCAGGGAGATTTTATGATCATCTCAGAATTCATGTTCTATGTTATTGTGTCTAATCCACTACACTCGTGCAAAACAAAGTATATTACGCAAAGGTCACCAATATTACGCAACTTAAGATCTAATAAACCTAGTTTATGAACAAAATATAAAAGCACCACATAGCAGAATAAAATGCCGCCCAAAGGTCACTTATTTTTTGTTATTACATTGTTTGCGTCCATTCCTCAGAATTAATAATATAGAGTCATAATTACTGAAAATTGTGCTAGAGCAACGAATTCTACAGGAGGTAAAATTAATTATTATCATTTAAAAAAAACATAGCAAAATCACTTAAACATATTTAAACATACATACAAATACATAATTAACTTACGTTTAACGGCATAATGAAAATGTTTCACTAACGTTCTATAAGAAGCTGGAACACAAAAATAATAAAGTACAATTTCAACAATATTAAAGCAGCTGATAGAATCCAAATTTATTATAATATTTATCTGTCCAGTATTTACTTACATTTTTTGTTACACCAAACTATAATTAAGAGTCAAATACAACCAAATCGTTAGCTTAAGTATAAACCAGGAGCATAATGAGCACAACGAGCATACCAAGTGAGCCGAGCGAGCATTTCGTAGTAACAAAAATAGTAGATTTATTAGAATTCGTTAAAAAAAATTAAGATTTATTAAAAACTAGCTGACCCGTGCGACTTCGTCTGCACCAAATCGGTTAGTACCGGTTTTGATTGTACTTTTAAACGCGAAAAATCTAAATAAATATCAAAACCCGATTGCAGTGATACCTACTGTTTCAAATTGTGAATACCAACTATCCAGGGACTCACTCAAACATATACCCAGTTGGTATGTGAGAAATATTTTAAAATAAGCTTAGAACCCGTTCGCAGTATCCCCTACCAGGTACAATTAAGATAAAAAAGTTTTGATTGTACTTTTAAACGCGAAAAATCTAAATAAATATCAAAACCCGATTGCAGTGATACCTACTGTTTCAAATTGTGAATACCAACTATCCAGGGACTCACTCAAACATATACCCAGTTGGTATGTGAGAAATATTTTAAAATAAGCTTAGAACCCGTTCGCAGTATCACCTACCAGGTACAATTAAGATAAAAAATAACCTACATATATTGCCGATAAATGTCTTCCCAGTACGTTGTCCCAGTACCTTCTGTCCCAATAAGCCTACAACCCGTTTGTAACATCATCTACCGGGTTGAATTAAAATAAAAACTAACCTACGTATATTGGCGGTAATGTAAAAAAAGCTTGAGAGGTCCATGGACCTCCAGTTGGAACGTAGTTCCTTTCCCTTTTTTGTAGGCCTTTACTATACAGTCAGTATAGTTTACATTATAAAATATCAAGTTGATAGAGTTAAATTGTAATTTAAACGTTAAAATATATTCATAAAATATATAATGATAAATTAAAAACTGAATGACATCATAACTATTTTCAACTTGTATTAAAACTTTTTGACAATACATTGTATTAAAGAAAAACATAAATATTAAAAAGATATAAGCGAGATGTGTCAACTGTCACTTGCCTGTGACTATTTGTCTAAGAGCTAGGCAACGGTTTCGACAGCGAATTGGCTGCCGGTAAACCTTTACAGGCAAAAATATTGAACTTTATATAATTTTAGAATGTTTTGTTTTTCACTAACTTTTAAACGCTACTAAAACGTGAATTTATTATTGCCAGACATTTTTGATATTAACAATAATGTGCCCGATGCAATTTTTTGTAAATAAAGAAGTATGTTCAAACCATGTTAAGATATCTGTAATTTTATTGAAGTTATATTTCTTTTGGCGCGTTAGGGAAAAATGATGAGAGTAAATTTTTACGATGAACGCGCACACCGTAACAAAAAAATGATGAGAGTAAATTTTTACGTTGCGCGCACACACCGTCACGAAAAACCGACACCCTGAAGTTAGCTATAGTCAACATTTTGTTTCTTTGTATTTGTTGTTTGTATTTCTTTATATTAAAACTTTCATTGTATTAAATACCTTTTTTTTATTGTTAGTGTCGTTTTTTCTACAAACGTAGAATAAGGCGCAAGATAAAATTTTTGAAAAGATTTTTACTTGTTACGCCAAAGAAGTATAACTTCTAATGCGTGTACATAAGTACACACACACACTTTTTTTTAATATTATTTTATTTCAACATAAAAAAGGGTAAATTAAAAATATAATGTATTTTTTTATGTCATAGGAGGCAAACGGACAGGTGGGTCACCTGGTGTTAAGTAATAACTACCGTCCATAGACACTTGCAACACCAGGAGAGTCGTAAGTGCCTTGCCAACCTGTGTTGGAGGGGGAGGAAGCGGAAGGGGAGAGGAGGAAGGGGAAGAGAGGTGGGCCTCTCCGGTGCTCTCACTAATCGAACGAAACGCACTAATGCAAGCATTGTTACTTCCCGTCGGCTTTTTGTTAGAGGGTGGTACTACCCCGGGCGAGCCGACCCATTCATCCTGAAACCAGTAATAGCTTCAGCGTGGCTCTACCCCCTACCAAAACCTATGTATAGAATAACTTAGTTATAACTCTAGCTTAGCGCAACACTGGCTGTATAATAAAGATAGCCATAATTGTGGAAGAGCCTGGTTAACAAAATGAAATATGTTCTTTGCAAGGGAAAAAATAAAATGGTTTGAAATGAATTATTTTGTTTATAAAGAATATCACCAGGCACATTATTGTCAATAACAAAATTGTCTGGCAGTGAAAAATTCATGTTTTTAATAACGTATAAACGTTAAACTTATAAAAGTTACTGACAAAAAATGTTCCTTAAATTATTTATAAATCAAAATGTTGATCTGTAAAGGTGTAATTCGCATTAAAAAATACAACGTTAACCGGCTACCAGGTATCCTGAATCGTGTTTGGAAGGGCATAATATATCTTCATATTAAAGAACCAACTTTTCTCAAATTCTCGTTCTTCCAACGTTGCTGGCTCTTATACTAAGGTGTCGCAAAAAAGTCTAGTTACATTAACTAATTTCTTTTCTTTCGTTATCCTGGAGAACCCCTTGCGTTTTATGGGTCAAAAAGTATCCTAAATGTAACCTTGTAATGTACAGATTTGGCTTTGTTACAGTTTTATTATAGTATAGATAAATAAATAAATCTTGTCACCTTTGTTTAGCAAACATTTTTTTATACAATGAAATAAATGTAACAACATAAGTGACAGTTTCGTCTACATAAATGTTTCATACGTGGTCGATAATTACGTACAGAAATGTCATGTAGGCGTAGCTCAGTTGTAACGTACTGGGCTTTATATGTTTCGACGGGGCCGACGGTTCGAAACACGGTGGTCATTTTTTTTGGTATTTTTTTTTTTTGAAGTAGCATATGGAAATATAGCTTAATTTTTTAGCTAATCTATCTGCTATATATAGCACAAAGAAAATTTACCAAAATTCGTCAAGAATATCATGAACTACATTTTTTTTACTTTCGTCCGTTATCCTGGAGAATCCCTTGTGTTTTATGAGATAAAAAGTATCCTAGATGTAACCTTGTAATATTGGTTATTACTGTGCCAAATTTCGTCTAAATTGGTTCAGTACTTTCAGAGTAATACGTGTTTAAAGGGACAGACAAACAGGCAGATCCTGGAGAATCCCTTGCGTTTTATGAGAAAAAAATTATCCTAAATGTAATCTCGCAACATTAGTTATCACTGTGCCAAGTTTTGTCAAAATCGGTTCAGTACTTTCAGAGTGATGCGCGTTCACAGGGACAGACAGACAGACAGACAGACAAAAATTTTAAAAGGGTTAGTTTTGGCTTCTATATCGATAACAAAGCCTACCCCGATCAAAATTTTCAAAAAATATTTAATGTACAGATTTGACCTTGCTACAGTTTTATTATAATATAGAAGATAATTTAATATAAGTACGAGATAATTCTGCCGTTTGTACCGGCCTGTGAGCCTCACGAATTCAAACATGTATTTCGCTTTTGACAACTAGGCTAATCTAAACTAATCCAGGTCGAAAATTAGAGAAAAAATTAAACCCTTCCACCATATGTTCATTTTAAATTCAAAAGCACAATTAAACACACTTTATATATGTGACGATTTAAACAACATTTACTAAATTATATTTCAAAGTTCTTTATTATATTTGCGATCTTGTCCATACATTAATTTTAGTTTTTATAAATGAATTCATTTTCACTTTTTCATTTATTCTTATCCCATTTTTTCTTTGTCAAAATGTCCTCAATATTGACTGTAACATAATTTTAATTTTTCATTATTATTAATAGTGTAAATTGTATCGATATGATAAAGCGTTGTAGGTTTTCAGTTTAGTATACTCCTTTTTAATATTGTAATTATATTATTCATCGGACTGTTGATTGTTGCATTATCCACATTTGTGTACCTATATAACATAAATACGTTTACCTATATATATATATGTTAATAGAATTCACTTACCTCCTCATATACTGGAACTTTATGACAATGAAGATTAGTAGCACGTTCGCTGATAAGGAAGCAGTTAACACCACCACGTACAGCACAATGATGACCACATCTGGTCTATAGAATACATCCAGGTCCAAATGCGTCGTCTCTTGGAGATCATCGTTTGAACTGTTCCAGGGCACGAACGTTGAGTTTTCCGAAGCCATTTTTGTCACTTTATCACTCACATTTATTAGTTTACTGTCCACTTATTTTATGTGTTTACATTTTATTTTTTACTAAGACGGTTTTGATTATTGTTTACATAAGTAACTTATTAGTATTTTTAAGTTAATTGTTTGATTTATTATAATTGATTATAATCAATTATAATGATTATTATAGTATGTTAATTTAAGAGTATAAATCAGATGTTTTATTAAACATCAATCGATTTTAATGAACGATAGTGTCTCCAACTATGGTAATTTATTTAAATAAGACATAGGTACATGCCTAACATTAGAGAGTTTAAAGTAATGTTTGTTTTTTATTTATTTGCAAGAACCATTCTGTGCAGCTACGGCTCAAATTGCAAAAAGATTTTCAGAGTTCATCTTGGACAAACATCATGACACTGGATTTTTATATATTTAGATAAAGGATAAATTTGCTATCTAGTTTAAACAGGTACCCGCCCGCATAACACCTTTATTCTCTACAACGGTGTAGTAAAATTTTGCAATATAAATAAATTTTAAGCTTTGATGTCTGCCAAAACGCATGATTCACGAATCGTAAAACATTTACACACCGATCGAAATTGAATTTTATACACAGCGCTTAAAACTATATTAGACGTATTTTATTTCAATGAAAATCGAATAAACGTTATTCAATTTAAGCAATGAGCGGGTGTACAAGAATATCAAGTAAATACATTATTCGCTTTCCTACCGCAACTCGATTAGTATTTGGGATATGTGAAGGTTTTTTTTATTATTTTTATCTTTATATTCTTTAAACTTAATGAAATTGTATGTAATAAGTTTGATTTTTATAAGATTTCGGATGACTCGAAATCTATACATAGATAAAATTTAAATGTAAGCTGGTTTATCCAGACTAATCTCTCAAACAGCTGAACCGATTTTGAGGAGACTTCTACTGGCTGATAGATTTACTACTTTATTTATATTGGCTTTATGCTACACTTTATCATAGGAGTTAAGCAGTAATTATATTGTATATTATAATTTAAAATAGCTATAAAAGACGAGAATTTAGCCACTATAAAGGCAATAATCGCAAATAAAAACCCGATGTATAATAGTTATGTAAAATAATAATTGCTCACATTTAAAACGATTTTTAACATCATTAATAAAATAAACAAAAGCAGAAAAAAATATAAGAACCAAGAGTCTGCAGAAATAAAAAAGAAACAAAAAGCAGTAACGATAAAATTTAATAAAGCTAAGTTAAATGGATATAAGAGTTCGGGTTTGAATATTTTAATAGAACTGACAGTCGAAAGCCAGGTTCTCTAGGTTTAACGTGTTCATTAACTTGTACCAAGGCATCATTTAACATAAATTGAGATTATAGGCAAATGACTAAAACCTATAAAGTATAAAATACAATTCAAAATAAAACAAACCATAACTATTACGCATAAAACAGCAAAATCATTTGCAGCAGTACGAAGCCGTCGGTACCAGCGAATATCTATATATAAAACTCCTAAGACTGACTACCAGATAATGCACATCTTAAACGAGTGGGTGTAGAAACGTAAAATTTTGCAGCGGGCTTTAGATACAGGGACTTAAAAGTGACAATTTCCAAGTTGTTACAGATGACGCGGCGCAGATAAAAGAAGATGAACATCTGGCGAAAGGAAACTGCATTACCAAACTTGAAAATTAATGATTTATTGAAAATTAGATAACAGCACCATCATCTTTCTAAATAGATTATTTTTTTCGATCTGACTAGGCTTTTGGCCTGACGGGCCTTCACAGCTTCACCGGCCTAAACATTAAAAGATATGATAGACGTAAAATGTATAAGTCATAGCAAATATCTATAGAACATAATAACTAATTGGATCGACAAATCTCTTAGCACATTATAATGAAAAATATTAGAACGTAACATATCATAGTTTACGTGTATATACGTTTTGGTGTCTTGAAATAATAAATAATAATTGACAACTTACCGATTCCATTGAATGATGTTCCAACATTTCCCAAATACAACATGAATATTTTTTTAATCTTAAAATTCATTAGCACAATTACAAAAGTAATTAGCTTAATATTTCGAGAAGCTAAATAATGCCGGTGACGTAGAGGATATTATAATGACACATATATACCAGGTGACTGTTAAGACACTCGCAGTTTTCTAGATTATGACACTTCATGGTCATATGTAACATTAAAATAATATTAAAACAAATACTAATAAATAACCAAGAAAACTTAAGTTACTCTAACTTGTTCTAAGACTTTATAAAGTATAGCTACAAACGTGTAAAATAAATAATAAACCTAAGTGCAATGACCGGTGCCAAAAGCTACAATGGGCGAACCGTAGTTAATAATTTTATAGGTGGTAGAATCACGCAGAAGCTAATACTGGTTTCAGCATGAATGGGTCGGCTCGATCGGGGTTCTAACGACGTTCTAACCTGACGTGAAGTAACAGTGCTTGCATTGTTGCGTTTCGTTCGGTCAATGAGAGCGTCGGAGGCCCATCTCCTTTAAAAGCCCAGTAAAACATTTGCGACTCTCCTGGTATTGCAAGTGTCTATGGATGGTGGTGATCACTTAACACCAGGTGACCCACCTGTTTGTTTGCCTCCTATGATATATAACGGGAAATAAGGCCTTTTGTTGTGTTCGTTACGTTCCCTTTCAAAATCTGTGAAACTGAATACCTTAAAATTTCGCAGCTATTAAATCGTTTCAGTAATGTATTCACAACTTTGTGCATTATAAGTAATGAGCATGAAAGTGAAATCACCCTATGGTCATTGACACTGTGCTTTAACTTAGACGCGTAGAGGATTGTGTATAATTTTTGTATTTTTCTAGGTAATTAGGTCAAATATTAAGCACCTATTTTTTTAATTGATTTACAACGAGAATCGAATGCAGAGTGTCCTCCAGAAATATTGCCACTGTCTAAACAGTCATCTGGTATAAAAGTTGGTGGTGCATGCCGACTTGGAAAAAAGACAAAAATCATTAAAGAAAGAAATAAATAAATGTGTGTCACAAGGAATTGCTTGGTGTATGTAGGTGTAACGTATGTATGAAATATTAGGTCCTTAATATGAAATTGGCATTTTGTCGATCTGGTAACTTTGATCGCAAGTATCTGGCGTTTGGTTAGGAATTTCAAATTCAAATTTAGGCACGTGTGTTTGCGTTTCAAATTTAATGATTAATTTGTTTTCGCATCATTGAATTTTTGTTTGACATCGTTCTTTTCACAAAGTGGATACCTTAAAACATCGCGTATTATTTACAAATACCAGTTACACCGTGCTATCAGCGTTGCAGAAACAGCTCGAAGGATTATTGGTGTGTTTGCGGAATCAACAAATTATCCACAAACTGGCGAAAGTTATAGATAATACTTCAATTGATAAAATATATTATTTTATAATATTTTTTGTAATTTAATTTTTATATGAAACGCCAATTTCGTATGAAAATACCTAATAGTAACTTGAATAGATTTTCTACTCATAAAAAATGCTACAAAACGACAAGTATGTTGTTAATTAAATTGACAACAATTGTCAAGCCGTTCAATTGGTCGCATGTTACGGAAGTATACATATAGAAATTTATTCATTGAAATAGTTTTTTCAAGGCTTAATCGAAAGTACAATATTTGGACTATTTCTCTTTTAATTTCTATGTCATGTCATATAACCGCTAACGCAGACCGCAATATTGTTTATATCTTAAAGGTTTGTTCTTTTACTTTTTGTTACATTAATATGACCGACTGCACGTCCGTATATCATATGGGCTCTCATCGAAAAACAGCGCAGCAGTACTGCTATACTGCAGCAAAATTGCTAAATGAGTTTGTCAGTTGTTGGAAATATGTTTATTTTTCACATACAATATCAATATATACAATTTGATTGTTTCGCTAGTTTCAACAATAAACTATTTCTTTCTTTCTTTTAATATATTGGCCGAAGCAGATTTTTATACGAAAACAATTTTGTACCTCTCTTTGGGTTTCGACCTAAACTAAAATATATTGATATAAGACATTTGTATTATACCTATCCCAAGTTCTATTACTTTCTTCCTATATGTAGGTTACTTTTCGTGTTGGTTTACGTGCCTTCAATACTCGTCGATCCAACGAGCCGATCTAATGAATTGGAGAAAAATATTAGGCATCAAATTGATCGGCAAGACAATAACGCTTTGGACGTTCTACATGTTTGTTTGTTTTTTTTATAAGCTATTAAAAGTATATTACATTAGAAAAAATATTAACTATTTCACTGAACATATTCTGGGGGAATCGTAAAAGAGATAGGGATGTTATTGTATATTATTTTTCTATATAGTAAATATGTATTTTTGTGAGTTTAATTATTATTTTTTTCCCAAAACTTTGTGATAGGTTCTTATAATGAAAACCACTGAACATGGATATGACGTAAACAAAATGTTATCTATCTGTTTATACACGCGAATCAAATACATCTCCACCGAGTTTTATGAAATATTGTACATAGCAAGTTTATTTTACTCCTCAATTGACGGAATTAATTACAATCCTAGTATTCCCAACTGTAAACGAGACTTCAATATGTATACTAATATTATAAGGCTGAAGAGTTTGTTTGCTTAAACGCGCTATGCTCAGGAACTACTGGTCCAATCTGAAAAATTCAGTTTCAGTATTAGATAGCTCATTATCGAGGAGACCTATATGGTATATATCATCACGCTAAGACCAATAGCGGAGCACCAATGAAGAATGTTTAAAAATCAGGGTTAACGTATGTATTATTTAAAAATATTTTCGATAAAACGAAGTCGCGAATTAAAGTTAGCGTTAGCCAGAAGTAACTATCCCAGGCGGACGAAGTCGCGGGCAGAAGCTAGTCATATATATCTAAGTACTTCGAAATGAGATAAATGTTTTTTCGAGCCATTATTTCCCATAACGTTACATTCTCTTACATTCCGTTTGAAGTAAGCTCTGATATCTCTCATCGGTTACCCAGATATATACCGTAACGTGGATAGATCAATGGATCCGCCATTTAAAACAATAAACTGTATCGAAACTAGAAACGTGCGGTGTTAAATCCGCACATTTTATACATTTAATCTATCTTCCACTATAAGTGCTCCGCGAGTACTTTTAACAGAATTTACAATTCCATTTGGATTATATCCCGTTTAATTTGTGTATTATTTGGTTAGTTTTCTCTTTGGAAGTATTCCAATTAAACTACATCAAGGGAGTTTTATTTTTAAACACTTTATTTAATCTGTTCGATCGATACTGTTTTAGTTCGCTTCAAACCTTGTTAGATATTTCTTCTCAAACTATCTGTATAGTTTTTGAAGTTCACTCCATAATAATCGATTTTCATATGTAGAAAATAAATCATATTTAAGGGAAATAGTGTTAACAAAAGTAAAGTCATTATATCAGCCTGTACATGTTCTTAAACTGAACGTGTATGCATTAGGGTGTCCGTTATTTACCAAGTTGGCTTTTTTGACTTGGGTTTATCACGGTTGTCTAGTGGTTTGACCGGTGGAATGTCATTCCGATCCGCAGGTTCGAACTCTGCAATGTAATAACAAACTTCTGTGAATTCGCGTACATTTACCAATTTATATTGGTAACACTATTGGTAAGGGAAACGTCGTGAGGTAACCTGAACCTGAAAAATATTCTTGTCGTATTACCGTATATGGAAAACATAGTACTGAGGATTTTCCAGAGTTTGAAAGCGCTCGGAAAAGTCCTGGAGGATATGTCCAGACCCACCTCTGGGAAGAGGCCTAAGGCACTGCAGTGGGTAACTTACAGGCTGATGATGGCAATGAAAATAGTGTTAACAGAAAATAAAGTCGTTATATCGGCATGTACATATTGTAGAAAATCATATTGAACGCGTATGCACATATGTACATTATGCATGCATATACCCAAGATTGTATTTATATATATCTCTTGTAACATCGTTAATATGATTTATTTTATGAATGCCGTATAAATATATATGTATAAAGGTATAAAGATTCAGTATTATAAGAGACCAGACCCGCGGCTGCGCTCTGTTAGGCGGCGTCCGTGTTTATCCTTTTTAAAAAAAAATTAAAACACACTTTTTGCACTAAGTTTATATATTTGAAAAAATATAGTTTTTACACTAACACAACTGACTCCCGAATTTTGTTTAGTGAGTGGACAATGCCGTACTCCGCGAGGTTCTAGTAATGACTGTGTTTAGTAAGAGAACTTATTATTGAAGTAAACTAAAAATGCATAATTGCATATTTGCACGTGACAAAACAGCGTCATATACTGAAATGCTGAATGCGCTTTACGAACATAGTATTAAGGGATATAACAGCTCGCATTATTGAAGATTGAACTTTTTTCTAGCCAAATAAATAAGGTCTGAATAAAAATAAGGCTCTGAATAAATAATTTACTGTAAAAAAAATATTTATTATATATCTGGCATATCAGTAAACTACATATTACTCTTGGCTTGTAATTTAATTCTAAAATAATTATCAATAAATTATTTGAGGCTATTAATCTTGGGTCAAAATATGTATATACAAATTTCATTACAATAGGAATGAAAAAAAAAATACTTTGTTTATGATTTTTAAAAGACATTAATAATTTTTATAACACTTTTTTTAACATCATACTCAGACGCATGAGCAATCTCCTTTCTAATGAACATGTTAATTTTAGTCAAAATTAAATATATGTACGTAGGATTCAGGAGTAAGCCCTTGCTTTACGTATGTTTTGTGAGAATGAAATTGTTTATTAGGTCATAATTATTTTATTTACTTGTTACAATTGTGTTGTTATGCAACCTATCGGAGTACCTGAACGCGACTGACCCTCAAAGTGTTTTATAAATATAATTCAATTCAAATGTGCTAATTCGCATTTAATAAGTACAAAAAAACTTACGAAATATACGTACGTACATGTATCCAAATGTTACAGTCAATGACCATGAGGGATATTTTTCTGCTGTACTAAACATTACTAAACTTTTGTATTGTATTTAGTATTATACTAACTAACTACTCTCCCCAATACATAATTTAACTTCCTAACTGTTATTATAAACATGAAAGTAAGTTGGCTTGTTACAATTTCACGTTATAATTACCTAATTGAAACTTCATTCATCCAGAAAAAAACAGTACTGGCGTTAAACGACAAATCAAGTCTATCCTTAAAAATTTGGACAAAATAAATTTTATAAAATACTATCATGATTTTGACACTAAAAAAATAACCATCCCATTTTTTAAACTCGGTAAAGCCAGTAAAATCTTTTTAGGTAATCGCGTTCGATTCTTAGGTAAGCTCCTAAAGTATACTACCGATTTGCCGGATAATAAGTTCAAGCACCGTTCAAGTTTAAGCTGGTTCTTATTCACGCTGGTTTTTATAGCTTATTACAGAATGGGCTATTACGTGAACGATAGTGGTGTCTGAAAGGTATACCCCTCTTTGTACGTTTACTAAAATACGGCTGTGTATTGTAGTTGTAAGAGAAAAATAACAAAACATAAACCAGATCGAGTTTCTTGACGATTTTTCTCGATGACTAGGTTGTTTTTTGAACCGGTGGTAATGTTTCAACGTTAATAAGGACCTAAATTGAGTAAGGTATTTTTTATTTATTTTCGTTTGTTTTCAACAATATTGTCTTGTGTTTAACTAGCTTTTTCTTGCGGCTTCACCCGTGTTAATGTATCCCTCGGGAATAGTAGTACAATTTTTTGAGGTGAAAACCTCTTTAGGCGCCTTGAGCGGTATTTTTTTTTGGCACCAGATAAGCTAATGATTTCGCGTCATGCTAGTAAGCGTGACCGACCGTATTGCGCTTGCGTTAAGTCTAACGCGACGCGTAGTATATATCAGCCTGTGTACATCTAATGTATATATTTTGTATTGAGATGGTACAGCCCATCATATATTTAATTACTTAATAAACTGTATAAAAATGTACATAATTATTGCCTCGGGTGGCAATACATGTGAAAACCACACTAATATTAATAATTTCAGGTATACAGGTCATGAAATTTAAATAATTCAAAAGAATATATTGTTACTCCATTGTTTTGAGATTTCACTTCTGTCGGCAGTCGTTATGACTTTTTTTATAAAAGGCCCTTTTCTATACTCCTGATAATGTGTATCAAAAATGTATAATAATTGGTTGAGTAGTAAAGACCTGAAAAAACAAAACAACAGGTAGCCTTTACAATATTAGTACTATGGATACAATAGTACAATATATACAATATTAGTACGGTATTGAGATGGTACAGCCCATCATATGTTTGATTACTTAATAAACTGTATAAAAATGTACAAAATTATTGCTCCGAGTGCCAATAGATGTGAAAACCACACTAATGTTAATAATTTCAGGTATACAGATTAGGAAATTTAAATAATTCAAAAGAATACACTGTTATACCATTGTTTTGAGATTTCACTTCTGTGGGCAGTCGTTATGACTTTTTTTTAATGAAAGGTCCTTTTCTATACTCCTGATAATGTATAATAATCGGTTGAGTAGTAAAGACCTGAAAAAAAACAAAACAACAGGTAGCATTTACAATATTAGTACTATGGATACAATAGTACAATATATACAATATTAGTACGTTTGTGAAGTAGTGTACCGCAATGAGCTAAAGCGACAAAAGTTTGCCTGTGGTTTTTTTTTTGTTTTATATCATGGGAGGCAAACGAACAGGCGGGTCACCTGATGTTAAATGATCACCGCCGTCCATAGACACTAGCAACACCAGGGGAGTCGCAAGTGCGTTGCAAGCCTTTGTTTGAAGGGAAAGGGGGAAGGGATGTGGATCTCCGGCGCTGTCACTGACCGAACGAAACGCAACAATGCAATCACTGTTACTTCACGTGGGTGCTTCTGTTGGTCGGGTGCTAGTACTCCGGGCGAGCTGACCCATTCATGCTGAAACCAGTAATAGCTTCAGCGTGCCTCTAACACTTACAAACTCTGTGTTATGTGGATTTATAGAACACGTGGATTGGGAATAGATTCAGATCATTTGGAGGCGTTTTTTAAATATTTCAGACAACAATTAATAAAGCTATATGGTACAAAACCAATTTGCTGTCTAAATTTAGTAGTAATTTAGTAATTCGTATATAATATACAATATACGTATGTGTATATACATACATACGTGAACTAAATTCTAACATCCAACATTTTCATTGAGCAGCGGCCGTCATGTTTCATTAAATTAAATTATGTATGAAACATTTTAATACGGCTCGATCTGCTTATACTGAATATCAATTGTTTACCCACTTGAATACGAGAGGAATGCTTGAAATGAATAACCATGTTATATAACGTATAAGGGCGCCGTTCCACCAAATGTGTGCGAGCGTGGCCGAGAGATGAGCGAAAATGTAACCTAGAAGCTATATGTCCATTTCCACAGATTTATATATAATGCGTAACGCAGTAGTCGCGTCCTACTTATATTAATACTAATTATGCCCGACTGGATCACAAATTAAATGCCACATGCAGGCGTGCTTAAGAAGAAACGGGGTCTCCAAGAAATTTCAAAGAATAAGTTAAAACAGTGCAAATAAATTCAGGAAGTGTATTGTTGTCGCACTCCGCTTGAACTATCATATAGAGCCGGTAAAGAGGTAACTGCAGCTCGGACTGATAATACCTATGTATAGAAAATTTTACTACAAATCATTAAAAAAAAAATACCCTAAAAAAACTAGTATTTATATTAATAGAAGTATTTAATGTTCATAAATAAAATTAAGTATAATGCATTTTAACTTTATTAAAATATATTGTATTAAGAAACGCAAATGTGTCTTTTTACCTAAAACGGCGTAAAATCTTATAGAAGTGTGTGCTCCGGGCGACGTATGGCGACACCAGTCGTTTCAATAAACTAAATTCCTTAGCTTCGTTGAATCTTTATCTACCAGAACTAAGTTAAGCTATGTAAATCAGACGATCTCATTGGTGAAAACTATATATACGAGTATATCCATCACTACACAGCTTAGCATATATCAATGGAAGGGGCCTTAATGTCGTTGACAGAAATCACAACGTAAGAACCGCTATAGAAGATATTGAATTGTGTTTATTTTTAGTCTTGCTTTACAATATTTTGTGGTTACATTATTAGGGTACATTAGAAGCTTCAATTATAGTACCGAAAGTAAGATTTGGATCATCGCAGAAATCATAGAACTGGTACAAAGTTTGTCTGTTCGCGATTCCTTTGCGATTTACTCCTTCCTTTGTGTCTCAGTCCTCAAGGTTAAGCAACCTTCTTGTGTCATAGTCATGAGCTGCAATAATTAGTACAATAGAGGTAGAAACTACGGTCATACGGTTTACTAAACTAACTAATTATTCCACTGGAAATAGAAGGTGATTTATTTTAACGACATTAAGGTCCCTTCCATTGATGTGTGCTAAGTTTTGTGGTTATGTATACCCATACATATAATAATAATATACAAGTAACGTATCTGTACCTGTTAGATTTTTGCGAAAAAAAGTTTTGCAGGTGTCTAGGAATAATTAATAACATACATTTCAATAATTTTTTAGAAATGTCTATCTGTCTGTTTGGATGGACACGCATCACTCTTCGATCAACAATATCACTCCTAAAATATTGCGTTGACAATGAAACACCACAATCATAAAACATACCCTCGAGTAACATTCAGTCTTTGTTTCATTCAAATTTGTCCACTCTCTCAAAAGTTATTGTAATTTGAATGACAGCTCGAGTTAAGTACGAGAAAAGAGGAGGTAAGTAAATGTAATTAAACCTTTTACAGAAACGAAATTATATAATGTATAAATAATATCTAAGACACAGTAGACGGATGACTGATCTTTGTATTAAATTCTATGCGGGTGAAGTTGCGGGCACAGCTAGCATATAATATTCACCAATAAGATCGTATTATCTACATAGCATCAGATCACTTCACATACGTGCCAACAATACATATGGTGGATTTTTTCTAATAGAACTGAATCAAGTAGTTTAGTTCGTTCAATACACATATGGTGGAAGGGTTTTATTTTTTTTTCTAATCGAACTGAATCAAGTAGTTCTGTTCGTTTCACTTTCAATTCAATTTCAATTGTATGACTCACAAACGAATATATGTATGAATAGTTTAGTTAGGTTAGATCCGTAGTTATCGACAACATCCCAAGCCGAGATGTGCCGTGCACCCTTGAGCTAGTTGTCTGAATAAAATCGGCGGAACCCTTGAGCTAGTTGTCAAAATAAAATCGGCTGAGTGCCTTAAGCGCTCGCCTTAGTAGTCCGGTGAAGCTGTTAAGACCTTCCATGGTCAATAGCGTAGTCAGTTCGAAAAACTCTTTGAACATCTGTTTCAAGAATACCTCAGATTTACTACAAAGAGACTAGGATATATAATGCTTTGTGTCAATCTTCGCATATGTCGCTTCGATCTTTTCAGTTTGATGGAGAAGGAGTCCGCTATCAAATCATGTGATAATTTTGTAAAGCATGTCATCATTAAGCACAAGGCATTTAATGGACTTTGAACTTACCCTGACTTGCACCTAAATCGTAACTAACTACTCTTTGCGACTTTATTATATAATACTCTTGCAACTCGTCAATGGGAACGGAAGAGACTCGTATTAAATTGAGAATTACTTAAATTACATAATTTGTAAATTGAAATTATTAATATAAATCAGTTTTCACATCTGTTGGTACTCCAAACAATACGTATATACATTTTTATGCTGTACAATACAAAATATCAATATTAGATGTACACAGGCTCCTATACTACGCAAGCCGCACAAGCGCAATACGGCCAGTCATGCTTACGTAGCATGTCATGACGCGTAATTATAAATTTATCTCCTGCCAAAATACCGCTCAACGTGCCTAAAGTCTATACTTCAAACATAATTCCATTGTATCTCATAAAAAATTCGTGAAACGTGCGACTACCTTATTTTATTTCGGTATCTTTTCTCATAATATGAGATATTTCCTTTGGAATTAATATTAAACTATTCAGTGACATTATTTAGTACTTCGACATAAACGCTTGTACCTTAAATATGAACAGAAAAATAAAATAACACTTGTATATAACAAACTTCGAAGACACAAATTGGACGACAAAAATATAGGAATGTCTATATTGCTTCTGAGAATTGAGATTCTTTATCAAATGAAACCCGATCAAAAATATGCTTCACGTAAGCTTTGTTCATAGTTCAGTTCAAATTTGATTTTGTATTTTTATCTATATTAATAAAATTATAGAAGTTTGTCTTTATGCGCGCATCACTCAAATAATACTCGATATATTTCGATAGGAAAATTAGTTTTGATATAAAGTTATTAAAGTTTTAAGAAACGTCGATTATTACAAGGACTATATATATTCATAGATATGCATTTTCTTGTCGTGGAAAGTAGGCCAGCGGTGTGATGATTATATATTTGCCTCTATACATAGTACAGATTGACAAAACGGAAAGAAAGAAGTAGTCCGGTGAAGCTGTTAAGACCTTGCTTGGTCAATAGCGTAGTCAGTTCGAAAAAAAAAAAAAAAAGGAAAGAAAGCACAGAAATCCCGAAAGCAGATAAAAGGTGCGGACCAAAAGTCTCCAAAAAATAAAACCATAGAACCTTGCTAAGTATATATGTACCTATCGATAATTCCAATATAATTAGTTCAATGTAGACCTTGAAATAGCACCGAAATCAAAACTACCGACGTTTCTGAAAACATATCCCTCACGTAAACGAGCTGGTAAGATATTCGACAGAGTTTATCTCAATAATCAATTATGATACAATTCAAAACTTAATATTCATAAAATACAACGCAGTTATTGAATTATTGTTGTATTTATTATTGGTAAGTTACAGTAAAATCTGTAGGATAAATTCATGAAAAAACACATAAACTTATGTTAAATGATAATTAAGTCTGAGATAATAAACACGCTATACCTACAGAGGGGCTTACTCTCAAGTGCAGCTATCAAATCAAATCAAATCATTTTTTTTTTTATTGCAGACAAAAAGTCCATGACTATGGGAGGCTAAAGGCTAAAAGGCAATGGGAACTTACAGATACTTAGCGACAAATGCTCGACTTTATGGTGATAGCCAGGCAAACTTAGCAAAAGTACCAACACTATGCTATGTATTCTTCACGATGTCATCCTTCACCGATTATTCAGGCCAATTCGCATGGATATGAACCTAAGTCGATGCGATTTCCGAAGACCCTAATCATTAAGACAGATTGTAATGTACCAAAGTTCATTTAATTATTATGATATATAAATATATATTTGTATATAATGCATATTTGTGTTTACGACTTACGTTTTTTCTTGAGGTTAACCGGAATAATATAAGATTATTTATTGTAACATTAATTGTTGTCATTAACGTTTAATTACAAATTTTAAAAGTTTTCTTTAAACATGATGGTTGTCAAGCGAAGCCTCACAAAAATAGAATGGATTGTCAACACTAGAATCGATAACTTATTTGACGGTTATCGCACCGCACATTAGCAAAATACAGTTTATTTATAAGTTACTTTAAATATATTTTTAAACGATTTAGTCATTTACAACGCAAATATTAATTTGTATGTGTTTGAATAATTGTAAAAAAATGTTAGTAAAAATCAATCAATTTTGATTAATACAATTACTTACTATGATTATCATTATAACATAATACGATTTGTTTGATAATATGTAAACAAATTGAATTCACTCCAAAACGCACAAATTATTGTTGATAAAAAAAATTACAACTTCCTCGCGGAAATCGTACGTCATTTAAACGTCCATAACACAAAACGAAAATAAACTTTGATATTATTTTAAACACATATTATAAGAACATATTCACGTAAAACTTTGTATAATTTTCACGAAGATTAGCGCACGTCACGACCGGACGGGGATCTCTGTACGACTGAGTCTGGATTCTGGAATAATAAATATTGTCTCCAGTTGGAGCTTTGCAATACGCTGCTTCAGTATTTTCTACATTGATATACACTTACAGGATAAATATCAATCTTGTATGTAATATCAACGAAATGACTACAACGCCAGGTGCGTTCTTTACAATTGTACATAGGTATTATACGTAGAGTACGGTTATAGCACCCTTGCTTTACCTATATCTAAGGAAGCGAGAACGCCTTGTTTGGCAATTCATGTCTGTGAATAGGAATCGTAATAATTCGTTGGTATTTAATTCAATACATATGTTTTGTGGTAACCCTAGATAAATAAAAAATACAGTTAAAATAAATAATATCAATCTTTAATTATTATGCTATAATATCTAATTTGTTAACACAATTCAAAATACAATAAACAAGCGAAACATTGACTAATATACAATGAAGTTAGTAATAACAAATTATAATAAAGAATAGTGAGGGATTACATATCCGTGTCAAAAAATAATTTGTTGATGGCTCATCTTGCTGCATTACTTGGAGTATTAAAAAGATCTAAGTTGAATTCTCTTCTGAATTTATTATAACTGCAGCTAGTTCGCAAAATGTGACTATTACTTCTACAGTTACCAGTTGACTGAGGCACAAAGGGCTATGACCAAGAACAGTAGAAGGCTTAAAGAAATTTTTAGACAAAAGAGGAGAACTGGACAATTAATTATTATTTATGACACTTTATTGTGTTTAAAATTATACTTTTATTTACATCGATTATAAATTCACATAAAACATTCTTAATGGTGACCGTTGGACAACTATTAATTATCCTGAACTTTAGTTACAGTGCAATGATATCTCTCACTGAAAACTTTCAAACGTTGAAATGCGGAGACATTCTGTACATACAAAGTTTGAGATTTTTTAAATTTGTATAAACGTTATTCTCTTTTTAATATAAATATATTTTTGCTTATAATAGCATATTTATTGAGGAAAGTTATGGGCTAGAACACATTACGCTACGGCCCTTAGGAACGCAGCAATTACCATACAAAGCGTAGGTCAAAATAAATATCAAGCGAGAATTAAGCAGTAATGCGGACAGGTTAATGACAGGCGATACCTGTGGTGTATAATGCAAGATTCATAATCATCAGCCTGTAGAAAACTTACTGCATGACCATAGGCTTCTTTCCGAAAGCATGTGTGGGCCACTCACCACACCTGCTTACAAAGTATTAGTGATTTCAAGATTCGAGAAATCCACAGTTATATATTTTCCCAGTAGTACATTACAAGAACATTTCTCAGGTTCAGGTTTCTCCACGATGTTTTCTTTCAACGTGAGTCGATAGTGTTATCAATTCTAATTAGTAAATACACCTGAATTCTGAAAAATTCATTGATACATGCCGAGGATCGATCTTGCAAACATCAGATTTATATTCTAACAAAACTACTTGACCACCATGATTTTTAATGCAAGATTAACACAGATAAAATATATGTGAAATATTATAGTTACTTTGCACTTTCGCCTGGAATTGATTAACCACTCACATCGTAAGAGTCAACATTGGTCTGAAGATTGTCCGTGAAGAAGCGAAACACGTGTAACCGACTGTGGCTACTTCACGTTAATCTGCAACATATTTTAATTAATTATATATTTTTGAAATGAAAAGGCCCTTAATCGTCTACCTTAAGACGCGTTGAGCGGTATTATTTTGGCAGGGGAAAAATTTATAATTTCGTATCATGATATGGTAGTAAGCGTGACCGACGATATTGCGCTTGCGCAGCTTGCGTCAGGCTAGTGACGTGTAGTATAAGAGCCTGTATACATCTATTATTGAAATTTGTATCGAGACTGTTATATGTTTGAATATATATTTGATGAATTAATAAGCCGTATAAAAAGTGTATATTCATTATTCAGAGTGCCAGTTACAATTTACAAATTATGAAATTTAATTAATTCTTCACATTATAATTACTTTAAGATTTCAAAAGAGAACACAGTTGAAATTCTATTGTTTTGAGTTTTCACTTCTGTTGGCACTCCTCATGACTGCCTCGACTTTTTTTAAATATTTAGTTACATATAAACAGTGTCAACCGCCATCAGGTTGAACCTTCAAGTAAGGGACGCGTTATTAATTCTTTTTATAGTTTTAATTGCTAACATTTCGCTTTCTCTCCATTACTAGTTTCAGATTCAAATTTTCAGGTACACCTAATACGAATAAAATCAAATGCTTTTTGTTGCAGTGACACGTAGTAACGGCCAATCAATTCCAGGCCGAAGTACAAAGTAACGTCCGCTAGGCTATTTAATTATAGATTTGCGTAAAGTAACGCCTTCTACAATCAAATTATAGACTCATTCATTCCGTTTAAAATCGTTCAGCAATTTTAATACCGGTAATTCAGAAACGCCCGTAGGCGTAACACGTTTCCAGGGGCCATACGTAACTACGCTAGTACGTAACAACGCTGTAATGTAAATTGCAATTTTAACGTCATCAGATGCGTGTTTTTCGTTGAGTGAAAATTTATCGTTGTGTTCGCCCATCGGACTGACTTATGAAGAACGTTGGATATAAATGTATCCAAATGGTTGAATTTAAAGGGGTCGTATGTAATTCCATTTTTATGTGTTCTGAAATTAGTTGTTTTTTTTACTTTACATCGGATCGGATACATCTATTTACATAAAGGTAATGTTGCAAAATATATTTGTACTACGGAGTTCTGTATAGTAAATTCGTCTCGTGGAAATTGTTAATTTTTTTACGAGAACTACCTGTTTTGTATAAAATAATAGTACGCTTTTCTTTTTAGTTGAATTTTATTAGTATTACTTTTAAATGTAATATTAATACTCTCAAAAATAATTTATTTACGTACCAATCGGTTCGATTTGTACCAATACCAATTTTATTAATATATATAAATAATATAAAATTGTTGTATAAAAATAATACAAAGTAAAAAAAATAGTCATCTCGTTTTTTTTTATTTTAGATGTAATTTTAATGTATATACATATATTACCAATAAATAATTAAAAGTTAATAATGTTCAATAAAACGATTTTATATAATCTATCTATAATCTAAAATATAAAAATATATTTTATATAAATATAAAATAGTGTACACTAAGAAATCAGAGAATGTAATAAATGTAGATGATCTTTTTAGATCTAATTACAGGATTTTGAAAAAAAAACTGAATTACGTGAATGTGTAGCAAAAAAAGTATAATAAAAATGACGGCTATAATACGGTTAAAGTAATATTCCCACTGCTGGGCTAAAGACATTTCCAGAGGAATATAAGGGCATGGTAACCGCCCTAACCCTTCACTTATTGATGATTTTAAACACCAATAAACACACAATTCATTATTTTTCCCATAAATGGTGGTACTAGAAAGACTATTCTTAGACTAGGTTTCCTCGCGATATTTTCTTCACCGTCAGTCGACAAGTGCTGCCGAATCATATCAGCAACGTATGCGAATTCCGAAGAACTCATTGGTACACATCGGGATTCACAACATGTGGATATCGAATCCTAACTTCACCTAGACATTTATTAATGAAAGAAAGAAACTGCTTATATTGTTGCAAAGCATCACGACCACAAGACAAATAAAGAAAACATACATATATATTAATACATGATGTGTTTTTTTTTCTCGAACTGACTACGCTATTGACCTAGCAAGGCCTTAACAGCTTCACCGGACTACAATACGTGCAGCGAAAACTTTGTAAACCCTTTTTAAGCGAAGTGCGCGAACGGATGAACGTGAAATTTGGCATAGATAAAGGTTAAGTGGAGACGTGCACAAAGCTATATTTTTATATAAAATGCATTAAAAATACATTAAATTAATTAAAATAAACATTAGGGGAGACTTGGTACACTGAGACTTGGAGACTGGACTTGGGGAAACTTGATACCAATTTTGGTTTTTTGGTCACAACTTTAAAAATAATAAGGTATTGCAGAATATTTTCTTATTATTGCCTACAAGATTTATCTTTTCACCTTTTCGCGTCATTCAATCATGAAATTTGTTTGTGTTAACCTATTTTTGTCTCGTTTTTCCTGAAGACTACAAAAGGATCAAGTGTCCCACTTTCTGGGATGATACTTCTGGGTTATTACAGGTTTCAATTATATTTTTAAAGGCAAATCATCTTAAAAAACCTAAAACCCGATTGCAGCGACATCTAACACTTCCAATTGTGAATCCAAACTATCCAGGGACTCACTCAAACATATACCCAGTGAGATCCAGACCATATACCATGTGAGAGATCTTTTAAAATAAGCCGAGAACCTGTTCGCAGCATTACCTAAAGTATCCAATGAAGATCAAAACTAATTGCCGATAAATGTCTTCCCAGTACCCCTTGTAACTTCATCACTTAACATACTGTAAAAATTAAACTTGATCTACATTAAATTTCCATTTTGTTTTAGTTGTTTGTTTTATAAGAATTTGTAAAGTATACGAAATCTGCATCCAATCTTAATTTTGTCAAATTTATTTTAATTTTGACATATAAACTACCTTTTTCACTGAGATACTGAACTTGGGATAATATACCTTTCTAACAGTGAAAGAATTTTTGAAATCGGATCAATAGTACCAAGCATTTCTCGAAAACGAAACTTTACCTCTCTTTATAATATTAGTATAAATACAACATAGTGTAGTAACTGCAAACACCGCAACTGATTATTTTAATCGTAGATTCACAAACCTGAACCCAACTACTTCAAGACTCAACAATATTTAGAAAACGAATTTTATCAAATATCGAAACAACACACGTACTGATAGAACTTTAATTGAGATTCATGTTGTACAATGCAATGTAACTAATAGATATTATGTAATAGGTTTATGTTTTGGGAAACATTTTTTATACAATAAAATAAATGTCACTGTCACATATAAGTGATAATTTCGTTTACATATATTTTTCATATGTGGTTGATAATTACGCATAGAAACGTCTTGTAGCCGTAGCTCAGTTGTAACTTACTGTACATTATATGGTACGACGGGGTCGACGGTTCGGAACCCAGCGATCATTTTTTTTTTTAAGGAGCTTGCAGAAATATAGCTTAAATTTTTAGTCAATCTGTCTGCTATATATACCACAAACAAAAAAACCAAAATCGATCAATAATTTCAGTAACTACAAATGTTTGACTTTGACGTGCCAAATTTCGTCAAAACTAGTTCAGTACTTTCAGAGTGATACTTGTACAAAGGGACAGACAGACACACAAAAAATTTAAAAGGGTTATTTTTGGCTTCTATGTCGATAGCAAAGTCTACGCCGGTTATAATTTTCAAAAAATATTTTATGTACAGATTTGGCCTTGCTACAGTTTTATTATAGTATATAGATAGAAGAAGAAGATAAATAATAAAAATATTAAATCAATTAAAAAAACAATGCAATAATGACAGGTGAGAATTACACGAAACAAAAATCCTACAAAGGCAGAGTGATGTAAAAAATGAAAATTTGCCTGTCGCTGGTGTTAGATTCAATTAACAAATTTCGTTCTTTAATACAATAAATAATTTACATCAATAACTATCACGTCAAAGGACAGCATATAAATGATGAAAAATTCGAAAATATAGAAGTTAGAAATAGCAAGTTTAGACAGTAAGCTGTGACGAATGGAGTTATTAAGAAAAGCTTTTCGAATATTAACTTTTGCGAGTGTAAAAAGAAATGTGAAAGGATATATGGGTGTCACATCAGTTTAGAAGTTACGAATTGCAAAACCAACCCCGTAGAAAGTAATTCCAACGAAGAGTAAAGGCTGATAACATTTATTATAAGCATATATTACTGCTATACACGTTTGAATATAGTTCTTTAAGCTTAGGAATTATTAATGAAAATATTCAGAATAATTTTCAAATGAAGTGTGTCATGTAATTCTTGTGATGTAAAATTATAAAACTTTTATTTAGTAATTCATTTTTTTATAAAATATTATATTACTCGTATAACTGACCGAACAACTGACTGACATAATATTGGGAATAAGGACGTGATTTTGCATGTGGGTTCCTTTTTCTCTGTAGGTAAGTACTTCTAGAAAGAAATTGCAAAATTCAGTCCCCTATATAGTAAAAAAATGGGTGAAAGTTTGTGTGATTATTCGTTATTTTTCCATCAGTCATTTATTGTATCATACATACAAAATAAAGAGTCGACAATAATTATAATAAGGCATAGATATTGTATTCTATTGTAATAATAAATAGAACATATGTACAAAGACACGAGAAGCTGCTAGTTATATTTTGTATCGCGATTGTGCAGCTCATCACATGTTCGATCGATTCGTAAACAATATAACACTTTATATAATTATTGTTTGGAATGGCAATAAATGTGAAAACTAAACTCATGTTAATAATTTCAATAGATACACAAATTATAAAATATAAATAATTCACACGATAATTAATTTCCAAATATATAAGAGAATACGGTTATTCCATTGTTTTGAGTTTCCTCTTCTTTCGGTAATCTTGATGACAAACTTTTTTGTATCTGCGACTTCGTAGCGTTAAAAAGTAATTACTGTACTCATTATCTAATAAAGTAAATTGCCATTTAATGTAATGTATATAAATACTTTGAAATGCGTTTAAAGTAATAGAAACAATCTTTTCAAGAAATTAAATAGGTATTATAAATAAAAGATGAAAAACCTATAAATAATATAAAACATGTAGGGGGCGGGGACCACTTTTCAGGAACAAATTATTTTTCTTCAATTCCGAATGTAATTCAATATGGAGCATGAAATTATGTATATTTGTATATTTTCATCACATATGAAATAAGCGTTATGCTCTCTCTCTCTCTCTCTATCACAATTAATATTTAAATAAACATTGTTTATATAATATTTAACAATAAACTTTTTATTAGCTAACTTCATGGCGTGTTACATTTACACGCTTCCACTATTGAGGTTATACAGCCGGCAACGTGCGGTGCTCGTCTGCTACAGTTTTGATACTCGCACCCACATACAACAGAAAGAAAGATAGAGAAAGTTGCATAGAAGGGACATAACGCTATATCCTTACATGACGTTATCCACCAGTCAAATCCAACCGCAAACTACGTACAACTACATTGTGTGTCACATTGCCTGGCGTAACTTACGTTTCAAGCTAAAGATTCACTCTGAACGCTCCAAAAGAAGTATAAAAACATTATCGAAGTATAAAGCCAGTCCCAAAGTGATGATAACTTAATGGAAGCGAATTGAATATCGCATCAATCTACGTATATTCAAAAACATTATTATGAAAAAATAGCTAGCTACCACCCTTGAGTCAAAAATCCACCGCCAAACACTCGCATATGTATTCCAGCAACTGATATAGCGTAAAAAGCATTAAAAATATCCTCAGATTACATAGTTAAATAGTTTTCATGCAAATGAACACAATTCGGTCTCAGAACAAAAACTAAAATGGAATGTCCATTCTGAAAGATTAATCTTGTACTTTGTATATTCACGCAAAACATGCGTTGTAATATGACGTCCCTATTGGACAAGGCAATAGACATCACGTGCGACAGTACAAACATGATTAAGAACTTAGTTTTATGGTGATGAATCCCGTGACAGTCGAGATTGTTTTATACCGCACGTCGTAAACTTGATAGATGGGTACTCAAGATTTAGTAACAAGTACGGATTAACTTCTCTTAATGAAACATGTTACAGGGTTTTGCATAAACTTACGTAAACAAGAAAGGGGTGGATAGATGTTTGTTACATTTCACACAAAAATTAGTTAACCGATTTCGATGGAACTTTTAAACAACATAATTTATATTATCTATACATATAATAAGGTCGTAAATCTAACGTGTCTGTGCTTTTTAGTTTTTGAAGTTATACTTATTTTGGCGATGATAATGATGAGAGTAAATTTTTACGATGCGCGCACACACCGTCACGAAAAACCGATACCCTGAAGTTAGCTATAGTGAACTTTTCTATTGTTAGTGTCGTTTTTTCTACAAACGTAGAATAAGGCGAAAGATAAAATTTTTGAAAAGATTTTTATCTTGTATGCCAAAAAAGTATAGCTAACGCGTGTACATAAGTACACACACACTTTTTTGTGAAAAATATTGTTGCAGGTGTCTACGAATACGTAATAAAATACATTTCAATAATTTTTAGAAATGTCTGCATGTCTGTTTATCTGTCTGCCTGTTTATTTCTTTGAACACGCATCACGCATAAAACCTCGTCAAGAAAATCATAAGTCGTATCTTCGAGTAACATTTAGTCTTGGTTTCATTAAAATCTATCAAAAGTTATTGTAATTTTAATGACGACGTGACTTAAGTATGTAAGAAAGTAGATAAGTAAATGGACTTAGTATATTCAGACGATTCTATTAGTCACTGTTTCTTTTCATTAGGTTCCACGCGGACGGTGTCATGGGCACAGCTAGTATATAAAGTATTGTAGTGGACATTACTATGCACTTCCGCCTGGAATACATTGGCCGCAACCACGTCGCACTGTAACACAAAACGTCTGATTTAGAAAAACCGAAAAATTAGTAACTAAAACAACCAAGAACAATTAAAAAACGCATCCTCGGTTGACGAGTGAACCTATTGTCAATACTGTTGCTACGTAACTGTAAAATATAAAAGAAAAATATAACTAATTAAAATATGTGACAGAATAACGTCAAGTCACGTCACAAAGTATCTTCAGATCCATTCATTCAAAATCAAAATAATACGTAGAGTAAAATTTATAAAGGCATTGCTTAAATCGGTGAAATTATATAACGAAGTAACTTGAAAATAATTCTCCCATCTGAGAACTGCATAAATCGTTAGAGTTACACGATATTATTGATTATGTTTATCCTTCCTAATATTATAAAAGTGAATGTGAGATTGTTTGTTACGATTTCACGCCTTAACTATTTATCCAGTTAATAAATAGGTAAGGCGTGAAAGCGTAACAAACAACAATTTGCGTACACACTGTTAATGATATAGAAATCCGGAAAAGGAGTACTGTTCTCGGTGGATACGTCGATTCTACATTAACGCGAGCTAAGGCGCGAGGAAAATCTAGTCATTGATAAAGATACTTACGCAGAGTCGCGGGTCGCTGCTAGTATGTCCATAATATTTGTGTAATATATAGCTAAGGTCGATAAGTTTCAACACCGCTTGACCAATCGTCAAAACAGTTGGCAAACTTGAGTTTCACGGAAAAGGTTACTGACCTATCAACTTCTATACTATTCAACCGATGACCATGAATATTAATATGTATAAATATTGAGATACACAGAATAATTACACAATATCCATTTTTATCACTCAAATAACTATTTCAGAATGAAGAAATATTAAACGCTTGCAGAGTCGCGGACAAAGTTAATGGTTGGAATAAATTTAAACTAAAAAGTTACGTTACTTTCGTTTTTAATTATTGTAGTAAATCCTTTCCAAATATTTGTAAATAATTTCGAAAATATTTAAAATTATTACGTTTCGGTTATCGATTTACAATAAAAGAGTGTCACGTTGAATTAATAACACCGATATTTCATATTCTGTGACTCCCACACGTTCTTGTATAACCCAATTGGCATTAAAAATGTTTGTTCCCAAGACGCGGGTTTTTACAAATCACAGAACGATAATGTCAGTATTGTCAGTACTAGGTCATCAGGACTGTCGAAAGCAGTGAAAACTCAAAACAATGAAATGTGGTCTCATTTGAATTTTTATATAAATATAGTGTGAATGACAATATTTAAATTTCATAATTTGTTTATCGAAATTATTAACATTACTGTGGTTTTCATATCTATTGACACTCGGAGCAATAATTATATACATTCTTATAAAGTCTATTAATCAATCAAACGTATGATGAGCTGCAAAATATCAATATTACATGTACACAGATCCTTATACTACGCATCGCTAGTCTCACGCAAGCTGCGCAAGCGCAATACGGCCGGTTATGCTTACGTAGCATGTTATGACGCGAAATTACCAATTTTTTTCAAGGACTGTCAAAAATACCACCCAACACGCCTAAAGAAGTTTTCACTTCAATATACGAACAGGATCGTAATGTCGAAACGCTTTATGTTGTACGCGTGCTATTTGTGGTCATCTAGCATTTTGTTTCGGTACAATTAATCATGCCTACACAGTGGGAACACGGTTTTACACCAACACATACATGTTCACGAACACTTTTGTAATTCAGTGACAAAGGAACAAATTTATTAGCAACGGTTTACGAATCAATTTTATACGTTTCACTTCTATCGCATAAACAAATTGATGATCCTGAAGTTAGATATGCTCGTGAATCGGTTTCCCACTGATTATTGAAAATCTTCTTACGAAAAAAAACTAATAAATAAAATGTAATCTTCATATATAAGGAGACAGGTTCCAACAAAAATCACGTTACGAAGAATTTTGTAAAATAATGTATTTATGTCAAGTTATTCAGTAAGTAGTCACATAGTTGGTACAAATCCCTAAACTAGTTTAACTTTGATATATAATTGTCTAAAAGCCTATACATCTATAGGCATTCAAATCTGAATATAACCGCTCCTAAAACATCGCTATTATAATCAATACGCATACGTTGATTTCGAAATAGCTACCAAAAATTTACTGACTTCAAGAAAGTTTGGGTTATCAATTATGTTGTATGTTTTTTAAATATTTATTACATCAAAACTTCATCATTTGTAAACCGAAAAATATGTTTTATAACATAACTAAATATATTCGAACGAACAAATTTACAAAAGTATTGTGTCTCGAGATAACACAATAATATAATACATATATTGGATTCGATAAAGATGACATAAATTGCAAGTTCGAACATTTGTTAAGGGTATGTTAATAAACTACGACGGTTTTCTTAGTACTAGAACATAATTGATCCTTATTATTTAATTTAGAAATATATGTATTTACCTTTATAGCCTACAGCCTTAATTTATTGACAACTATAATGTCCAAGTTAGGACACAACGTTTTTTATAGTGTCTGCTCATTTTCACATATGATCTATTAAGTTCTTAGAGTGTTTTACATCCCCTATTATACTAACAGATACTTAGAATTATAGACACAATTAACTGAAAAGACCAGAACAGTTATAACGATATAATAGAAACTCTTGAAATTAAGCAATTATGAATTTCGTTATTAAAATGTATACCGAGACATCACTTCGTATAATGATTTGGTAACAAAAACGTACTGTTATTACACATCCCTAGTTATTAATGTAACGGATCGCCTAGACTATAACTTGTGCTTGACGCATGCTGGAAACATTCAACCTACACATTTTAACAGTCAATAATATTATATCAAATAAAACTTACGTCAGAAAAAAAAAGGTAGAGATCGGTCAGGGATGCCAATAAACACTTCGTAGGTACTGTCAATATTTATTCATGTAGAGCTTCGCCTTACAATACTTTGTACATAAAAATGCGTGCTGATCAACAACATCTTGCCCTTTTTTCTGACAACCTGTGGAAGTCAAAGCAATTACTATTTACTCATATTTCCCCAAAATAATTTAGTAACAAAAATATATTATTAATAACGATCAAGTTATTGTTATTTAAGTAATACATCACTTCTATATAATCGTTCTTATTTATGTAAAGAATCGATGTATCTAATCTGGTGGCGCGTGTTAATATTCTGGTGGGGTTGCAGTCTCGCCTCTCGGGTGTGTTGTAGCGGGACCGGACGTAGTCAATAACACTAACTTATATTACGTTAATTATGTTGATATACATACATATACTGATAAGACTATATTACAATCTTCTTTGTCATGTAATTATTTATAATGTTTATTATAATGTTTTTCTTTTAATTCTTATTTTTAAAATCTGACATTGTCATTTGTCGTGTAAATTTGTGACAATATACTTATATTGTCTTAAGGCTCTATATATACTTATATATAGGTATGTCAACGTACAAAGCGTTCGACCACACGGTATAATAATCAGTCGATGTTTAGAAATGTTAATAAGTTAATAGTTTGACTTCAATAGATCCGCTATGTTTCATCCATAGTAACAGCCCAATCCGAGTCGTGCCGTGCAGCCTTGAGCTCGGTACCAATCGGCTGAGTGCCTTAAGCGCTCGCCCTAGTAATCCGGTGAAACTATAAACGCGTTTCAAGTCAATACCTTAGTCAGTTCAAAAAGAAAATACGTAGGCGAATACACAACTGAATAAAAAGCGCATTCTTGATATAGCACGTATTTTACTCGTCCTTTCACTTCTATTTATACGCTCATTAAACAAAGTGACATTAATAATTATATGTTTATTTAGATTATTGGACACGAATTAATGATGATTATTAGTAATTCAAGCGTAACTTATAATATTCTCTAGATGTGGTAATAGATTAGATTAGATAGAGACAGGTTATGGGAATTATGTCTGAGAGTAGTAGACGGTAGTTGCAGGCTTTGGTTTGACTAGTTCTGTTTTTTAGGTTTGTGTTATTGTTTGAAGACATTTCTAAAATTCATTGAATGTTATTAAAAGCCATACAAATTAACAATCTAACAAATTCGTGTCTTTTGAAATGAAAATATCTACGAATATAATATCTAAAATACCCTTAGCAGGTTCTTATCAATTTTGTCACGGCAGATGCATTATCTATTAGGGGCTCTTAAACTTATATTAAGATCGCAAATCCCGAGCACGGACCACGGACTCCTTGCCCTATATCACAACAGGTCCGACACATCCATTTTAAATCCATAGAATGCTGAAAACTTCAACTAAATAAATTTTTAGTTGATTTTCTTCATTATTTTTTTGTTTAGTAGCTATTAACAAGCGTAAGTGTACGGAATGCATACGTTTAAAACGAACGCCGGGCGCGACGCTACGCTCGACGCTCGACTGTAGCGTCCACTCTGGTCGTACACTTAGTGTTATCAATAAAATAAAATTGGAAGTTTCTTTTCTCTTTTGTTGAAGTTCGGCGACTGGACGAACACCCGTCATAATAATTACCCGGTTATAATAGAACATAAATATCGCCAAATTGGCTACACTGAGATATACAGTTGAAGTAGATAGTAGAACAACATTAATCAATCAACTAGCAATGGTGTAATGTTATCAGTATTTGAAGATCATCGTGGACACAAATAAAACAAACTGTCAGTTTCGAATGAACGTCTCGAGAATCGTATCAGGGTTAGAATAACAACGAACGCGGTTAATTAAACCCCTTAATTGATATTATGTCAACGTTGGAAAGCAGAATTCATTTGACATGTTGAATAGCCCGCCGTTGCTTGATTTTAATGAGAACAAAATGAACATGTTGGAATAGCACTTCTATTTGAAAGGTTTCATATATTCATATCAATTACACAGATGTAGAAAAAAATTAATAACATTTTGAATCAGTGCATCACTCTCAAGAATCAATTATCTAGGTATTTCGTTTTGATTCATGAGCGATTTTTGAGACATCAAGTAACAATGAGATATGATTTTAAGTCCTCACTGCATCCCATATAACCTCTCCTAAAAGACTTATAATCGATAATGAATTGATACTTGTGTCCAATTATTTAGAACCGCTAGTATAACAGTGTGGGCACGGCCAAATATAATATATTGGAGCGGTGATGGCTTAGTTGATAACGTGTTCGAACAACATGGATGGACGTAGGTTCGAATAATTACAACTGAGTTGGAGCTTCCACCAAACGATAGAATGATGATAGGGTTTTATGTCCATCTGGCTAGCTACTATCCTCAAATTGAGAATTTGTCGTCACGCACTTGGTGTACTCCGGCAGTTGGACTTGAGAGCCAGTCCCCTTTACATTTGGCGTGTTTAATATCTTAGACTACATCATCAGATGGGAATGTGATCTAACGCTAAAACCTATACAGTATAAAAAAGTATCATGGAAACGTATCACGGCAGCATGACATCTAGTACTTTGTACCAGAAATAACATAATCTATCAAAACTTTATAAGATGTTGGAATAGCACTTCTATTTGAAAGGTTTCATATATTCATATCAATTACACAGATGTAGAAAAAAATTAATAACATTTTGAATCAGTGCATCACTCTCAAGAATCAATTATCTAGGTGTTTCGTTTTGATTCATGAGCGATTTTTGAGACATCAAGTAACAATGAGATATGATTTTAAGTCCTCACTGCATCCCATATAACCTCTCCTAAAAGACTTATAATCGATAATGAATTGATACTTGTGTCCAATTATTTAGAACCGCTAGTATAACAGTGTGGGCACGGCAAAATCTAATATATCGGAGCAGTGATGGCTTAGTTGATAACGTGTTCGAACAACAAGGATGGACGTAGGTTCGAATACTTGCAGCTGAGTCGAAGTTTCCGGTGAAGAAAACCATAGAATAATCATAGGGTTTTTTCTAAGTCCTTCTGGCTAGCTACTATCCTCAAATTGTGAATTTGTCGTCAAGCACCTGGTGTATTTCGGCAGCTGGACTAGAGATCCAGTCCCCTCTACATTTGGCGTGTTTAACATCATCATATGAGAATGTGGTCCAACGCTAAAACCTATACAGTATAAAAAAATATCATGGAAACCTATCACGGCAGCATGACATCTAGTACTTTGTACCAGAAATAACATAATCTCGCATAACTTTATAAGTTCTAACACTTTCAAATGACGCGATAACTGTGAGGGCTAATGGATAACTAAACGGTAATTACCACCAAGTTTACGAAAATCGTTTTGTTACAAAAATAAATATTCCTTATAAATTATTTAAGATAAGTTAACAGACAAAACTTCGTTGATACAACTATATATATGTTCTCTTGTTACTCGTAATTTTACTTCATAAAAGCAGAGATAATTGTAATTAGTCTGCTTCCAGCTAATATAATTATAACATGAACGAGCCCACGGAGCGAGTTACAAAAGTTTAATAATATTTGTAATATAATTAAAAAATATTACTTATTATGAAAGATTAACTTGTTGAATTGAAGAGTTACAAATATGGGCATATTTGTATATGGTGTGTAGCAGTTTGTTGTTTACTTATGGTTAAGTTAGATGACAATATATAAAAAGTACGCAAAATGGACACTAGTTTTTTTGCACATTTCAATAGACTTTCAATAAAACTGATGGGCAGAAATTTGACATAGTTAAAGTTTATATGAAAGAAAAATGCACAAAACTATTTTTTTTATATAATATAAATTACTAGCGGGCGCGGCAGACGTTGTCCCGCCCTGATTATGAAAAAATCCTGGACAAATTATATACTGAAACGTTCCTCATCAATCACTCTATCCACCGGTGAAAACCGCATGAAAATCCGTTTGGTAGTTTTTGAGATTATTGCGAACAGACAGACAGACAGACGCGGTAGGGGACTTTGTTTTATACTATGTAATGATAACACATGAAATTAATCAAAATACACATTACACAGACTACTGCTTGAATGACATACAAGATATACACACATGTAAATGAAAATGACGTTTCGCCATCCTCCATTTCATAAAAGCAGAGATAATTGTAATTAGTCTGCTTCCAGCTAATATAATTATAACATGAACGAGCCCACGAAGCGAGTTACAAAAGTTTAATAATATTTGTAATATAATTAAAAAATATTACTTATTATGAAAGATTAACTTGTTGAATTGAAGAGTTACAAATATGGGCATATTTGTATATGGTGTGTAGCAGTTTGTTGTTTACTTATGGTTAAGTTAGATGACAATATATAAAAAGTACGCAAAATGGACACTAGTTTTTTTGCACATTTCAATAGACTTTCAATAAAACTGATGGGCACAACATTTTTCACAAGCGCATGGTAAATTATTTAAAAGTACTATATTCTAATTAATATTTTTTTAAACTAATTCACATACAAGTACAGCCTTGACCAATGGATCTGGAAAAATCAAAGTACGTACGAGTTCCTTATGTAGAAAGAGTGCACATAATACACGATAACATACAAATGAATACATCAAAATAGATAAAAAACTCAACATTAATATACATTACATATCATCATCACATTACATACACTCGTACATAAAATCTTTTTTGTTATCTCAATTACATTATAGGCTTTGGTGTTTGACCACAATGCCATCTGATGTTACATGACGGCGTGATCTAAGATGGTAAACACGCTAAAGCTAGATTCATATTAATTATTGTGTAAATGAAAATATTTAAATTTTAGAATTTGTTTATTGAAATTATTAACATTATTGCACTCGGAGCAATAATTATATACATTTTTATAAAGTCTATTAATCAATTAAACGTATGATGAGCTGCATAATACTAATATTAAATGTACACAGGCCCCTATACTACGCGTCTCTAGTTTTTGTTTTTTATATCATAGGAGGCAAGCGAACAGGCGGGTCACCTGATGTTACCATGATGATCACTGCCGTCCATAAATACTAGCAACACTAGGGGAGTCGCAAGTGCGTCGCCAGCCTGTGATTGGGGGGTAAGGGGCGGGGTTGTACCAGAAATAACATAATCTATCAAAACTTTATAAGTTCTAACACTTTCAAATGACGCGATAACTGTGAGGGCTAATGGATAACTAAACGGTAATTACCACCAAGTTTACTAAAATCGTTTTGTTACAAAAATAAATATTCCTTATAAATTATTTAAGATAAGTTAACAGACAAAACTTCGTTGATACAACTATATATATGTTCTCTTGTTACTCGTAATTTTACTTCATAAAAGCAGAGATAATTGTAATTAGTCTGCTTCCAGCTAATATAATTATAACATGAACGAGCCCACGGAGCGAGTTACAAAAGTTTAATAATATTTGTAATATAATTAAAAAATATTACTTATTATGAAAGATTAACTTGTTGAATTGAAGAGTTACAAATATGGGCATATTTGTATATGGTGTGTAGCAGTTTGTTGTTTACTTATGGTTAAGTTAGATGACAATATATAAAAAGTACGCAAAATGGACACTAGTTTTTTTGCACATTTCAATAGACTTTCAATAAAACTGATGGGCACAACATTCACAAGCGCATGGTAAATTATTTAAAAGTACTATATTCTAATTAATATTTTTTTAATCTAAATCACATACAAGTACAGCCTTGACCAATGGGTCTGGAAAAATCAAAGTACGTACGAGTTCCTTATGTAGAAATAGTGCACTTAATACACGATAACATACAAATGAATACATCAAAATAGATAAAAAACTCAACATTAATATACATTACATATCATCATCACATTACATACCGAGTATATGTATAAAATCTTTCTTGTTATCTCAATTAATTTATAGGCTTTGGTGTTTGACCACAATGCCATCTGATGTTACATGACGGCGTGATCTTAGATGGTAAACACGCTAAAGCTAGAGGAGATTTGCTCTCAAGTGTAGCTGCCGGAATACATCAACATATTTTCAACTTTTTTTTTATTGTAGCACGGCAAAATGACTGTACTATGTCTCATCGTAAGCACAGTACAATCCAAAAACAATGGCGACCACCAAGTGACACACTATCCATTGCCAGTCGCCGCTGTCATGCCGGCCTGCAAAAAGCTGGATATGCACAGGCTGATCCCGAAACGCGACCCGCCGAAGCGAATCACAATGACGGGCTTTTTCACAGTCAGGCTGTAAAAACCTTTTCGCTGCCGAGCGTGGTTTCGGCCATGCTCGGCAGCGAACAGGCTTGGCGAGCGATGGCCTCCTTCTGCGAGGAGGTCATCTCGCTAAGTGGCCGTCTCCGCCAACCGAGGACCGGCAGGAGGAGGCGGCGCTTTGCACAACTCCTCCTGCCACCGTAGCCGGACCTGAGGGGATGGGCCGGGGGGCTCATCTCCTCATTGCACAGGTCCGGCGGACGAGGGGGGGGGCAGCCGGTGTGTACCCGGTCTGTCCCTCTATAGGTAGGAGCCCGGCGGCCACCTTCCGCCGGGCGGACCGTGGGGGCGGCTCTACAAGGTTGATTAGCTTGAACGATCCCTTGCCGCCCCCACAAAACGGTCTGTCGGTACACCGTGGGGTTTTAGTCTGTGCGAGTCGGACATAACCCACCCTCTCCCCCGGGAGGGTGGCGTATCCATAAGGGATTTCCCCACGTTAAAAAAAAAAAAAGTCACTGTATTTTTTTACATGTGGTTCCACGCGGACGGAGTCGCGGGCACAGCTAGTAAAGAATTAAGACTGACTACAAATCAACCTTATAGAATATCAAGCTAATTATTGATTTTAATTTTTCAGGTATTACCAATGCGTGTCGTATGGCTCACTGCCGACGTTGGCGCATGAACTTGCTTACTTCATATTCAATATGATACTCATGTATGTCATACCTCTAATTGCCACACTCTATTGCTCTTGTGCTGCCCTTCTTGAAATCAGTCGGAGATCTGACATTTCCAACGGTAAGACAATAACGATTATTAAGTACACTTGCACCGAATAATATAAACGATCATTGTACATCTTTAAAGTAGCGGCGCCGGC
>MU159385.1:9140-52808 GCA_015888305.1 Antheraea pernyi | reverse complement strand
TATCACGGCAGCATGACATCTAGTACTTTGTACCAGAAATAACATAATCTCGCATAACTTTATAAGTTCTAACACTTTCAAATGACGCGATAACTGTGAGGGCTAATGGATAACTAAACGGTAATTACCACCAAGTTTACTAAAATCGTTTTGTTACAAAAATAAATATTCCTTATAAATTATTTAAGATAAGTTAACAGACAAAACTTCGTTGATACAACTATATATATGTTCTCTTGTTACTCGTAATTTTACTTCATAAAAGCAGAGATAATTGTAATTAGTCTGCTTCCAGCTAATATAATTATAACATGAACGAGCCCACGGAGCGAGTTACAAAAGTTTAATAATATTTGTAATATAATTAAAAAATATTACTTATTATGAAAGATTAACTTGTTGAATTGAAGAGTTACAAATATAGGCATGTTTGTGTATGGCCTGTAGCAGTCTTGTTAGTTTGTTGTTTACTTATGGTTAAGTTAGATGACAATATATAAAAAGTACGCAAAATGGACACTAGTTTTTTTGCACATTTCAATAGACTTTCAATAAAACTGATGGGCACAACATTCACAAGCGCATGGTAAATTATTTAAAAGTACTATATTCTAATTAATATTTTTTTAAACTAATTCACATACAAGTACAGCCTTGACCAATGGATCTGGAAAAATCAAAGTACGTACGAGTTCCTTATGTAGAAAGAGTGCACATAATACACGATAACATACAAATGAATACATCAAAATAGATAAAAAACTCAACATTAATATACATTACATATCATCATCACATTACATACACTCGTACATAAAATCTTTTTTGTTATCTCAATTACATTATAGGCTTTGGTGTTTGACCACAATGCCATCTGATGTTACATGACGGCGTGATCTTAGATGGTAAACACGCTAAAGCTAGAGGAGATTTGCTCTCAAGTGTAACTGCCGGAATACATCAACAGATTTACCCTCTCCCCCGGGAGGGTGGCGTATCCATAAGGGATTTCCCCACGTTAGAAAAAAAAAAAAAGGCTGTAAAAACCTATAACCCCGCTTTCGCCATTGCCTCGTTCGTTATTCAGCAGGGTGCAGGTGCAGGTGCAGCACGTGCAGGTGAGGTTGGCTTGAGTGTCTCAAATCTTATGATGTTATTCGACATCCCTTACATCCCATTCGACACCCCTTACACATCAACTTTAGCCAGATGGACTTAGAAAATGTCTTACCACCATGGTTTTCCTTCACCGAGCACTCCGACTTAGTTTATTAGGGTTCGAACATACGTACATCGACGCTGTGTTCAAACGCGTTATCAAGTGAACCATCATAAATTCATTCTAGTATAATATTAGTAAGGATTTGTGTCGATTTAAGGTTAGACAGTTCTCTTCAGTGTTCTCTGATCGTGTATCTGTTAATGTTTTTGACTAAATGATACCACTACGTTTTACGATTATGGTTTTTCTCTGAGATATATTTTACGTAGAAAATTAGTCGCAACAATTAGAGAGAGTGCAGTAAAACTCGCTTAGTCCCTGGAGCAGGAGTTTTCTAAGCTCCAAGCTCGTTAAATATTTCAGTTTCACTCGAAACTTTCTGATATATAATTTTCTTCCAGACGAGAGTTTATTGGTCGAATGACAATATATATGTATATATATAATATATATTTGTCTTAAAAGCCCTTGTTTGAATATGAATGTATTTAATATATGAAATTCGTTTCAATTTTTTAATAGAAACCATTTTTTTATATCATAGGAGGCAAACAAACAGGTGGGTCACATGATGTTAAGTGATCACCACCGTCCATAGACACTTGCAACACCAGTGGAATCGCAAGTGCGTTGCTAGCCTGTTTTTGGGAGAGGGGCAGGCGGCCGGAGGGAGTGGGAAAGGCGGAGGGGAGGTGGACTTCCTATGCTCTCATTTGCTGGATGAAACGCAACACTGCAAGCACTGTTACTTCACGTGGATGTTTCTGTGGGTCGGGTGGTAGTATTTCTGGCGGGCCAACCCATTCATGCTGAAACCAGTAATAGCTTCAGCGTGGCTCTACCACCATAAATCAAGTATTAGTAAATACTTTATTTTTCTTTGTATTTTTATATTATTTTATTTCATAATTATACTTTCCTTTTCAATAATTACAAATTTTTCGGTTTACCAGCCAGTCAGTTCAAGCACCATGTCACTTTAACAGTACTTTTTTGTTGATAAAAGGTACCCTATGTCGTTTTATGTACCCCTCGAAACGTCTACGCGTAAAATTCAACAAACAGACAAACTCATATTCGCATTTATAGTATTAGTCAGAATTACAATGAAACGTGATTTCATTATTATTTAATTCAAAGAAAATTTACAAACTGAATATTATAAAAAAAGTTTACATAACCCAGTTATTTCATCGTAATGTAGGGAATAGCTGAGCAGAACTTTCGAGACTTTGTGGTAACTTGAAGTACACTTTCCGATTTCATTTCAAATTTATTTCAATTGTGTTCTATCCGAACTGTGTTACGTACATATTATACTAGAAAAAAGGTATGTTATAAACAAACGGACTTCTTTTAATAAAGACAATTACAGTGTAAAATATTTCATATACTTTTAGTCCCTTAAGCCGCTTTGAATACAACTGTATTTTTGAAGTTATACTTCTTTTGGCGCGTTAGGGAAAAATGATGAGAGTAAGTTTTTACGATGCGCGCGCACACCGTCACGAAAAACCGACACCTTGAAGTTAGCTATAGTCAATATTTTGTTTCTTTGTATTAAAACTTTCAATGTATGAAATACCTTTTTTCTATTGTTAATGTCGTTTTTTTTACAAACGTAGATTAAGGCGAAAGGTAAAATTTTTGACAAGATTTTTATCTTGTTACGCCAAAGAAGTATAACTTCTAAAGTGTGTACATAAGTACACACACTTTTTTTTCGTACTTGTACGTAATATAGTCAAGAATGGAATACAAAACAAAGTTAAAATATATTTAAAATTGGCATTTATCTCGATATTATACATATAATGTAATACGTGTTTATAAGTCGTGTTCTGCGTAACTATATTCTGAGTGGTCAAAAACTTTGGCGAGGACTGTATTTTAAAACCTTTCCATGTGTGTCGATTACTTCAATAAAATATTAGGCACATAAGAATCGGTCGTGTAATGTAGAAATGTCTGTCTGTTTGTTTGATCTCATATCACTGCTAAAGCACTACGTTCACGATAAAACCTCACCAAGATAATCATAAAGCACATTCTTGAGTAACATTTAGTTCGGTACACCGTGGGGTTTTAGTCCGTGCATACGTCCATCGACGCTGTGTTCGAACGCGTTATCAAGTGAGCCATCACAACTTCATTCTAGTATAATATTAGTAAGGATTTGTGTCGATTGAAGGTTAGACAGATTGAATGCAGCTCAGTTCGATTATAGATCGTGTATCTGGTTAATGTTTTTGACTAAATGGTACCACTAAGTTTTACGATTATGGTTTTTCTCTGAGATATATTTTACGTAGAAAATTAGTCGCAACAATTAGAGAGAGTGCAGTAAAAGCTCGCTTAGTCCCTGGAGCAGGAGTTTTCTAAGCTCCAAGCTCGTTAAATATTTCAGTTTCACTCGAAACTTTCTGATATATAATTTTCTTCCAGACGAGAGTTTATTTTCTGTGGTCGAATGACAATATATATGTATATATATAATATATATTTGTCTTAAAAGCCCTTGTTTGAATATGAATGTATTTAATATATGAAATTCGTTTCAATTTTTTAATAGAAACCATTTTTTTATATCATAGGAGGCAAACAAACAGGTGGGTCACATGATGTTAAGTGATCACCACCGTCCATAGACACTTGCAACACCAGTGGAATCGCAAGTGCGTTGCTAGCCTGTTTTTGGGAGAGGGGCAGGCGGCCGGAGGGAGTGGGAAAGGCGGAGGGGAGGTGGACTTCCTATGCTCTCATTTGCTGGATGAAACGCAACACTGCAAGCACTGTTACTTCACGTGGATGTTTCTGTGGGTCGGGTGGTAGTATTTCTGGCGGGCCAACCCATTCATGCTGAAACCAGTAATAGCTTCAGCGTGGCTCTACCACCATAAATCAAGTATTAGTAAATACTTTATTTTTCTTTGTATTTTTATATTATTTTATTTCATAATTATACTTTCCTTTTCAATAATTACAAATTTTTCGGTTTACCAGCCAGTCAGTTCAAGCACCATGTCACTTTAACAGTACTTTTTTGTTGATAAAAGGTACCCTATGTCGTTTTATGTACCCCTCGAAACGTCTACGCGTAAAATTCAACAAACAGACAAACTCATATTCGCATTTATAGTATTAGTCAGAATTACAATGAAACGTGATTTCATTATTATTTAATTCAAAGAAAATTTACAAACTGAATATTATAAAGTGAAACTAAAAATTCAGTTTAACTTACAAAGAAACTGTCTTTATCAAAAAATTATAACTAAAGTTTACATAACCCAGTTATTTCATCGTAATGTAGGGAATAGCTGAGCAGAACTTTCGAGACTTTGTGGTAACTTGAAGTACACTTTCCGATTTCATTTCAAATTTATTTCAATTGTGTTCTATCCGAACTGTGTTACGTACATATTATACTAGAAAAAAGGTATGTTATAAACAAACGGACTTCTTTTAATAAAGACAATTACAGTGTAAAATATTTCATATACTTTTAGTCCCTTAAGCCGCTTTGAATACAACTGTATTTTTGAAGTTATACTTCTTTTGGCGCGTTAGGGAAAAATGATGAGAGTAAGTTTTTACGATGCGCGCGCACACCGTCACGAAAAACCGACACCTTGAAGTTAGCTATAGTCAATATTTTGTTTCTTTGTATTAAAACTTTCAATGTATGAAATACCTTTTTTCTATTGTTAATGTCGTTTTTTTTACAAACGTAGATTAAGGCGAAAGGTAAAATTTTTGACAAGATTTTTATCTTGTTACGCCAAAGAAGTATAACTTCTAAAGTGTGTACATAAGTACACACACTTTTTTTTCGTACTTGTACGTAATATAGTCAAGAATGGAATACAAAACAAAGTTAAAATATATTTAAAATTGGCATTTATCTCGATATTATACATATAATGTAATACGTGTTTATAAGTCGTGTTCTGCGTAACTATATTCAGAGTGGTCAAAAACTTTGGCGAGGACTGTATTTTAAAACCTTTCCATGTGTGTCGATTACTTCAATAAAATATTAGGCACATAAGAATCGGTCGTGTAATGTAGAAATGTCTGTCTGTTTGTTTGATCTCATATCACTGCTAAAGCACTACGTTCACGATAAAACCTCACCAAGATAATCATAAAGCACATTCTTGAGTAACATTTAGTCATTGTATCATTAAAATCAGTCCAATCTATCAAAAGTTACTGTCCTTTTAATGACGACGCGACTTTAGTCCGTGCTTTTTTACATAAAGTTCCACGAAGACGAAGTCGCGGGCACAACTTGTATTATATAAAAATAAATAGCAGTTATACAAATTCATTCATACCATATGAAGTTTAGCAGTATTATAAATTCAAAATTAAAATATCACAAATTATTTCACAAAAGGTTCGACTGATATCTAATAGATAGTAGTAAAGCAATTTATATGTAGATATAAGAATGTTTTTCAAATCACCATTTTATGTACTTGTCAAAAACAAGTAAGATTTTTCTATTCTCACACCGGCACCTCCCTAGAGTGAGGTTATACCAACAAACTGAAGGTGTATATTACATCGCACGTCGAATTCAGGCACTCTACTCCCGCGGGAACAATCCTGTATCAATAAAAACGATTTAGCCAATATATATAAACTTTTAACATTCGTGACTTTGTCATTTGTACAAATATGAGAAGAGAAATGTTTGTGTCGCGTCATTTTATTAGATTTGTTTTTTTTCTGATACCAAGTGAAAAGTAACTGTGTCTGGCGGGTTACAATTGAAAATGAATGGATGAAGAAATGGAAACTGAATATATGTGATACACTAAGGTCACTGTCATAGGTTATATCAAAACCATATTATTACGCCCCCAGCCAATGATATTATAACCAAAAAGCGTACGTTGCCAGCCTGTTTTTGGGAGAAGGGGAAGGGGCAGGAAGGAGTGGGAAGGCGGAGGGAAGGTGGGCTTCCGATGCTCTCATTTACTGACCGAAACTCAACTCTATCTTTATAATTATTTATTTTACTTTACTTTATAATTATACTTTCTTTTTTATTAATTACAAATTTTTCGGCTTACCAGCAAATTAGTTCAAGCACCATGTCACTTTAATAGCACTTTTTTGTTGATAAAAGGTACCCTATGTCGTTTTATGTGCCCTTCGAAACATCTACGCGTAAAATTCATCAAACAGACAAACTCATATTCGTATTTATAGTATTAGTCAGGATTACAACGAAACGTGATTTCATTATTATTTAATTCCAAGAAAATTTACATTCTGAATATTATAAAGTGAAACTAAAAATTCAGTTTAACTTACAAAGAAACTGTCTTTATCAAAAAATTATAACTAAAGTTTACATAACCCAGTTATTTCATCGTAATGTAGGGAATAGCTGAGCAGAACTTTCGAGACTTTGTGGTAACTTGAAGTACACTTTCCGATTTCATTTCAAATTTATTTCAATTGTGTTCTATCCGAACTGTGTTACGTACATATTATACTAGAAAAAAGGTATGTTATAAACAAACGGACTTCTTTTAATAAAGACAATTACAGTGTAAAATATTTCATATACTTCTAGTCGCTTTGGCCGCTTTGAATACAACTGTATTTTTGAAGTTATACATCTTTTGGCGCGTTAGGGAAAAATGATGAGAGTAAGTTTTTACGATGCGCGCGCACACGGTCACGAAAAACCGACACCCTGAAGTATGCTATAGTCAACATTTTGTTTCTTTGTATTAAAACTTTCAGTGTATTAAATACCTTTTTTCTATTGTTAATGTCGTTTTTTCTACAAACGTAGAATAAGGCGAAAGATAAAATTTTTGAAAGATTTTTATCTTGTTACGCCAAAGAAGTATAACTTCTAACGCGTGTACATATAAGTACACACACACACTTTCTTTTCGTACTTGTATGTAATATAGTCAAGAGTGGAATACAAAACAAAGTTAAAATATATTTAAAATTGGCATTTATCTCGATATTATACATATAATGTAATACGTGTTTATAAGTCGTGTTCTGCGTAACTATATTCTGAGTGGTCAAAAACTTTGGCGAGGACTGTATTTTAAAACCTTTCCATGTGTGTCGATTACTTCAATAAAATATTAGGCACATAAGAATCGGTCGTGTAATGTAGAAATGTCTGTCTGTTTGTTTGATCTCATATCACTGCTAAAGCACTACGTTCACGATAAAACCTCACCAAGATAATCATAAAGCACATTCTTGAGTAACATTTAGTCATTGTATCATTAAAATCAGTCCAATCTATCAAAAGTTACTGTCCTTTTAATGACGACGCGACTTTAGTCCGTGCTTTTTTACATAAAGTTCCACGAAGACGAAGTCGCGGGCACAACTTGTATTATATAAAAATAAATAGCAGTTATACAAATTCATTCATACCATATGAAGTTTAGCAGTATTATAAATTCAAAATTAAAATATCACAAATTATTTCACAAAAGGTTCGACTGATATCTAATAGATAGTAGTAAAGCAATTTATATGTAGATATAAGAATGTTTTTCAAATCACCATTTTATGTACTTGTCAAAAACAAGTAAGATTTTTCTATTCTCACACCGGCACCTCCCTAGAGTGAGGTTATGCCAACAAACTGAAGGTGTATATTACATCGCACGTCGAATTCAGGCACTCTACTCCCGCGGGAACAATCCTGTATCAATAAAAACGATTTAGTCAATATATATAAACTTTTAACATTCGTGACTTTGTCATTTGTACAAATATGAGAAGAGAAATGGTTGTGTCGCGTCATCTTATTAGATTTGTTTTTTTCTGATACCAAGTGAAAAGTAACTGTGTCTGGCGGGTTACAATTGAAAATGAATGGATGAAGAAATGGAAACTGAATATATGTGATACACTAAGGTCACTGTCATAGGTTATATCAAAACCATATTATTACGCCCCCAGCCAATGATATTATAACCAAAAAGCTACCTACATGATATTTTTACAAAACAAATGGCACGATAACGCACACGCCACACTATCTATACTAATATTATAAAGAGGTTAAGTTTGTGAGGTTGTAGGGAGTAATCTCAGGAACTACTGAACTACGGAAGATCTGATTTCTGAAGATTTCTTTCAGTGTTATATAAGTTATATAGAGCTATATAAGCTCATTTATCGAGGAAGGTTATAGGCTATATATATATCATCACGCAAAGACCAATAGGATCGGAGCACCAATAAAGAATGTTTCATAATCGTTTTTTTTCCTCTTGTGAGCTTCCGCTGCCGTTTAGCGTTAGTCCAAAGTAACTATTCAACGCGGAGCAGAGCTTCTCGAAGTCGCGAGCAGAGGGTAGTCTTAGATAAAATTTGAAAGGAAGATGGCATATGGCATATTCTCAATATCGGTGGTGATAATCATAGACCAAAATTAAACCATAGCGTCACTACAATCGGATATCTTGAAATTACAGAGTTACCGAACATAGGAAACGAAATTTGCCGAAAGATTGGTTATCTGGAAAAACATCGTTAAACACAATTTAACAAAAAAGATATTTAAGAGAGGTACTTGATGAACGAACCAATTAAAAACGAACGGAAAATAACACAACAACTAATAAAACGGATGAAATAAGTAAGGAATTAATAAAAATTAAAGAGAAAATACAGGAAATCTAAGAAAAAGTAGAAAATACACAAACAATAGACACAAGTAAACCAACTATCTAAAACCAGTCCTCTCCCAGGGAAAAATTTAAACATATCCCTCAATCTTTGCACTCGATTATAATATTCTCAAACCTAGAACAGGACACAAGTAACGATGTCCTAGATAAAATCCGGACCGCCGTAGATGCTAATAAGACAGGATTGCGGGTTGAAAAAGTAAGAAAGGTCAGGGACCAAAGGGTTGTTGTCGGATGTTGTACCAAAGAAGAAAAAGATAAGATAACATCGAGAATAAAAGACATGGCCCCTACACTTAAAGTCGAGGAAACCAAAAAGACCCCCTAGTGATAATAAAATAAGTCCATACATTCAATACAGACGAAGACACAATATCACTACTAAAAAGCCAGAATCAACATCTCCTGTGAGACATTCCAGATGACGAGTTTAGAATCCAAGTTAAATATAGAAGAAAAAACAGAAACCCCGAAACAAACCATATCGTCCTCGAGACATCACCGCAAATATGGGGAAGATTAACAACGGCCGGAAAAGTCTATGTAGATTTACAATGAGTGACCCACTCATCCAATGTACAAAATGCCTGGAATACGGCCATGGAAAAATATGTGCAAACATTCGCAAGACTGCTGCAGCCACTGTGGAATAACGCATCACAAATCAGAATGCCCCTCGTATAAGGAAGGAGTACTTCCTACCTGTAAAATCTGTGTAAACGCAAAGATAGACAGAACCGACCATAACGCTTTTGACCGATCATGCACTATAAGGTAAAGTATAAATAACGTAGGATGCGATAGCTCGAACAAGCGTGGCATATTGTTCACCATAGTATGACGATCTGAAAAGTTTTAAAAACATAGTTAATATACCTATCAAAATAATTATCAATAACGTTACTTTGATCTGTAAAGAACAAAGAAATAACAAATTGAATTAGAATACATACTACAATACAGTGATAAACAATATAATAATATGTCTATATCGGCGATAAGGTAACAACAAAAATACACCAGACAAATTAATATATACAACATTTAATCTACGACACATAAAACAAACTCAAAACAGCAAACAACAAAAAACAGAAATAAGAAATAAAAACTATAGAAAACAGCGGAATAAATCGTTACATAGTATAAAACAAAGTCCCCTACCGTGTCTGTCTGTCCGCGATAAACTCAAAGACTACGGAACGGATTTTCAAGCGGTTTTCACCAGTGGAGAAAGTGATTAATGAGGAACGTTTTGGTATATAATTTATTAAGGATTTTTTTTATGATCAGGGCGGGACAACGTCTGCCGGGCCCTCTAGTTAATAATATAAATAAGAAAATAATATAAAACTAAACCTAAAATAAGATAGACGAAGTAGAAAAATATTACATACACATAAAAAAACGGAAGCATGAAACATGAATTATCATCATAAAAAGTTATTCCAATATAAAACAGAGCATTGCAGAATATATATATATATATATATGTAAATAACATGTAAAGGAAAAAAAGTTATGAATATAAAATGAAAATACGTAACAAAAATTACATAATCAATAAATAAAAAACTATGATAATCATCCTAACTTAAAAAAGGACTCTGATCTCCATGTCAGAGGTAAATTATAACTATAAATAAGGTATTCCATAAAAAAAAAGATATCGGTGGTGAAAAAGAAATAGATAATTACATGTTGCTTAGATACGAGCGGATTGACGAGGCTAGATCACGTTTGCTAGTTAGCCAAATTTTAACAAGACGCAGTAGAAGCGCTCATGACGTATCTACAGATTTTTAGTTATAATATCATTGCCCATAGGTAATTAAAATGCCGTTGGCATGGAAAAAAAATTACTTGTATTTGCAAATATAAAGGTTTAACAGAATTACTGTCAAGCAATTATACTATGGTCGTACTTACTCCTTATAATGCTCCGTGGTCGTGGTCCGCTTGTATGTTCTTTCTTTTCTTTTTCTTTGTATTCGTTTCCATGTCCAGAATAAAACGGTCCTCTGATGCCCTTATGTAGTGCGTTTATATACCTCATAAAACGTATGGTGGAAATCTCTTATTTTGAAAGACTCAAGACGTGATACTCTTAGAACCCTATTATTTGATGTCAATATTCAGAACGAGTGTGTGTGTGTGTGTGATTTTTTCCACGCTTCAATGACTCATCTTTATTTTGTCGGGTGTTTTATGTATAATGTCATAGACATGACATGACATTATAGCTTTTAGTTTCAATGACTCATCTTTATTTTGTCGGGTGTTTTATGTATAATGTCATCACATGACATTATAGCTTTTAGTTGATAGCGTGTTGATGGACATAATTAAATATAATTAAAGTTCTAATCCTAGCAACTGAGTCAGAGCTTTCGGTCAAGAAGAACATCGTGACGGAACCATAGCATGGTGATAGGGCTTTTGTAAGTCCGCCTGCTAGCTACCACTCTCAAATTGATAATCTATCGCCGTGTGCACTCGAGAGTCACTCCTTATGGCTTAGCGAGTTTACCATCTTAAACATCACACGAAATTGTGGTGAAACACTAGAAACCTATCTTTGTATATATACTAGTTGTAGACCGCGGCTCCGCACGCGCTTTTTAAAAAATGTATTAAAGAAATGTAAAATTGTGAGTGGGTGTGTACATTACAGAAAAGCTTTTTTAAAAACAGTTGTAACTACGACACGCACGCCAACTGTAACATGTAACGTGTACATTAGATATATGAATACAAATAGTATATCGAATGGGATGGGATTTATCGTCAGCAACATACCTGGAACTTCAACCTACTACAATCGCTATAATTTCGGTTATCTGGCAGTAAAAAGTAAAATTCCCGTTAAAATAGGTCCAGTCGTTTTGGAAATTACCCAGGACAAACAAACAAACAGACAAAATATAATAATATAAAAATATAGACAAAGTATAAAAAAAGTTTTTTTTGGTCATTTGTAGCCATATCCATTCATCAAAAAGTTGTTATTTTAATTGTACATACATAAACTTTATTTTTATAATACGTAATAGAGAACAAATAAAAAATTTGAAATAAAAGTAGTATAAACTTTTTCCATAGGAAAACAAAATAAACTTCGAAAATGTTTGCGATAGAAACTTACCACGTTACCATGGCAACGTATATAATACTAACGCTAACGAAATCTTTATTTGAACAATTTTGTTTTATGATTATGAAGACTAAGAAAATAATAATGATGGTTAAAATAATGTACGACATATTATATAGAAGATTTGGCGCTTATGCCTTTATTGTAACTTAGACATGGAATAAAATTGATTAAAGGATATATAAGAAATACCTATATTGACAGCTTCAGAATTGGCAGTATGGATTAATTCCTTCGCCTGTCCTATTGAACGAATATTATTACTACTACTAACGAAATCTCTCAAAAGGAAAAAAGTGCCCGATTTTGATACATTCTTCATTGGTGCTCTGCTTCTATTGGTCTTAGCGTGATGATATATAGCCTGTAGCCTTCCTCGATAAATGAGTTATTTAAAACCGAGGGATTTTCTCAAATCGGACTGGTAGTTACTGAGATTATTAATTACTTTTATATGGTCTGTTATCTACCAGTAAATACCTCGTGAAAATCGGTCCAACCATTTTGGAAATAGGCATGCGGACGAAACCGCGGACAAATAAAATAGAATATGTCAACCGCTATAATTTCGGCTATCTGGTAGTAAAAAGTAAAATTCCCGTAAATATAGGTCCAGCCGTTTTGGAGATTACCCGCAACAAACAAATAAACAGAGAAATATACTAATATAAAAATATAGACAAAGTATAAAGAAATTTTTTTTTGTTCATTTGTAGCCTTAGCCATTCATCAAAAAGTTGTTATTTTAATTGTACATACATAAACTTTATTTTTATAATACGTAATAGAGAACAAATAAAAAATTAGAAATAAAAGTAGTATAAACTTTTTCCATAGGAAAACAAAATAAACTTCGAAAATGTTTCCGATAGAAACTTACCACGTTACCATGGCAACGCATATAATACTAACGCTAACAAAATCTTTATTTGAACAATTTTGTTTTATGATTGTGAAAATTAAGAAGATAATGATGGATAAAATAATGTACGATATATTATATAGAAGATTTGGCGCTTATGCCTTTATTGTAACTTGGACATGGAAGAAAATTGATTAAAAGATATATAAGAAATACATATATTGACAACTTCATTATTGGCAGTATGGATTAATTCCTTGTCCTATTGAACTAATATTATTACTACTACTAACGAAATCTCTCAAAAGGAAAAGTGCCCGATTTTGAAACATTCTTCATTGGTGCTCTGCTTCTATTTGTCTTAGCGTGATGATATATATATCCTATCCTATAGCCTTCCTCGATAAATGAGCTATTTAAAACCGAAGCATTTCCTCAAATCGGACTGGTAGTTCCTGAGATCATAGCGTTCAACCAAACAAACAAACTCTTCAGCTTTATATATTAGTATAGATAATTCTTCTATCCATATTAATCTAGCTGAACTCCTCCTAAACAACTGAACTTTTGATGAGACTTTTTGTGTCTGAAAGCTTTTAGGATTTTTTTATTATCAAGGCAATACAATATGTACAAATACAGACAAAGCCACGGGCAGCTATATAACGATATAATTCAAAGTTGTTAAATGAATGCTTCCATTCAATTTTAGATCACACGTTTCGCGATAATTACTGATTCTAGATTACGAATCGAAAGCATTCATCGATCAATAATTAAACTTATGAGCGCTTGCAGTTGTTCCTGGTGGAATTAACTAAAATATTACTCGCTAAACGCATGAAAAATATTACGTAATATAAAAACGGTGACGGCGGTTTCAATCTAAAATATTTAATTTTGATTGTATTCTTTTTAATATAAAAAAATTCATTCTCGTCGTTTTCGGATTCGTATGTTACCGCCCACCTTCGGTGCTGCTGCATCACATTCAAGAGACGAGACTACAACACGACCGGAACATTGATGCGCCACCATATTATAAATATACATTGACACTAGCGCCATCATATTAGAGATACACATTGATACTAGCGCCACCATATTAAGAGACACTTTCCACCATATTAAAGATACATAAATAAGGATTATTATTATTATATAGATTTGAATAAGACGTAAATAAGAATTGATATCATTATATACAATTGAATCATTAGTTTGTTCATTATGAAATAATAGTATATTCTTTGACTTCATAGTTCGGCCATGAAAGGCTAGATGTCGCTGATCTACATGTCGAAACAGATTAGTAAACAATTAGAGATACATAAATAAGGATAATTATATAAAATTGTTGTATAGCTTAAATAACATTAATTTGTTCATACTTTATTATTTTTGTGTTACTTAAATTATTTTGCGGAGTTATGTATAAATAGTAAAAGCTTTGACTTATATAGATGGGCCTTTAAAAGGCAAGATGTCAGTGATATCTACGCACTTCTTAATAACTACCAAGTATTGTAAGGCGAAGCTCTGGCCAAATAAATAGTGACAATATCTACGAAGTGTTTATTGTCATATTCCTGACTGCATCGACACCCTATACGTGATGAGTGTATACGTATTAGAATATCGATCACATGAGCTTATTAGAAACACACTGCAGAGTCATAGGCCTCTCACATTCTCGCATTCCTCTCGAAAGGAGCTATGGGTATAATCACTACGCCAGCCCACGTCATATTAGCGATTTCAAGCTCTGTGGATTCCACAGTTTTATATTTTCTCATATATATTGGTACTACAAGAAAATTTCTCAGGTTCAGGTTTCCTCGCGATGTTTTCTTTCACCATCAGTCGATAGTGTTACTAATTTAATTTAGTGAATGTACGCGAATTCCGAAAAATTCGTTAGTAGTCGAAAAGTTCAAACCTGCGAATATTGTATTTACATTCCACCGGTAAAACCCCTCGACTCGAATATCATACATCTAAAAGATTATTTGTGTATACTGTAATTGTGGTTATTGGTATTGAATCTGGTGTGATCAATAAATGAAAGAGTGCGCGCCAGCACTCTAATATTGAAAACCATTTAAGGACTCGGAATTTTATATAATCAATTGGTAGTATGATTTTTTTTTGTGTATGCCCAATTTAATTCAATAATATGAATTTACATCGATAATCTGTCGGCAGTTGTCGTTACATCAGCCCTCAATCCTACCCACAGCTGGATATAAACCGACTGATACTGAAGACAAACCCAAAAGAAGACATATTTTTTTAAGTCATCATCACCCTGCTGGTAACAATATAATCTGGTACAGATCCTGCCAACCCATTCAAAGCCTGGGTTAAAGATCGTCTGATTACAGTACGCGACAAAGATAATGATTAACGTGGAAAAAAGATATTCCCTACTTCAGTCACGTTACACGCATCACTCGGCTATACAATAAACTTGTATCTCGATGTGCCACATTAGCTTTAATCAAAAAACGAACTTATCAACAATGTATTTCCAAACATTATTTTTAACTACAAAAATAATGAATGGTTGAGTGAGCGAACAATTTTAGCAATTTTTGAGGCTAATAATAAAGATGTAGATGACCTGAACTACATAATTCAGAATAAGATCATTGGAATAATGCATTCATTCAAATCTATTGACTGTGTCACTAATGAAGATGAGGCCACCTACTATCCAATTGAATTTTTAAATTCCTTGGATGTGCCTGCATTACCTCCGCACAATTTACGCCTGAAGGTTGGCTCCGTAGTAATTATGCTTCGTACATAAACCAACCAAAACTGTGCAACGGTACGCGTTTGGTGGTTAGAAAATTGATAAACAATGTAATTTACGCGACGAAACTCAAAGGAAAATTCGAAGGTGAGGAAGTTCTCATTCCGAGGATCCCGATGATCTCAACCTATATGCCGTTTGAATCTAAAAGACTTCAATTTCCGATCCATCTTGCATTCGCCATGACCATCAACAAATTACAAGGACAATCCTTGAAAGTTTGTGGTTTGAATCTAGAATATCCATGTTTTTCCCATGGTCAATTATATGTGGCATGTTCACGGGTCGGAAGACCATCTGCGTTGTTTGAAATGTCGTGTATCACAAGGTACTTAACCGAAGAGTGCAACCTATGCACCAAAATACAGGAACAATAATTAATTTTTTTATTTGTATTTTCTAATAAACAATTTAACTTAATAAATTTCACCTGCAGAACTTTGAGGGCCATGTTAAATTGTGGTCACTCCTACCTCCTCTTCCTCTGACCCGATACGGGTACTGGGTATGGTTGCTGGTTTTTGTTTAACCGGCACCTTCCTGTTTCTGGTTGCTCTCCCTTTCCTGCATGTGGAGCGCGCACACGAGCCGCTACCCAGCTTGTGATTAGCCGGAAATCCAGCGTCTTCGCAGACATTGCAATGTGGAGCAGCGCTGCAATCTTTTACCTTGTGGCCTGGTTGCCCACAGCGGTAACATTGACCGCTTCGGTCTACGTTGGCAGTACAGCGCTGTTTAACATGTCCAGCTTCTAAACAGCGGAAACATCGTTCAATCTTCGGCTGAAGCAATTTCGCTTGTACTGCAACCCATCCGATCAATAATCGGCTTTCCTGCGACAGCTTTTTAGCGGCAGTCACAGGGCATCGTACCCACGCCGTTCCAGAACCATACGGAGTTCGGCGTATTTCACCGATCTTTATATGGCTCGCTGGGCAGCCTCCCTTTGACGCTAAGGCCGCGATCACTTCGTCCGCTGTGACCGCGTCGTCAAGACCCGTGATGCGAAGCTCGGCACACTTTATGGGCCTTGACACCAGAACGCTCCCCTCTCCAAAGGTCTCATTGAAGATCTTTTGTAGGTTCTGAGCTAGTTGATCAGCTTTCTCGGAGCTCGATGCACCCGGAACTTGCAGAAGCCTAGCACCGGTCGCCGTCTCCTTCATCTTCAAATAGGGGATACCTAATCTCCCTATATCAGCTTTCTCCTTTGCTAAGGAGATCACTCGCTTAAAGCAGACCCCGTCATCCATTGCCTTAGACTGAATGGTCAGAACAATGGCAGCGGTTCGCGGCACCACGAGCTTGGCCGGAGTTGATTTCGGATTTTTTCCTTTCGCAGCACTACTCCTTGCCACATGTACCCACTCATTTACTCCCAGAGCAGGGGGTGGTTGGAAGGTGGATTGTTGTTGCAATCGAGCTGCCTCGGATTCCATGGCGGCCATCTTCCTCCTTCTCTGTTTCTTGGGCTTCTTCGTCTTGCCTCCTTAGACCACCTGATCTGGGTGCGTTATAGGAGCAAGGCCAATGGCAGAACATGCTCTCCGCGAGTCATCTATTTAGGCCTCCAAAGATGTTATTACAGGATGGGGGCATCCTGGGCTTGAGGGATCGTCGTTTTGGCCGGGACAGAGGAATCTCCCATAAGTAAATGAAAGAGTGCGCGCCAGCACTCTAATATTGAAAACCATTTAAGGACTCGGAATTTTATATAATCAATTGGTAGTATGATTTTTTTTTGTATATGCCCGATTTAATTCAATAATATGAATTTACATCGATAATCTGTCGGCAGTTGTCGTTACATCAGCCCTCAACCCTTCCCACAGCTGGATATAAACCGACTGATACTGAAGACAAACCCAAAAGAAGACATATTTTTTTAAGTCATCATCACCCTGCTGGTAACAATATAATCTGGTACAGATCCTGCCAACCCATTCAAAGCCTGGGTTAAAGATCGTCTGATTACAGTACGCGACAAAGATAATGATTAACGTGGAAAAAAGATATTCCCTACTTCAGTCACGTTACACGCATCACTCGGCTATACAATAAACTTGTATCTCGATGTGCCACATTAGTTTTTACCAACGGGTAAATTGGACAACACAAAAGAGTTACTCAGCATATCCTTTGTCGACTTCCTTCAATAATACAATATATCAATAAAGGATAATATTTAATATTAAGGCGAGAGTGAATACATATGTTTTGGGTAAATTATATCTGTCATTGTATCTACAGTCATTTGAGTTTTAGGACAATCGGGTGCCTGTTTTATATTTTAAAAAAAAAACGTATGCGAACAGAGGACTCTCGTCAGAAACGATTTTTTACGCTTTTTCTCCAACTCTAAATGAAATTCGACATCGAGGTTTATATTATTCATATAGTTTCATCAGGTAAGCGAAAAGCCTTAGCCATGTGATTCTCAATATAGTCTGTATATTTTATCATTGATGTATAAAAACCCAAGACACAAAGGTTCGAATAAAAGTAGCGCTCAAAACCGTCCCGCAAAAACTCCCCAATATACGTGGTTATAATTATGCGATAAATTTATGATTTTGCAAATTCAACCTTACCTGAATGATTTAAAGTTTTTTTTACAATGACGTAAACGACGCGAGAGTATTTGATGTGTGCCGGCTGTGAGACGTAAAGTGTGCATCTTGGGTTTTTATACATCAATGATATTTATATTCCATTTTTTTTTCAATAACGAAAACATACCCAAATATTTCATTTGATATATATTATAACATTAATTTATTAAAAATTAATTACATCAATTATATATAAAAGAAGAACAAATAAGTATCAGTGACATTTCCAGGCGTTCAGTATTGAGTTATACAACCGGCAGTGCAAGATTCACGTCTGTTTGAATTCATTCTTACTCATATACAATAGGAAGAGGCAGAGCGAGAGAGAGAAAAAAGTCGCTTGAAAGGTATAACACTTTTTCCTTTCGTGACGATTTCTACCAGTCAACTCCTACTGCAAGCCGAGTTAGGAAACTTAATTCCAAAAAAAATATAATTTCATTGTTATTTTCCACTTTTTCATCACTACATATTATTATATACAAAGCCCTGGGCCATGTCTGTCTGTCTGTCTGTTCGCGATAAAATCAAAAACTACTGCACGGATTTTCATGCGGATTTCACCAATAGGTAACACTTTATCTACTGTGATCCATAACGAAGGTTTAGGTACATAATTTGTCAAGACTTTTTAATTATCAGGGCGAGACAATGTCCGCCGGGCCCGCTAGTTTGTACTATAATCATTTCTGTATAGGTATAATAGGTTAGTAGGTAAATATTTATATAAATTTCCTGATATCTAAATACAAGATCAAAACCGTCACTAAATGCTGAGCTAATGGATTTCCTCAGTAAAAGGTATTGCTTACATTCGCAGGGCCATTTAAATTGCTATCAAATAGTGTTATGATTCAAGTACGGAACGCAAAAGTCTATCTACAAGTACAGAAAACAGCTGAAACGTGTACACTAGTTGATTTATATGCAATAAACGTCCAACACTGGGCGTACGGTTGAATGAAAGATATTTTTAAACGCAGATTCACTGGAAGCATATCTCGATAGCTTCCGTTTCGAGTTTAATAAAACATTTATTGACTTGTATTCAAAAAGCAAAAAATCTGTGCTTTGATGATTATATACATGATTTATATGAACAACCTGTCCTACTTTCCAACAGTAAGAATATATTAAAGCGATCACAAGTGTCCCAGCAATGTAGATATATAACTACATATTCATTTTAATGCTATTATATTGTCTATTAATCATACTCAAAGAATTTTGGAGAAACTTGACTAAGTCATATACACAAGTTACTTCTTGTAATTTGAAATACATTGTATGTTTTTTTGAGCGATCACAAGTGTCCCAGCAATGTAGATATATAACTACATATTCATTTTTAATACTATTATATTGTCTCTTAATCATACTCAAAGAATTTTGGAGAAACTTGACTAAGTGTCGTCATATATACAAGTTACTTCTTGTAATTTTAAATACATTGTATGTTTTTTTGTCTTAATTTGTATCGAGGGTTTGTTCAAAAATAACACGCCACCCTCGTCCATACAATAAACAACAATCAAACAAACATCATATAAATGGGAAAAATTGCAAATAAACCGCCTTCGATGTGAAAAACTAATAACGCACTAAAAAGCGAAAAATAACTGAATTATGAAATTAACCAAATTAGATACAAAATATTGATATTCGTGCTACCTAATAATATATTTGAAGTCGATGCCAACCTACATTTCAAATTCGTTACAGGTAATAAAATATGTACGAGATTTTTTTTCCATTTTTAGTGTGCATAAATTTTTTGTCAGCATAGCAACCTACCTCGACCCGTTTAGACCGAGGTAGGTCACTGATGAACAGATTGAAAAGCGAGGGCGCGAGTATGGAGCCCTGTGGCACACCTGAGCGTATCGGGTGGGGCAGGGGTGCATATATATATTTGGTTTCTAATGGGTATAATAAATCGGTTCCAATTAGGGGTTAAATATTTTATATAGGACCACCTCTGAAAATAACCGATTCCAATAAAAAAAGAATCATTAAAATCGGTTCATAATTGACGGAAAATATCGATTAACATACATTAAAAAAAATACACACAACCGAACGTAGTAACCTCCTCCTTTTTCGAAGTCGGTTAAAAATAGAACACAAATGTTTCATTATTTTGAGTTTTCTCTTCTGCCGGTAGTTCTTACGCGTGCCTTGGGTCTTTTAATTTCCAACTTAGAACTGAAGACCTGTAAAATTTTAGATGTATAGGTTTTTGATAATAACAAAAATTTGTCACGAGATGTATATTTAATGCTCTGGTTTTATAAATGAAATAAAATATTACACTATATTACGGTGACATAAATTGCTACAATGATTTCACTATAAATTAAATAAGGCAAATGAATGAATAAGAAAAACACTTTACGGCGAATAAAGTTTAAATTAAAACTTCAACTTCAATAATCGTCTGGCAAAAATACAGTCTAATTGAGAAAAAAAACATTGTTTAAATTTGCGAAAGCGTCGAGCACAGAGCGATTACATAAAGTGCTCGTTACATTGTTGTCTCATTGGTACTTAAAAATTCAACGAAACATACGTTCATAGTTAGCATAATATAGAGAGACATGAATGAAAATAAATACACACAATGTCTATAATTCAAAGCCATGTTTTACGCTCCGAGTAATTTTACAATTCATTCGAAATGAGGTTTTATGTGTAATTTGAAATAAGAATAATTTTATTTATATAATAAACGAGAAAATTTGTGGGGATGGATTGGTGCTTGTTACTTATTCACTCAAAAACCTACTGAATGTATTTTACATTACGTACATATTTACATTAAAATAGTTTGTACATCAAGATGACAAAATTGACCTCCAATTATACACACAGGCCGCAGTAGATTCGCTATCAGCTGCAATCTATTCTATTAACCGGGATCTAAATGCCTTAAAGGATTGGTCCGAGAGGTTCGGCTTATCAGTTAATCCTTCCAAATGTCAAGCAATTGGAATAGGGAGCTCTCGTATGATTACCAGAATAGACTTCAGCTCGCTGCCTCAGATTATATTCAGTGATCTTGTCATACCGTTTGGATACATTGGATTGGAGAACTCATATTTCCAAGGTTAGTCAGAAAGTGATCGGTACTCTAAAGTCCTTTTATCGCCTGAAAAATTTTCTCCCAGTTAAAATGAAAACCATGCTAGTGCAATCTATAATATTTCCTATAACTGACTATGGGGATGTGTGCTTATACGAACTGAACGCTGACCTTCTTAACAAACTTGACAGATTACTCAACAATTGCATTCGATTTATTTTTAATCTTCGTAAGTATGACCATGTATCGAGCCATCGTTCAGAGCTTAATTGGTTGCCCATACGCCAGCGTCGAAGTTTGCGGGCTCTGACAACTCTGTATTCTCTTCTATTTTCTCCCAACACTCCCTCTTACTTAACTCCACATTTTCAGTTTTTATGCTCTAATCATAACCTTAACCTTCGCTCTTCTAATAATCTTATTCTTTGCTGTCCTGTCCATACTTCCGGTCTTGTACATTCCTCTTTCTTTATCCAATCTATTCTCCTATGGAATGCGCTTCCTTATGAAATCAGGATGTCATCTAACCGTTTCAGTTTTAAAGTCAGGGTACGTCGGCTTTACCAGTCTCAGTTAGCAGAATTATCTGGTTAATGCTGTATTTAATACTTGATGTTGAATTATTATACTTTTATTTATGTATGATGTTGTTATATGTATGTATTGTATATATGTAGTATATCGGTGTTGATATGTTATTTATATATTGTTATATTAAATAGGTTAAACATAATTTTATAAAAACTTCTTCTTTTAAACCTACCAACATTTATCTCTGCATCACCTAATGGTTGACTGGTAGAGAATGCCTTCGGCATTAAGTCCGCCATTGCGTATTTAAGGCATAAGACAAATTTTATAAACTAACTAGCTCACGGAGCCACGCGTTGTTGTGACTCAGTTGTTACATGTTCAATAAAAATTATGATAAAGTATTTGGTATTATGGGGTAATGAGTCTGCTTAAAAATTGTCCGGGTAAAGAACGAAAATTAAATTAAAATCCGATAGTAGGATAACACGTGGCACCATCTATGAGATATCTATAAAAGTCGGTCCTACAGTTTTCTATCAGCAAACCAGTTTAAAGCGCCATCATTCAACGAAACATACGTTCATAGTTAGCATAATATAGAGAGACATGAATGAAAATAAATACATACAATGTCTATAATTGAAAGCCATACGTTTTACGCTCCGAGTTATTTTACAATTGGAAATGAGGTTTTATGTAATAAACGAGAAAAATTGTGGGGATGGATGAATGCTTGTTACTTATTCACTCGAAAACCTACTGAATGTATTTTACATTACGTACGTATTTACATTAATATAGTTTGTACATCAAGATGGCAAAAAGACAAATTTTATAAACTAACAAGCTGAGCCGGCCACGCGTTGTTGTGATTCAGTTATAACATGTTCAAGTGAAAAGGATAGATTCAGAGGTTGGGCATCTGAATAATACTTTAAGTGAAGTTTGTCATTGGTTTGCGTTAAATAACCTATTGCTAAATGCAGATAAACCGAAATGTATAAGATTTACTTTACCCAATGTTAGATAGGTTGATAGTAGAATTAATATCGAAGGGAATTTAGTAGGGTTAGTTGACAATAGTTAGTTGTATTCTTAGGAATTACACTAGATTCTAAATTACAATGGGGCCCTCACATTAAAAAACTGGCGAGCAGATTAAGTTCCGCTGCATACGCAATACGTAAGATTCGCCAGCTTACAGATATTGCCACTGCTAGGTTAGTCTACTTCGCTTACTTCCATAGCTTAATGTCTTATGACATTCTGCTATGGGGTACGGCTGCTGAGGAAGACACGATATTTTTATTACAAAAACGGGCAGTTCGGGCAATTTATAATATGGGACCTCGCGAATCATTAAAAACGAAATTCCAGGAATTCGGTATCTTAAATCTGCCCTCCCAATACATTCTTGATAATTTAATGTATGTCCGGAAAAACTTTGAAAAAGAAAGAAAACCTATTATTATAAAACTGGAGAAAATGTTACCTTTATTGATAATGGTATTTGGAAGAAAGCTAAAATTGTAAGTAAATGTCCTGAACCTAGATCTTATATTATAGTTACTGAGGGAGGTAAAATGTTAAGAAGAAATACTTCTCAAATGAAAAAATGTTTTTCTAAGTTTAATAACTACAGTAAAGGAGCTGATGATTATGTGTTATCTAAATATGAACAGAGTAACATTAAACCTGTCCAAGATTTTGACACAACAACTAATTCTAAAAATCAGATTGCTTTACCAACTAGTAATATTACAACCAGAACAGGCAGAATTGTTAAACCTAGAAATGTACTTGATTTATAAGTTAATATAGTTTAAGGGGGAGGTGTGGTAACCCTAAAATAGTAGTATTAAGTCTATGGTTAATATGGCGTACTTAGAGAGTCATGTTCTGTAACGTAAATATATGTGTTTGAAATAAACATTGATTACTGCATCTTATTATTGAGTATTCTTATGGTATATTCCATATTACAACATATATATTGTTATATTAAATAGGTTAAACATAATTTTATAAAAACTTCTTCTTTTAAACCTACCAACATTTATCTCTGCATCACCTAATGGTTGACTGGTAGAGAATGCCTTCGGCATTAAGTCCGCCATTGCGTATTTAAGGCATAAGACAAATTTTATAAACTAACTAGCTCACGGAGCCACGCGTTGTTGTGACTCAGTTGTTACATGTTCAATAAAAATTATGATAAAGTATTTGGTATTATGGGGTAATGAGTCTGCTTAAAAATTGTCCGGGTAAAGAACGAAAATTAAATTAAAATCCGATAGTAGGATAACACGTGGCACCATCTATGAGATATCTATAAAAGTCGGTCCTACAGTTTTCTATCAGCAAACCAGTTTAAAGCGCCATCTGTTCGATGAAAATTACGATTAACAACATTGACAATCATTTCATTTGTAATTTAAAAAATGAGGCCATTAATATAAGTCATCCAATCTCTCAATTTGGACAAAATCTTATATATTGGAAATGAGGTTTTATGTAATAAACGAGAAAAATTGTGGGGATGGATGAATGCTTGTTACTTATTCACTCGAAAACCTACTGAATGTATTTTACATTACGTACGTATTTACATTAATATAGTTTGTACATCAAGATGGCAAAAAGACAAATTTTATAAACTAACAAGCTGAGCCGGCCACGCGTTGTTGTGATTCAGTTATAACATGTTCAAGTGAAAAGGATAGATTCAGAGGTTGGGCATCTGAATAATACTTTAAGTGAAGTTTGTCATTGGTTTGCGTTAAATAACCTATTGCTAAATGCAGATAAACCGAAATGTATAATTATGAAGATCGATTGAGTAGTTTCGGAGTTCATCGTGAAAAAACATAATGGCACTGGATTTTTATATATTTAGGTTTCTTAAGTTAGCCTAAATATAAGTTGAAAAAAAATCTGCCATCTGAAGGCTATCTCGGCGTGCGCAAAAAAAACCGTAAGAGTTGCATGAAGATATTGTGTGGCCATTTAAAACATAAAGGCGTAGGTGGTAGAGCCACGCTAAAGCTATTACTGGTTTCAGCATGATTGAGTCAGTTCGCCCGGAGTAGTACCACTCTCTCATAGAAACACCGACGTGAAGTAACAGTGCTCGCTTTGTTGCATTTCGTTCGGTCTGTGAGAGCGCCGGAGGCCCACCTCCCTTTCCCTTTCCCTTCCCTCCCCTCTCCACCACACACAGGCTGGCAACGCACTTGTGACTCCCCTGGTGTTGCAAGTGTTTGTGGACGGTGGTGATCACTTAACATCAGGTGACCCACATGTTCTTATATATATATATACAATTGCAGATGAAGTCGCAAATGGCCACTATATCCATATAGTTATATAAAAACGCATGTTCGTATGTCTGATTTTGATAAACTCGGACACTATTGGACTGATGGCTTTGAAAGTCTGCACACATAAGTGTTTTATTTCGTGGAGAAATTTATTATGCTATACATGTTATTATATCTCACCAATAGGTGGCGTGGTAGGGTGAACCGGTGAAGCTCCGTCCATACAATAGCGTAGACAGTCCGAAAAAAAAAATCAATAGGTGATGCTAGGAAGTATTTTATTATGTTTTGTAATTGAACGTGGACGCGTTGTTGTGACTCAGTTGTTACATGTTCAATAAAAATTATGATAAAGTATTTGGTATTATGGGGTAATGAGTCTGCTTAAAAATTGTCCGGGTAAAGAACGAAAATTAAATTAAAATCCGATAGTAGGATAACACGTGGCACCATCTATGAGATATCTATAAAAGTCGGTCCTACAGTTTTCTATCAGCAAACCAGTTTAAAGCGCCATCTGTTCGATGAAAATTACGATTAACAACATTGACAATCATTTCATTTGTAATTTAAAAAATGAGGCCATTAATATAAGTCATCCAATCTCTCAATTTGGACAAAATCTTATATATAAATAATATATATAAATACCAACTTTTATGAAGATCGATTGAGTAGTTTCGGAGTTCATCGTGAAAAAACATAATGGCACTGGATTTTTATATATTTAGGTTTCTTAAGTTAGCCTAAATATAAGTTGAAAAAAAATCTGCCATCTGAAGGCTATCTCGGCGTGCGCAAAAAAAACCGTAAGAGTTGCATGAAGATATTGTGTGGCCATTTAAAACATAAAGGCGTAGGTGGTAGAGCCACGCTAAAGCTATTACTGGTTTCAGCATGATTGAGTCAGTTCGCCCGGAGTAGTACCACTCTCTCATAGAAACACCGACGTGAAGTAACAGTGCTCGCTTTGTTGCATTTCGTTCGGTCTGTGAGAGCGCCGGAGGCCCACCTCCCTTTCCCTTTCCCTTCCCTCCCCTCTCCACCACACACAGGCTGGCAACGCACTTGTGACTCCCCTGGTGTTGCAAGTGTTTGTGGACGGTGGTGATCACTTAACATCAGGTGACCCACATGTTCTTATATATATATATACAATTGCAGATGAAGTCGCAAATGGCCACTATATCCATATAGTTATATAAAAACGCATGTTTGTATGTCTGATTTTGATAAACTTGGACACTATTGGACTGATGGCTTAGACAGTCTGCACACATAAGTGTTTTATTTCGTGGAGAAATTTATTATGCTATACATGTTATTATATCTCACCAATAGGTGGCGTGGTAGGGTGAACCGGTGAAGCTCCGTCCATACAATAGCGTAGACAGTCCGAAAAAAAAAATCAATAGGTGATGCTAGGAAGTATTTTATTATGTTTTGTAATTGAACGTGGTCTGTATATACATATTATTCTGGTGTGCATATGTTTACATTGATTCTCATAAACGTTTACACTTTTACCAAAAGTAAAAAAAATCTAACTACGAAATCACCTGGACATTTCTTAGTTATACTTGGACTCGATAGATGGAGTCTTGTTAAAACCAGTATTTTATAACCCTTTTTTTTAAACAATAAACCCGTAATTTTTAGCTTCCAGAATCTGTGAATATTTTTTCATCCAATGTATCAGGACAACATCTATCTACCAAGATTGCTAGTACGTTATAAAATATATGACACTTCAAATACATCCGTTAATATCGCTGTAATATAAGTAAAAAATAATACAACATGCGTGGAGTCGAATGTTCACTATATTAGTAACTGTGTATGTAGATTCTGGTAACTCAATTCTATAGCAATATTCTATAGTTCATATTTAGGTAAAATTTTAATTTCTAATATATAATTTATAACATATCTTATTGTCATGTCTTTTAACTGAAAGAAAAGCGGATAATCACAAATTTACCTCATACTTAACGACAATGTCGTAAGGGGTGATAGCGTACACTACTTTCATGGGCCCCTTACACTACCACTTAAGGTGGTGTATATAGAGTTAATAACCTTAGGGCGATAACGTCGTTCTTGACCTAAACTGTAATAATGTCATATTTAGCTTCTATAAAGTTGTAGTCTTGTTGCGATATCAGTTGTACAACTCGTCAAGAGCCTTCCGCTTGAAACCGTTGAGGAAATCACACCGTGTGCACACGCGGTGTGTAGATTGAACTACAAACAGCAAGTGTCTGTGGACGGTGGTGATCACTTAACATCAGGTGATCCACATGTTCTTATATATATATACAATTGCAGATGAAGTCGCAAATGGCCACTATATCCATATAGTTATATAAAAACGCATGTTTGTATGTCTGATTTTGATAAACTTGAACACCATTGGACTGATGGCTTTGAAAGCCTGCACACATAAGTGTTTTATTTCATGGAGAAATTTATTATGCTATACATGTTATTATATCTCATCAATAGGTGGCGTCGTAGGGTGAACCTGTGAAGGTCCGTCCATCCAATAGCGTAGTCAGTCCGAAAAAAAAATCAATAGATGACGCTAGAAAGTATTTTATTATATTTCGTAATTTAACGTGGTCTGTAATTCTGTAATTCTGGTGTGCATATGTTCACATTGATTCTCATAAAAGTTTACACTGATTTTGGTAAAAAAACCCCCTTAAAGTGGTGTATATAGAGTTAAGAACCTTAGGGCGATAATGTCATTCTTGACCTATACTGTAATAATGGCATCATATGTAGCTTCAATAAAATTGTAGTCTTGTTGCAATATCAGTTGTACAACTTGTCAAAAGCCTTCTGCTTGAAACCGTTGAGGAAAGCACACCGTGTACACACTCGGTGTGTAGGTTGAACTACAAACATGGTCCATTGTATCGGTCATGATACACCAAATTCCTGCTGCATTTTTTCTTTGTGCTGTTAACTATCCAATAATTATGATTTTAAATATGTATGACACAAAACACGTTTTATAACTGAGATATTAATTATACTTATGTTTATTCAAGCATCGTGGACACTTTGCTTATCCTTATGTTTAATTTTATTCTGTTTCCATGAGGCAGTGTTCTACATGTAACTTTACACGTTTGGGACATAAGGATAAGCAAAGTGTCCACGATGCTTGAATAAACATAAGTATAATTAATATCTCAGTTATAAAACGTGTTTTGTGTCATACATATTTAAAATCATAATTATTGGATAGTTAACAGCACAAAGAAAAAATGCAGCAGGAATTTGGTGTATCATGACCGATACAATGGACCATGTTTGTAGTTCAACCTACACACCGAGTGTGTACACGGTGTGCTTTCCTCAACGGTTTCAAGCAGAAGGCTTTTGACAAGTTGTACAACTGATATTGCAACAAGACTACAATTTTATTGAAGCTACATATGATGCCATTATTACAGTATAGGTCAAGAATGACATTATCGCCCTAAGGTTCTTAACTCTATATACACCACTTTAAGGGGGTTTTTTTACCAAAATCAGTGTAAACTTTTATGAGAATCAATGTGAACATATGCACACCAGAATTACAGAATTACAGACCACGTTAAATTACGAAATATAATAAAATACTTTCTAGCGTCATCTATTGATTTTTTTTTCGGACTGACTACGCTATTGGATGGACGGACCTTCACAGGTTCACCCTACGACGCCACCTATTGATGAGATATAATAACATGTATAGCATAATAAATTTCTCCATGAAATAAAACACTTATGTGTGCAGGCTTTCAAAGCCATCAGTCCAATGGTGTTCAAGTTTATCAAAATCAGACATACAAACATGCGTTTTTATATAACTATATGGATATAGTGGCCATTTGCGACTTCATCTGCAATTGTATATATATATAAGAACATGTGGATCACCTGATGTTAAGTGATCACCACCGTCCACAGACACTTGCAACACGAGGGGAGTCACAAGTGTGTTGCCAGCCTGTGTGTGGGGGAGAGGGGAGGGGAAGGGAAAGGGAAGAGAGGGAAAGGGAGGTGGGCCTCCGGCGCTCTCACAGACCGAACGAAACGCAACAATGCAAGCACTGTTACTTCACGTCGATGTTTCTATGAGAGAGTGGTACTACTCCGGGCGAACTGACCCAATCATGCTGAAACCAGTAATAGCTGTAGCGTGGCTCTACCACCTACGCCTTTATGTTTTAAATGGCCACACAATATCTTCATGCAACTCTAACGGTTTATTTTGCGCACGCCGAGATAGCCTTCAGATGGCAGATTTTTTTTCAACTTATATTTAGGTTAACTTAAGAAACCTAAATATATAAAAATCCAGTGCCATTATGTTTTTTCACGATGAACTCCGTACCTACTTAATCGATCTTCATAAAAGTTGGTATTTATATATATTATTTTGTCCAACTTAAGAGATAGGATGACTTATATTAATGGCCTCAATATTTTTAAATCACAAATGAAATGATTGTCAATGTTGATTATCGCTATTAATCATAATTTTCATCAGTCTTGAACAGATGGCACTTTAAACTGGTTTGCTGATAGAAAACTGTAGGACCGACTTTTATAGATATCTCATAGATGGTGCCACGTTTTAACCCGATGTTTAAGAAATACAAGCAAATTAGTCCTAAATAGACCAAGGACAACTCGATATAGCATACAAAATATAAAATTCGAGGGAGCTAAACTATTCATCGAATTACCAAACGAAATACGGGAAATTGAATCCTTAAATATATTCAAAATAAAGCTAAAGTTATTTCTAAAAAAATTTTTTTTTTATTTATAATTTTTACACTTTTTTTATCTGTATTTTACTATCTTCATAGCATGACACCTTTTGTTTTCGTATTCATAATAGTTATGCAAAATAATAACAATATTTGCTAACATTTAAAACGATTTTTAACATGATATAATATATGTGAGTAATAATGGTCATTTAATATACATCCAATTGGCATTCACAGATTATCATTTTAACGAATATGAATACCTATCTCAGTAGATAAAATAGATTTAATGACGCACAACAAATAAAGTTGTTTGTATGACGAGATTTATTAAGACTTTGACTTTGATCAACTGTCAATGTCAAAACACACAAATATTGAATAGTACGTATGTCTAAAACTCAGGGATAAATCATCGACGTCATATTAGTACATTGCACTCGTAAGAATTCGGAGAGTGTCATTATATAATATGTAAATATTTTAGCCAATCATGAATCACTATTACATAAGTTAAATCTCTATTGCTATTGGCTCAAATACCTACAACTTTTCCAGTTTCTTACTTTATTCGTTGACGATAATTCATTTTGATCTCTAACTATGCAAACTTAGGAGAATATTTTCGATATAATTTTATTACACATGTTTATAGTTTCCGATCAACGATTACATACTATAGTACGTTATTTTTATACTATTGGTATTGGTAAACGAACATGTGGGTCACATGATGGTAAGTGATCACCGCCACCCATGGACACCGCGACATAAGGGGATGCTTCGCCGGCCCCCGAGAAAGAAGTAGGCTCGTTTCTTGGAAGTTTCCAAATTATATTGGTCTGAAAATGCCGCCACTAGGAGTGCATTCCAGTAATTAGAAATAGTAGTAGAAGTATTTAAAAAATACATTTTATCACAAATTTTATTTCATATTAACGGATTTCCACCAGGTTCGACGGGTATTAAAAATGCTAAGAGGTCAATCAAATCCAAAAATAAACAAATAATCTAATAATACCTACGAAAAATTTCACACCGAATGGTCATAACCCTAGACTAATACGTTAAGTACCTTTGACGTGATTTAGCCTCGAAAGAACTGTATTGTCGATATGTATGCATATAGAAGAACATAGATCACATACGAGATACATTGTGGTGTTTCATTTCTGCTATTTATATGTCGAAGATTTTAACAATGAGACGGTAACGGCTATTAAACTGCAGAATCGTAAATGATCGGCATTTTGTTTTAAGATAAAGAATCGTGCCAATAACTTTGCATATTAAAATGTCGTGGACTTCAAAGATTATGACAGTAGAAAATATCTGGCAACTCTTTTTACAGCTTACGTAGGTGTTACAATGTACGGACTTGTTTTGACGTTAACAAGCGACTTCGGTGCCTAAATCAAGTTTTTACTTGACAAATAATATAGCACATTTGCAGACTCTCTTTATTTATGATTACACCTATCTCTTAATTTACACGATACCTTTTTTATATGATTTCGCTTTTATATGGCTTATAAATTAACAAAATTTGAAATACTTACAAAAATGACTTAACTGAGTACATACTGGGAGTTTATTTCGGTTTACACTGTTTCGCACAGCAAAATCGGAAATTTTATTTTACCTGGTTTTATCGGAAACCTATCTTGAGTGTACATCAAGGGATAGGTATATTAGCATACTGTTATTAAGTTGAAATACATAGTCGTTTGCTAATAAAAAAAGCATCAAGACACGCCCGCTCTCAAGACATTAATAATAGTATATTATATTTCCAACGGCGTAACCCAACAGTAGGACAGTAGTAAAAGTATGACATCATCATGGATAAAACTATAATTTTACGAAATACGATTGAAAATTAATAATGAAAGCGAAGATACACAATAACTGTGAACCAGTTACATAATAATTAAAATAATGACTAGCTCAGTACATATGGGTCACAAGTTGTATTTAAAAAAACCAAATAAAAACTTTTCGGCTATCTTTTTAGTTGTTCTGACTGTTGTGGATAGTAAAACCTCAGACTAGGCATTAAGAATATAGAAGTATAAGTACCTCTTGGATACCCTGGACAGGTTGCAGAGACGGACTGTCCTCATTGTGAATGACGCAGATGTAACCGTGTATAAAAAGTCGCTTCAGTTGCGCAGGGAGATAGCGTCACTGACTGTATTGAACCATCTGTATCACGGCAAGTGTTCCGAATAGTTATTTAATTTAATCCCTTCCTCCCTTTTCCATAACCGAACCACGCGCGCTGGGCTTCGAAGCCGCAGTTTTATGGTAAATTGTATCTGGGCCCGAACTAAAAACTTGGCAAAGTACTAAAGTAAGTAAATATCTTTGCCGTATCGTGAAGCTCTGGAACAATCTCCCAGGCAGCGTGCTCCCTCCTTCCTATGACATGGGGTCCTTGAAGCGTACGTGAAGAGACACTTACGTAGGCCAGCATGACATCGGCGACTGGCGATGGATAGTTTGTCTCTCGGTGGTTTCATTGTTTTTGGATTGTATTATCATTACCATCAGGCATAGTGCAGTCACTTTGTCGTGCTACAATAAAAGAAAATTAAAAAAATAGATACCTGTCATCGATGATTTGGTAATTATAAAGAATGTTTGTACATGCAGGGAAGTTAAAATAATAAACGAACTGATTACTGGAAATTGTTTTATGATTACATACATAACACTGACAATTGATTTTATTTGTAATTCTTTAAGTTTTAGTTTTTGTCCACAATCTCACCTTATGTTGAATGACCATGTAATCCAAGATAGGAAACCGGCTACAGATTTTCAACTTGAGAATGGTAGCTACTAGCTAGCTGGGATTTGAAAAATTCCTACAACCAGATTTCATTAAAAAGTTTTCCTTAACTGAAGAATCCGGCTTATTGTTAATAGGAATCGAAACTAAGTTAATAAACGCGGTAACGATATTAACGATTAACGAGCTATCGCTTCAGAAAGTCAAACAATATTTCTACATATTCACAAAAATCAATCAAATCAAATCAAATCAAAATCCTCGTTTCTTCTGTTTGACAAAAGTAAATATAGATATTCCACTTTATAAAGCTTAAATTCTAAAAAAACACCAAAATGATGCTTACTTTCAATTATAGGTATAGACACAAAATAGAATATAATTTCACAATCTCTTAAGTTAGCAGGTTAATAATAATAATGTTGTTTTTGGGAGTTTTTGGCGGGATCTTAGTCTGTCGTGTAGTGACTTTTATATACTGTTCATAATCTTGTTTTATTTTACTCTGTTTTGTATTGGTGGCATTCTACGTAATATAGTTCAGTTATTGTGCATAACTGAAGTGGATGGAAAATAATACAACGGAGCATGAATTCTGAGATGCCACAAAAACTCCCTAGAAAATTCTAACAAGGGCCACCATCTTGTTAGAACATTGAAAATTTTCGGAAGACTCTTATAATATTATTAAATACTTGACAATGGCAGTAATAATCTGGAATATTGGTCACCAAAAATAAAATTGAAGAAAGAAATAAAAATTAGTTTAAACTATGTACTACGAGCCAATAAATTTTAATAATAGTCCTAATCAATGGTACGAAAATATGTTATTAAGTCAATAGCATATTTTTTTTGAAGATACTGACATGTATAATTTTAAAATGTTTTTAAAATTAATTGCCGTACCGTAGTATAATATCGCTGTATTCAAAGATCGTATGGGTTGTTTTAATGGAAGCATTCTCGACTATAAATAAGATTCTCGGTCCGTTAAACAATTCCTTGTTATGCGATGGCTGATATTGTGTGCGTTCAGTGTAAAACTACTTAATACCGAGGTTTTTGTTTACATAACATTTCAGGTATTTTCCTTCAATTTTTCATTCCTGTTGGGGTAATATTTAATACACCTTTGAAGTTCTGTGTAGTATCAAAGTAGTATAGTGGGATTTTAGATTGTAAGCATTTCTTACCAATGCATTGAAAGTGGTTTCACGTCCTTAAAGTCAGAATTTTATCACGTTTGATATACAAAAAAAATCCTCTAATTTCAAGCTGAAATTATATGTAACTTGAGTAATAAAATAGCTAAAATTACATAGAAGTCACGATAAAACGCATTTATTTTTTGCAATTACAGCTTAGCATTTAGAATTAATCAGAGGACCGTACATAGAAGTAGTGACTTCTAACGAAAAATAAAACGCATTTATTTTTTGCAATTACAGCTTAGCATTTAGAATTAATCAGAGGACCGCCGAGTAAGACAATAGTTTTTCAAGTATATTTCTTTGACATGCACTGTATTTAACCTAAACTGTTTAATGGATTTTAACACATGACCTGTTTTAAACTCATCTTAATTTTGAGCATGACTACATTGTTTAATATTATAATATAACATCTATAATTAAAAAACGGAAAAAGAGACAGAAATAATTTTTTAACATATTTCAACTGAACAAATTGGTCACATAACCAAAACAGCTGTGTTTTTGCCCTCGGGTTTTTGCTTCTCTTTACTATAAAACGTTCGTGCAGTTTTATATACATTAATGGAAAACTATACGTTCTTAGAAATCTATTAATAATAATAAATAACCCATAATCTTTTCATATAATAACTAATAACAATGACTAACCATTTATTTTTCGAAATGGCTAAAACGCTGTTGGGTTCACGGGCCTTTACAACTTCACCGCACTTTTAAAGCGAGCGCTTAAGCTACTCAGCCATTTGGAAATTGTTACCAAGCTCAAGAGCGCTAAAATTGCCGAGCCTCGGTTTGGGCTTTGATGCAACATTGACTTCAACATCGACAGTTTGGGTACAATTAACGAACCAAAACCTTACAAGAAACCAACTGTTTACTTCAACAAATAAACAAAACCACAACCTCAGTTACTATTTTTATACGTTTTCAAAATTACAAGACATTAAAAATACACTATTTATTATTATCCAAAGCTATATAAACATACGTATATTTAACATTCTATAAGTATATTTTAGATAATGAAGATCCAATATCGTTCAATACGGTTATATATATTTTTTTAATCCAAGACTATATATATGTCCTGCTCCTGGGCATTTAATAAACATCAGTCGATTCAAAAATAACCTATTTCGTGATTACATCCATAATTTATCGAGATAATCCTATATTAATCTAAAACTTGTATAACATAATCAAATGAACTTGTTGTTTCAGTTATTAACTATGTCAACTGAATTTGTGCGACTAATGTATAAAGTTCTGCAAATAAAGCGACGCCACGAAATTGAATTTCAAACTGTATTGTAATTAGAAATTGGTTTATTGTTCCGAGAATCGATAATTATAATCAACGTGCTTACTCGTCTCTTAATATGTATATAGCTATATCCCTATATATCCCTATAGCAAACAGTTATAGAGTAACAATTGTAAGTGTAAGCGGTTTCATAATTCTACGCAAACCGTATTGTTTTTCTATGCCACTGACAATGTGTATACAAAATTTCATGACGACCGGTTGAATAGTTAAAAGAAAACGCGGACGGAGAAACATTTGTAGAGTAGGTTTTAGAGATATCTATTACTGTCACGCTGGGCCCCGCACTCCCGTTCTTACGAGAGGGATAATTGCAGCTCGGATTGATTATACGTATGTAAAATACACGAAAACAAGTTTACCCATTCTCCTGCTTTGTAGTCCGGTGAAGCTGTTAAGACCTTGCCAGGTCAATAGCGTAGACGGTTCGAGAAAAAAAAAATCCAAAAATAGTCCAATTTTAATATTTTTTTCAGGAATAAAATAAGAACGACTTTGGCCGTATGTATGTTTTTCTATTTTCGATCAAATTCGTCATTTTTGTTTGCCGGACGTCTGAAAATATCAGTAAAATCAGACGATTTTTGTGAGTTTTAAAAGCTCCTATTTCTTATGATAATCGATTTATGAATAAAATCAAAACATAGAGATACGGTCGTGGTAGATATACATTATATACCATAAAAATATTTGCTCTAGTGTCATTATCCTGGGAAGGAAAAGGGGAATGCGCATGAAATCTGGTTGTAGGAATTTTTCAAATCCCAGCTAGCTAGTAGCTACCATTCTCAAGTTGAAAATCTGTAGCCGGTTTCCTATCTTGGATTACATGGTCATTCAACATAAGGTGAGATTGTGGACAAAAACTAAAACTTAAAGAATTACAAATAAAATCAATTGTCAGTGTTATGTATGTAATCATAAAACAATTTCCAGTAATCAGTTCGTTTATTATTTTAACTTCCCTGCATGTACAAACATTCTTTATAATTACCAAATCATCGATGACATTTTGACGATTTATATTAAAAATTCCTTTGCCTTTATTATTTTTTAAGCCATAGTTTTGCATTTTTATCGAATGCGCTTAACACATTTTGGTCAAAAATACTTTTAATTATTTCGTTTATAACTTAATTTCTTTTCATTTATGGTATTATTTCTTTTTTTTGGTAGGTGATAGAGCCACGCTGAAGCTATTACTGTTTCAACATGAATGGGTCTGCTCGTCCGGTGTAGTGCCACCCTCTCATAGAAAACCGAAGTAACATCATGAAGTAACAGTGCTTGCATTGTTGCGTTTCGTTCAGTCAGTGAGAGCGCCAGAGGCCATCCTCCCCTCAAAAACAGACGGGCAACGCACTTTCAACTCCCCTGGTGTTGTTAGTATCTATGGACTGTGGTGATCACTTAACATCAGCCACCTGTTCGTTTGCCTGCTATGACATAAAAAAAAAATATGCTATATTGCATTATTTGCAAACATCATAATTGGTGTAATTTGATTAAATTTGCTTGCACCTACATGTTGTAATTAATCATCAATCCGGATATAATTTATTTTGAAAATTCTTATTGCAGCGTGACTACACTGTGCCCGATTCGACAAGTCATTTGCAAATTTTACATCTATTTCAGTTTTTTTATCTCTATTACGTTAATCAGCTTGTGTCAGTGCTTCTGTTTAAAAACTGCTACTCGCATATCTTCTAAACGAAATTCTAGGAATAGTGAATAGATAGAAAACTGGTACTTATTTGCCATTTTATATTAATTTAGTCTCGAACCTTCAATTCGTGACCCCTGAGTATTTCTTAATCATTATAAGTTTACCTATTATGCATAAGTAATGTAATAAGTATGCATAACTATGGATATGCATCAGTAGTAAGAACCCCTGGACTCAATAAGTGGTCATTTAAGTTAAACGTAAGCATTGGTGGGGGCGGGGTGTCCTCGATTTGCTTATTTTTGATGAAGTAGGACTTGGGGGGTCTGCATGGTGATACACGTCCGCAATATTTAACCAGAACATATTTAAAAATACTTGGGAGGGGGAGAGGGGTATTGCTTATTTTTGCTGACTAGGGGTCAGAGGTTACAAAAATTCTGCTTATATAATACTTGAACGACCCTTAATATAGTTTTGTCTAGTGGAAACTGATTAATTCTGATTTCTTTATAAATATAATCAAATACAGATTTTATCAAAAGTTCAAAGGACGATTAAAAGTTCACATTGTACTTGTTAAATTTTTATATATTTTTAAAATAATTCTATCTTATAATTACATAAATTTGGCAAATGAGAAATGTAAAGAAAAAAAATAATATAAAGGACTTACACAGATTCTCAATGGCTTTAGCGAAACCTCAAGTGGTTGTACTAATTAGTGCAATAAATTACAGCAATAAATATAATAGTATAAATCATGATTCTTAGTAAGAAGAAGTGTCGAGAACATTTTCTATGATCGAATATAACACAATAATTACATATGTTCCATGGAACCCAAAAACAACATTTAAAAATGAAATAAGCTATTTGTTAATGAAACATTAAAAAAATACTCCAAAATTTAATAATAGATAATTAAAGTATACATTTTTGTATAAATCTTAAAACAGTTTGATTAATAAACCAAAAGTAAATGATAGATTTCTGAAATAATTAAGAAAGTGCAATAATTATTATTATCATTAATTATTGTTATCACATCTAAGTAAAAAAGTCATAATATTAATATTGTCTTTGAAAAAAGTATTAAATATTATTTATCTAGGTAAATGATAGAAATAGACATGAAAGCTGAAAAAAATAAGACGGTTTTGTTAAAAAATAACATTAAATTCAGTAATATTAATATAATTATTTTAGTTTTAACTACCTTCTAAGAACGATTCTCTATAACCTCAAAGCTTATTTCGTTCAACGGAAAAATTCCATCCATTATCATCAGTAAAAATTATTTAACTATTAGAAATTATCAATGATTCAGAACCAAAAAATGCCAGACACTTGCAAAAAGCACCTAACATAAAGCCATATATCATTTTTTTCCGAGTAAATCGTCCAATAAGTCCTGGTTGGTCATGTTCCCATCACCAAGCAAATTGTTCTTAGAACTCCGTCTTCCAGAAACTGAACGCTTTCTCGTCGGTGCAGCTTCAGGCACCTGCTCAGTCAACGCTTTAAAATTATCATTTAATTCTGTCAAAGTATCTTCAGAGATATCTCCTTTAGAATTCACAAACGCATTCAACTTATCCACGGCTTGTAGCTGCTCCACTAGTTTATCGCTTTCAAATCTTGAAGAATTCAACTGTTTTACATGTCTGTCGATAACTTTGCTACTCTTCTCTATATCTAGTATAATATCATTACAATATTTATCTATCGGTTTTCCACAAAGCTTCGTTTCTAAAGCATTCTTCTCCTTTTTAATTTTTTCATCCTCATTACCAATTTTAAAGTCCTTAAATGTGGCGGTTGTCGCAGATTCGTCTATTCCTATATTTTCAAAGAAAGATACATTTGAATTTCTCCATCCTCTAGACACAGGTCTCTCTGCTTGATTATCTTCAAAAATTTCTTCCTCGATCGATTCTTCAATTGATTTTCTCCTCAATGCGCTAGCTTTTCTTGATACCGGTTCATCGCTCTTCTTTATTTTATTCAATAGATCGTTTTTCATCACTTCTATTTTCTTTTGAACTTCCTCCGGGGTCGTGTTTTTTACATCAATCTCGTCATCGAAAATTGCCAAGTCTGCCATCCCATCCTGGACTGTTTTCGCTAGTTCTATTATATCGTCGGATCCCTTGGAGGACTTTCTAATCGGATTAGGTGTTGATCGCGAACTGGTGGAGTTGGTCCTACTTCTAGCATATCGTGACCGAGGCTCTATAGACGAAGATGTTTCTTCGTCGTGGGAGAGGGCACTGCTGATGCTACGTGAGTTTTCGCATAATTTTGCTAGGATGTTTTGATCGACCTTTCAAATAAAAAAACTCATGTAAATAATCAAATTAATTAAGTCATATGCATTATAACACAGTTTATTAACCTTTTTATAGATTTTAGCGTTTGCCCACAATCTCAGTTGATGTCAAATGACCATATGGTTTAGATGGTAAACACACTAAACCTAGAGGGAGCTAGCTTTATTAACCTTTTTATAGATTTTAGCGTTTGTCCACAATCTCAGTTGATGTTAAATGACGATGTTAGATGGTAAACACACAAAACCTAGAGGGGGCTAGCTCTCAAATGCAGTTGCCGGAACACATCAACAGGAGTTCGACGACAGATCTTCAACTTGAGGGTGGTATCTAGCTGGTGGCGAACTTAGAAATCCCTATCACCATGCTATGGTTTCATCACGATGTTTTCCTTCACCGAAGGCTCTGACTCAGTTGCTTGGAAACGAACCTCTGCCCATCGACGCGGTGTTCGAACACGCGATCAACAAAACCATCATAACCAAAACTAATAGGATTTAAAGAATTATTCGGAAATCAGTATTCAGTATAAATTAATTATTCAGTCTCCCCTTAAAAATGGTAATACTGCGAAAAAATCTCCATCACATAGAATTAATTTGGCAAATTTGAAATTCTATTTAATATTCTTTAATTTATCCAAGACATCTGCATAGTAATTAATGCCAAACCTGAAAATGTGTAATGAACAATTTTAGGGAAAGCTATTAATTTTGGACCGATTTATTGGATAGGTGGTACCTATATGTAAAATTAGATTCGAACGACATGTAATCATATCGTCAATATAATACGTGTCTAAATCAGTTTCGTTCTAACGCGACTCGTATCCCGCTGGGATTTAATCTTGCGAACCAATTTTCCTTACAAAATAAAGGTTTCCTGGTGAAATTATTTCCTCCCTTGAATTAGAAACGGATTATATTATTCCAACGTTAATTCGCACAGTTTAATTTGCAACTTTAGGCTGCCGATTTCGAAGGTAAATAAACAACGGTTTTAATTTTGAACCGGGTGTAAATTTCAAAATAACTACAATTAAACGCGGCTTATGAGAGGATCTTCTATTAAATTGTTATGACCGAGACCCAGAAAAGGGCGGTAGAGTTTTAGAATAAATGAAAGATGGCTTCAGTTTCCAATTTCATATTTTTATTCGTCAATTTTTTAAGAGCAATGTTAAGAGGCAACTCATTCTGCAAGGTCTTCGAAAATTAGATTTTAATAGAAATCTATTGATGTCACACTCTGCCCACACGGCTGAATGGAGCGCGAAAGAGGCAGCAAAAATTCTGACTGATTGTATCCGTTTAAATTAGACCAAATCATTATTTCGTATCTATTTCCTCTTCTTAATTGAACTAAATCATTTTTTTTTTCAAAAATAATGTAAGAATATTAGTTTGTTAATTTTTCTCTTGGATTGAAAACGGTGGTACTATTGGATAATTTTAGCAAATTTAAAAGGTTCCGTAGTTCTAACGTTATCTTTATATATACATTTCTTCTGTACGCGTGTATGTCGCTGAACTCCTCCTAAACGGTTGGACCGATTTTGATGAAATTTTGTGTGCGTGTTCCAGTGGATCCGAGAATGGTTTAGATTCACAATTGGACTAGATAGATGGGGAACTGCGGTTGAATTTTAAGATTTTTTTTATTATCAAGACAGGACGTCCACCGGGCCCGCTTGTAATACATATATTTTAGAAAAAGATATAGTATATAATAGACATACAATAGGATTAGGATTACAGAAAAAATCTTGAGCGACCTTTAAATATTAAAATATCGACTTGAAAATTTCTGGATCCTAATCATATTAATGATAGACAATAATGAAATAACAAGAAAACTAACGATTTTCGACGATTGCGGAAATTAAAAAAAAAATTAAGCTGCGATTTGTATGTATGTAGCTCTTAAAGTATGATAAACTAACATATCTTCGTAAGAAACTCGAAAAAAACGGGCCACCCTTAATATACATGAATTGTATAGTATCATAGTATTCAATTTGTTTCCATTATTTAGAGATTAAACATGTTTCTCGCATTTCCTGTCAACTACTATGCTTAAGTAACATTTGGAACAAAGTCGTATTAAATTCAAATAGGAGATTGTTTTCTTCTGTAACGTATGCTCTTAATTTAGTTTTTGCAAAAACCGTTACGTTGTTTCACGGAAATTATATGTTCTATCTGAAATAGTTAATTGTTTTCTTAAATTTTTGAAGTAAAAATCTCTTTAGGCGCGTTGATCACTTTTTGGGTGAACAAAAATCATGGAACTCGCGTCATCGTCACCGCACGCTTCCCGTGAGCTATATTTATACTGTTTTATTATTATGGCGGGACAACATCCGCCGGGCCCGCGAGTTTTAAATAATTCAGACTATAATCAATTTCAAAATTCAAAAGAGAACATAATTATTGCATTGTTTTGAGTTTTCACTTCTGTGGCAGTCCTTATGATTGCTTCGTTTTTTTTTATTACCCCTTTGTCACTACTTAACCTCTACATCATTATGACTTGCTTAAACCCTGTGAAAAAGTTTATAAGTAGCCTAAATTATACCCTCAAGAGTTATCTACACATAACTTAACTAAACGCTTAGCTAATGACATTAATTGTGTTCAATACACTGACCTGTAGTTTATCTTCGTGACTTCTAGATAAAGACGTTTCGCAAATCTTAATCTTACTCGGAGGTCGCAACCCGTTGGCTGCAGGTGAAGTAGCCTTCACAGGTGACTTCACTGTCCGGCTTGCAGCCGTACTCAGCATCTTCTCTTTCATCTACAACAGATACGGGGCCGTTCAAGTACCCATTACCTAAGTAGAATTTTTATAATTTCTGACTCCCCCTCTACTCTCTTACTCGAAAAAGTTTATAAGTAGCGACTAAATTTTACAGAAAATCTAAATTAAAACAGTAATAAATATTGCTGACGTAATCACCGCCCAAACCCTCCCATCCCCTATGTCATTAAAACGAACCAAAACCAAGACCCTCCGCCCCCCTTTAGTGTTTACGTAATACTTGAATGACCCCTCTACAATTGTAGGAGGAAAATAATAAATTGGACAAAAATCTGTTTCGAATTGAGTGTTTCTAACGTCGTTACTCATCGCGCTAGAATGTAACATAAAAATTTATTCCGAAAAAGACGCTGAATAAGTTCACACACCTTATTCATTCCAATAATAAATCGAAATAACTATTTTCAAGTACCTTTTGTATTTGTAAAAACCAGCTAACTCAGTTATCGTGCCATGCCTATCATAACGCAGTTCAATAATTCATAACACATGACGATAATGTCCTCCCACGACTTCATTTATTGCGACCGTAGATAAAAGTTAACTCAGTTATCGTGCCATGCCTATCATAACGCAGTTCAATAATTCATAACACATGACGATAATGTCCTCCCACGACTTCATTTATTGCGACCGTAGATAAAAGTTCATAGCGATACACGCAGGTATGGAAGTAGCATTAATCAGTTAGTACCTCAACAGTTTACAGTAAAATGCCTATATATATTGATGCTAAAATTATTTAGAATTTCTTAAGACCCGATCGACGCCTTGTTTTTTTTCACCAAAAATAAATATAGTCCGAGAACAATTATTTTGTTTTCTTTAATGGTCAATAGTGATTTAGAAATAAGTCCTAAACAAAAGTATTCCTGGGAAATAAACGTAAAACAATCGTCTAGTCCATACTTGACCAGAATAGTGTTCAGTCCACCAATATTTTCATTGTAAAATTGGATTAGAACTGATAAAGACTTACCTCAATGATAGTGGAGAGCTTGTCAGCATTACAGATAGCTAAGTCGAGATCGTGTCGCGTGTCTCTGTGTTTGTTGATCTCGCTTTGCAGTTGATGTTTGAAATTCTTTGCTTCGAGAGCGATGCGTCTCTGCAGCATCGTTATCGTCTCGTTCTGCTGATTGACCACCGCGGAGAGATCTGTCACTTGAGCTTGAAGTTTCTCACGTTCCAAAAGATTTCTAAGTGCAATTGTTAAACAATTCTTTTTTTTATCGTAGCACAGCAAAGTGACTGTACTGTGGCTAATGGTGAGCACAGTGTAATTCAAAAACAATGGCGACTACCGAGAGACACGCTATCCCTCACCGGTCGCCACTGTCATGCCGGCCTGCATAAATGTCTCTTCACGTTACCCTTGAAGGACCCCATATTATAGGAAGGAGGGAATACACTGGCCGGGAGATTGTTC
>MU159384.1:209600-226132 GCA_015888305.1 Antheraea pernyi | reverse complement strand
TTCACTGCACGGATGCCTCGCGCGAACTGCCATAGGCTGTTAGTAGCATCAAGATCGAAGGGGATTTTGTAGGGTTATTTGATAATACTGTATTTTTGGGTATCACACTAGATTCAAAATTACAATGGGGTCCTCAAATTAAACAATTGACAAGCAAATAAAGTTCTGCTGCATTTGCAGTACGTAAGATTTGCCAGCTAACTGATATTGCCACTGCTAGGTTAGTCTACTTCCCCTACTTCCATAGCTTAAATGTCTTATGGCATTCTGTTGTGGGGGACAGCAGCTGAGGTAGACACCATATGTGTATTACAAAAACGGGCAGTTCGAGCAATTTACAATATGGGACCACGCGAATCCTTAAATACCAAGTTCAATGAATACGGAATCTTGACTCTGCTCTCTCAATACATTCTTGACAATTTAATGTATGTCCGTAAGAACCTTGAAAAGCTAGATTTCGTAAAAAACCGTCACAATCTAAATACTAGAAATTGTGACAAACTGGTTGTCCCACGTTTCAGACTTAGTAAAACCAGTAACAGTTTTTTGGGAAATAGTGTTAAATTTTACAACAAATGTCCAAAGGATATTACCCATTTGCCGGATTGCGAATTTAAGCGCCATGTCAAGCGGGTTTTCGTGTTAAAAGGCTATTATAGAGTGGATCAATATGTGAACGATGGTGATGTCTGGAATAGAATCATCTCTGTGCATCCATTAAAAAAATTGTGACATGTATCTAATATATACTAAACTAACCCCTGCCCGCGACTTCGTCCGCGTAATAATAGTTACTACTCTGGGCTAACGCTGACACGCAGCAGAAGCTCTCAAAAAGAAAAAAACACTTTTGAAACATTTTTCATCTGTGCTCCGCTCCTATTGGTTTTAGCATATATGATATATATCCATCCTATAACTATTCTCGATGAATGAGCTATATAATACTGAAAGAATTATTCAAATCGCACCGGTAGTTCCTGAGATTATCCCCTACAACGCCACAACGTCACAAACTCACAAACTTTACCTCTTTATAATATTAGTATAGATATTATATATATTTGTTAAAAAAATAAATCAGATCGAGTTTTTTGCCGGTTCTTCAATGACTTGGTTGTTTTCCGAACTGGTGCTAGTTTTGACGTTCATAAGTGCCTTCTTAGGGCTTATATTGAATAAAGTGTTTTTTATTGTGGTGAATTATTGAAAATATGTATTAACCAAAATAAAAATTAATCTAATATAACTTTCTCATAGACAAACAATTTTCAAAATTGGATCAGTACGTGGTACCAGAGATTATCCCTTCTCAACAATGGTAGTAATAATCTACTAGAAGATTGCGGGGTGGTAGGGTTTTACAGCCCGACTGGGTCGCAACCACCATGAATATGGCGAAAAAGCCCGTAATAGTGATTCGCTGCTGCGGGTCGCATTTCGGGATCAGCCTGTGCATATCCAGCTCTTCGCAGGCCGGCATGACAGCGGCGACCAGCGATGGATAGTGTGTCACTCGGCGATCACCATTGTTTTTGGATTGTGCTGTGCTTACCATCAGGTACAGTGCAGTCATTTTGCCGTGCAACAATAAAAAAATTGGTTGCCAAAAAAAATCACAGGTTTCGCTTCAAAAAATGACTTGAAAACCGTTTATTAGTCAATATATGACAATATAGTCGAGAAGAGTAATCATTCGAATGTGTTCGTACGTGAAAAAATGATGTGTGGGATCAAACCAGATAGGAGCCGTGCCCGCTCATTGTAATTCCGACGCGAGGCGACGCGAGTCTCGAGCGCGTGTTCCATTGCCCCGGAGTCCCGAGTTCGCTTATTCTGAACACGTCTCCGTACGATCGTGTAAATTAATCAGTTTGTTTTCTCACTAACTATTTGATGTTTTTACCCTCTTCACCCAAACACGTCTATTTCATTGTATTTCGCAGCGGTTCGTTTTCAATAAACTAATTTCAACTCTTTTACTATGGTTAATACTTAGAAACCAGATTATTTTAACTTGGCAATTCATTTAAAAACAAATAGTGAGCTGTCGCGAGATGCCTGGCAGTAATGAAGCATTGACATTATTTTAGACAGGTAATATGCATAAAAGGATATTTTACGACAGGAAATATATATTGCATAATCAAAAATAAAATCTTAAGGTTTTGTTCAAGAAAAAGATGTCTGTTTAATAGTACAGAAGCCGATTCAATAAATGAGACTCAATAGAAAAATCCTTATTTATTTTCTAATTTTACATTTATAACAAAATCTATCATCGGTGACGAATGTTTACAACTTTTTTATTATTTACAATTATGAACTGAAATGAGTAACTATTTATTGGTGATGGTAGGGTTGTCCACAATGGGTTCTCCCACTAACAGTTGCAATGACTTTAATAAGCAAATTCTATAAACAAGAAAATTTGTAAGGATGATAAGATGATTACACTTTCACGCAAAAACTAGTGACCGGTTTTTGATGAAACTTTTTAATAATATAGTTTATACCTCAAAATAATGCAGAGGCTATAATTTATTCTAATATTGTTTAAATTTACCAAAATATAGCATGGTAAGTGTTTAATAGAATTTAACAAATCCGGCCATCTTATAGCTATCTCGGCGTATTCTACGTAAGCGCTTGAGTAATATGAAAATAATGTACAATGTCGTGTTTTTTATGAAAAAAAAACGTAAACGAAGTAGCTGTCCGCTGCTAATTAATTATAACTTGTAGGAACCAAATGTAGAGAATAATATAAGCAGTTTTTTTTGCTATTGTATCACGACAAAATAACAACATTGTGTCTAAACAAGGAATCGCCACGATATCTACAATTTATCGGCCACCGGCGCCTCGCCTGATAATCGCGTATACAAATGTGGCCTATACCCTTGTTCATAAAAAAACTGTTTCCAAGGGATACGTCATATCTACAGTAAGGCAAGTGAAGCCGCTAACAAAAGCTAGTAAGTAGCTAGCAAACGATATAATCAAGAATAAATATAACAGAAATTATAGAATCTAGTCTTGCGTGATAATCGCGGCTGCGTTGCTCAAAACGGAAATTACACTCAAAGGAGAGATTATAACATTACATTCTCGAAAGATATTCACATTATTTACTACAAAAGGTATTCTAACTAATATTATAAACGTATTGGCTAAGAAGATCTTGAATAGAATTTTATTCACAACTTATAGTTATTTTTAAATAGTTATCTGCTATTTTCTTTGAAGCGTAGCGTATGAAATGCTGCAAGTTTCTGACAAATGTAACATTATTTCTGTTTTATTTACAACAAATCGTTATTATTAAGTGAGAGGAACTCCATCTGAAAAGTTTGAGCGATAATGCCGGATCTCATGTTTAAAGCTATAATATTAATCGAAAAGTGTGTAACTAAACTAAAATGGCTCAAATATTACCAGTTTCCAAATCTATTATTTGTATTAGTGTTAAACAATACTGGCAGAATGGACAGTATAGAAGAAGTAAAGGGCAAGGTAACAACAAAGTAACAACGGAGAGGGACAACAGATTTATTATAAGCAGTGTCCTGGGAATTCGCATTTTAACTTAATTCAAAGTACGAAAGTAGCTACAGAAAGTTCGACAAGTAACAGCATTAAAACAATTCGAAGAAGGCTTAAGGTGGCTAGTATAGGGGCGTACTTGACCGCCAGAAGACCTTTGTTTAGCGCAGGTTATCGAATAGTTCGATCCAACTTTGCTTGTTCCCACTAATACTAGGATGATGATGCTTGGTGAAAAATACTCTTATGAGTCCAGATTCTATCTTAAGTCAGATGATGGAAGGGTCAAAGTATGGAGATGATCCGGAGAAAAATACGCTGAGTGTAACTTTGTTGTGGGGGAGGCTCAGTAATGGTGTGGGGCGGTATTTTTTAGGTGCATGGATGGAGCAACTCATCGTAAAAAACGGGTCCTTGACTACGTCCTTGTCCTTGGTTCTTGATTTGAATAAACTGGGAAAATAAATTAAATAAACAAATCCAACACCAACCAACCTAAGGGCCCTCAAAATTGCATTGGTCGAAGAATGTAATCTACTACCACAAAGTTTCAATGAAAGTTATATAAAAAATATGTCCAGACGGATGTAGGTAGTTTAGACAGTGAATTGAATATTGATCAGCCAATATGAAAAAAAGGTCTTTATAACAATAATAATTTATGATTATGTTAGGTTAAAATTCTTTACAATTAAAATACTAAGCTTACCGCCTCTAACACGTTTTTTCCCTTTAGTATAATATTTTGGTGTCCAAAACTGTTAATTTAATTAATTGATTCTATTCAATAAATTCTAAAAGCTTATATTGTACAAATAAATCTGTTTTTATATTAATTCGTCCCTTCTTTATTACGATCCTCTAAATATGTCCGTGAGTGTAATTCAAAGGTTTTAAAAACTATTGCTTTGAAAATACTTACGTCGTGATTTTTCTCCGATAGACCGGCATCTGTGTAAGAGTTAATGAACGGTTCCGGGGGTCGGGGGGTCGGGCTGATGTTGACTGAGGCACGTAAAAACGAAATTGAACTCCGCCAGTATTAATGAGACGCTCTTTGCCGATCGGCGACCAATCAAATCGGGATTATCCGATGCTGACTCGTAAGGTTTGTGGAAAGTATTGTGATCGCTATGGTTTTCAGCTTGAACGCATTAGCTTACAGAATGCGGTCGTACAAATGGATGGAATGTTGTACAAGTGGTTTGGTTTTGCACCACCGTTTTGTTGTAACAATATATGTCATATTTATTAATACGTGAAGATAAAACTTTGTACTCCTTTTTAAGCACAACGCGCGCACGAAGGAGCGTGATGTTTGATGTAATTAAAGTACATACGCAAAAGGAATGCAGGAGATAATATATATGTTACAAATTCATTAAATAGATATAACAAAATATTAATTGCTTACATACATCATAAATATAATATAAAAGTCGGACGCGAATTAACGTATTTGTACCTCCGGTGGGCGACATAATAGAACAAATTATATATATATATTATATCTCTCAGTATAGAGGTATATTCTTTCATAAAGGAATGGAACGGTATTAATAATGAGTAATATAATAAAAAATTATTTACGACGGCTAGTGTAAAACAATTAGGATTATTAATATTACTGTAGGAATTATTAATTTTTCCCATATCCTCTAATAATCACCGTCTATATTAATTTGTAAGTATATATATCATCGGTATAGTCAAAATCAAAAATACTTTATTCAATTTAGGTCCCAAGAACACACTTATGAATATCAAAACTACCACCGGTTCGGAAAACAACCCAGTCATCGAGAAGAACCGGCAACAAACTCGGTTTGGTTTATCTATTTAGTACTTCGGTAACTCGCTTGTATAGCTAGTTGTTACAAATGTATTCAAACAAACACGCTTATAATCTATTGAAAGATTTCTCACCAATGTAGAGCAGTCACAAATTAGAAACTTGCATTGTAAACTAAACTCAACGTTATTTTCAGTAATAAGACACGCAAACTAATTCTGTTTGTAAAATTATTTGTTCTAACCACATAAATCACAGACGATTCGCACAAAACTGTACATGATCGAATATTTCAGCTGCGGTGCATTGAAATCGCATACATACCAAATAAATTAACTACGGGTTAAACGTAACCCAAGGGTTATGTTAACGAACGGATAGCGTAAAGTTCAGTAAACTCTACGATTTTGTTGCGTAAAATTACATTTGCTCTCAAAAACAAAAATAATTATATATCCATATATAATTTGGATGGTGGTAGAGCCACGCTGAAACTATTATTGGTTTCAGCATTAATGGGTCGCCTCGCCCGGGGTAGTACCACCCTCTCATAGAAAACCGACGTGAAGTAACAGTGCTTGCATTGTTGCGTTTCGTTCGGTCAGTGAGAGCGCCGGAGACCCACCTCCCCACCCCTCTCCTCTCTCCTCTCCCTTTCCTTCCCCTAACCCTTCCCTCCAAAAGATGGCAACGCACTTGCGACTCCTCTGGTGTTGTTAGTGTCCATGGACGGTGGTGATCACTTAACAGCAGGTGAACCACCTGTTCGTTTGCCACCTATAACATAAAAAAAAAAAAAAAAAATCCCTTCCTTTGTTTTTTAAAACATACTATAAACAAACATTGAATAATTTTTTTGTTGTCTTGTTTAGTACAGGTAAACTAATACCGGCATTTCTACATAGCATACACATCACTTTAATCAGTTTATGTTTTAATATCAATTTTACTGTGTTGAAGGGATTATAGAATCACTAAGCCCAGCCGCTACCGCCTGTGCTTCTTTAAACTCATATTTCTTGATTCAGTGGTAGTTTTATTATTGTTTTAGTTTCTAATATTAATTGAGACACTATTTTTATTACACTAATCTTGGTTTTGGTCTTGACAAAGTGACTCAAACCCACTGATTATTTAACTGTTTATAAAATTACATTTGACTACTGATAATCAAGCGATGATAAGTGGTCGGCATCGTAGGCTCGACATACAAGTGTCTGCACCCTGAAAAAGTCATTATTATAGGTTTTCCACCATGTACGTAACCACAGGTTCAAAAGTTTACCAATTTATAGAACATAACCGGTCCCGCTTCAACCGCTAGTATGCTATAAACAGAACGTTGGATGCTCCATCGGGACTCATCATTGTTACACTCGCCAGAATAATTTCCATTGTAAAGAGAACCGACCGCTCCCGCACCACTCACCCAAGAGACCACCTTTACAACCCTCCACGTTAGAATTACCGTTTGTTCTCCGACAATAGTACGTACTCACTCGTACTTCGTATTCCCATCCCGCGTACTTCCATTTAGTTACATATAATTACATTGCTATATATGTGAAGTCAGTTTTCATAATAAATGTCTACTGATACAGTTTGCTACGTCGCGCGACCCACAAATACCGGCCACGGACGTAAAAACTTTGTACTCTTAAAATTCTGATTAATTCCAGACATTTCTACTACAAATTACGTTGAATATTCAGATCATATATTATTTTATCGATAATTAACAGTGATTTACATGAAACTGTACATAGTATTTACTATTTTCAGCTGAGTTTTCATATTTGTGTATTACCAAATAAATAATATAAATAATAATACAAAATAAATTTCAATATTCTTCAAATAAATAAATGTATATGTCATAGTGGTAGCATCCAGCAGTCGAAATTAACACATAAATAGTAACGCATATTTTTATTACAGAATCCTACAATAATTCGAATTATCATAAGTGTTTGCTAACACCGCCATCTATTATTTTCTATGATAATCTATATAGGCAATGTGTTATTAAATGCACTTCTGTTTAATTATTGTTAATGTGGATTATTCTAAATTATTGAGTAATTCAGATTAGATTAAACTGTTCATAACTTCTAAGCATTCCACATGTTTATTCGTATAAGCACTGATAGAAGTAACTAAATAAGCCGGTGTCACGCGCCATACGACGCGAGACACCGTCTTAAGAAATAGTGGCGTCGTGCAATAACATTTCTAACTTGATTGGGTTCTTGATTTAAAGTAGACCTAAATTAGTGTCACTATAATTAAAATCAGATATGTGAAATTGTAATAGAATTATTCTAGATTTAAGTAACATTTGGAACCTTTTGTTGTTTATTAAAACCGGAAATTCATTCTATGTGCAGTCGAGATAGAATAGTAAAGTTTCTATTTAGAATGAATAACAATATAATTAAAATATATTGGCATTGTACTATGTCTAGTATTAGTTTGTAATTACTAGAATAATTATCGATTTAAAATGAGTTTTATAACGAATAAGGATTTGTAAAGTACTTCGGTTGTTACAACGGTGAATTATTTTGAGATAATTAATGACAACGTAATTATTCAATGTATGGTGTTAAAATAGTTATTTATTTATAATTAGAATTATTAGCGAACATAAAGTGTAACTATGTACAACATCATAGATTAAGTACTTCGTTAAATTAAGACTTCCTTCACTTGGGTTGTCGGTAGGTGAAGGTAGGCGATTCCTTTATAAGTGCTTGTAAGAAGTTGTGCAGGGTTCATTTTTATTCGTTATTGTTTGTGAGATCGTGAGATCTATCGTTATTGTAGCTAAGTGATAATTATTGTCTCTGAGGGCGTTGTCTCTGAGATTATTGTAAAAGCATTAAAAGAAAAAGAATCGAAGAAGTCGTTTCATTTCATAGTGTCGGTCGTGTTGTGAAAATACATACAAATGAAGGATAATGATATCCGTTTACTCTCGGCTCTCTAAAGGCTCTACATATATACTCTGACATATATATAGTTCTTATTCATACCACGACTATAAATGTAATTTGTGGAATAACGTTAGGTCCGCTGCGTGACGCTAAGAGTTCCAGGTTAGAATTCCTACTACGAATAATCTATGTATTACTTTATGACGATGTCTCTTACTGGTTTTAATATATATAACATTTTTTATATATGATTTCATTTGCTTGCATTTATAGTAGCAATACAAAATAACAGCACTCGCTGAATGACACGGTTGTGCCGCGGCCGGCTTGCAAACTCAAACGAGACAAACTAAAAAGAGTTACTATGATGGATTCGGCAGTATATCCATGGTGGTCACGACCTACTCGTATACCACCCTGCTGTTCAATTTGCTTATATTGCTAAACGGATTGGTGAGGTGGATGCCCCGCCATCTAGTTTAACTATGATAAGTTGTGTCGATACCGGGGCGCTTTTGTCTTTTGACAGAAGGGCAGTACTCCGCTACTTACTCCGCTCTGAGATACTCCGCATCACGACATTTTGTTGAAAAGGACAGGACCCGCTATATAAATATTAAGTGTAATCCGCAGTGCAATTCTTTTCACCGCAGTATATCAATCGTGTGTGAACGATCTGGTGGCCATCACCCCTGTGACACTCGTGATCCGTGGACGTGCGAGGACCAGGCAGCCGCATCCAGCAATTTTGGTAAGCGAAAGTGCTGTATATACCTCCCAGTATCGATCACATACTACTCAGAGTATAAACCAAATTAGTCTGATACGCATCCCTGTGTTCGGACATAAATAAGTTTTTCAAACCGCATGGTGGATCACGGCTATTTACATGCCTGCCCGACCACGGATATTATTCTGTTAGTAGTTAGTTAGTGTATAGACAGGTTAGTTAGCATCCCCGTGTTCGGACATAAATAAGTTTTTCAAACCGCATGGTGGATCACGGCTATTTACACGCCTGCCCGACCACGGATATTATTCTTTATGAGTTATGTAAGTTCTAGAGGAATACTTTTACGAACAATGGAATCGAAATTCTATATATAAGTTGTTAGAAAACGTTTCAATTAAATTCGTTTTCGTATAAAAAAGATATTCCGAAGATACAAATGTAGAGCAGTTTCACTCCAATGTAATAAATTATATTTGAAGTGTAGTGTTGAATATTTTTTCTCCAAAGAGCCACTAAATATAATTCTCATTACGGACTCAAAACTATCGATAATAAAACATTATGAAATTAAATTTGCGTTCCTGCTTTTATTATAGAGGATAATTACAACTCGCACGGAGTTTCTGAATTTGTAATCCTACTGATTATGCGAGAGATTAATTACAAATTCAACGCGAACGTGCGTTGTGATCCGCCGGGGGGATCCCCAACTGCGATGATAGAGTCAACAGCGATTAATCTGGAACTTGTCTCTGGTCCGATCGCGACTCGACACTCGGGATTATACACTGTTGACTGATCAGCTTCATGTAAATATCAGGATAACAAGACTACGATGTAGCTATCTATATACGACTGTTTTATATAATATTCAGATCATTACGACCTCATATTCTATTCAAATGTTTTATACGTTAACCATCAATGTAAGTAGAAATAACAAACTCATTACTTACCTTCATTATCATCAGCCTGTGAGAAACACACTATAGGGCCATATTCCTCATCCCGAAAGAAGGTATGGGCATAATCACCACACCAGCTCACGACGTATTGACGACTTTAAATTCTAAGAAATCCACAATTCTATATTTTTCACAAACGGTGGTACTACTAGAACACTTCTCAGGTTCAGTTCTTTACTATTTGACTACTTTACTAATTGAAATGAGTAAATGTACGCGAATATTGAAAAATTCGTTGGTACACGCCGGGGTTCGAACCTGCGGACATCGGAATGATATTCCACCGGTGAAACCACAATACCACGACGAGGATGAAATGAACTTCTCAACATTCGACACCAGAGAGACCAGAACAGTGCCTGGAATTTACAATCAAAATTCAGGTTTAAGAGAAACTAAGGATTCAATACCCTTCTTGCATGTAAAATTTGATATAATCCTACTAAGGCAGTTTGGATAGTGATTGCATTAAGGAACTTGGAATGGTTCCTAGACGGATAATATTAGCTATTGGTTTATCTAGATATTTCCTTGGTACTTCTATTACTCTTAATTTCAGTGCGCATAAATTAACCATTTCTTTCCTTGCGTTATTAATTTTTGCATGATATGTAGACATTACGAAAGTTGGTGCAAATAATTCTACAAGTTTTACAACTTGAGTTTAATTTTAGATATAAAATAATTGTCAAAATTCAGTGTAAAAATACCTTCAATGAGATTTTTGTAGTATCTGTCTACGAGTCCAATTAGGTCTACCTCACAAAATTACGAAGGGTTTGTTTTGTATTAACAAAAAAAAAATATGCCTAATACAAAGAAATGATAGTCTATGAAGAACGGCAAATATACAGGCGATAAATCAACAGGATCTCGAATTCGGACAGCGCTTAAGCGGCTGCAGGACATTACAGCAGTGAGGCGCCGCGTGTTGATAGATGAGTGTGATTGATTGCTTACTTTAATCACATGTAATATATACAGCTTTGAAGATTACCTATATTTACATAGTGATCAGTTTCTTATATTATCCCGTGAAATAAATCGGTAGTTGCTGGGCCCGTCTTATACATGTCCCTAGCAATATTTAGAATATGCGACTTATCAAATTTTACTATTAAGTAAATTTATAGATATTCAATCACGAGATTTTGTAATTTTTAGATCAGAGCTAAGATAAATAACAACAGCGAATGGAATATACTAAAGAGCCTAGAGGCTACGCAAACGATTCTAATATTATAATTATTATGCAATAATCGCATAGCTACTGTTGATTTATTGCCAAATAATATTATATATATTGCCAATTTGAGTAATATCTGAAAACGTTTGGCACGTGCGTTGGTCCGGTGCGGTGCGACGCGGTGCGGTGCGACGCGGTGCGGTGTGACGCGGCGGCGGCGGCCATCATGGAAACGCATTCGGGTGATTAACGCCCCGGGAAGGGATGTAATGAGAGCACTCGATCGGAAACTGGATGTCATGTTAACACAACGATTATTGGCGTTATGTGTCATCGATTAATTTATATTTAATTAAATCTATTACATTTTCAGTATTATACCTACTTCAATTTAATTTTGCATTGGACCGCAAATTTATATAAGGTTAAATAATAATGTACCTATAGATGGCAGCGTGGTAAACTTAATAACAAAATTAAGCCCAAAGCTCTTACTGCAACATCCTGATAACTGATTGCTGATTTACTTTCTTTTAGTATTGACAGCTGGCTGTTGAAAAACAACAGATACTGCTTTGTTACACTCTGAAAAACATAAGCCATGTGTTTTGAAGTCCAAAGTTTTTTGATGACTCGCTTATCACTTTTCACTATTGCGGGTGCGTGTAGTTGGATAAAGCGATCACTTGTTGCCTTAAGGATGCACCAGTATTACAAATTAAAATTAATTCACCTATTTTCGCTACCATCTTGACAGCGCGATACAATCGTGTTATAGCGATATCTACTGGTACAATTACTCAATTTCATTTGATTGTGACTACTCAGTCTCGAACACCATGTCTAAGTTACGATCCGGGCACCACGAACTCGCTTTGATTTTTTTTTCAACTGTAAACTAGTAATATAATTAATGTTTAATACATTAGCAGAAATAAACCAAAGTCTCGTTATGTTTTGCTTTAAAATAATTTGTGTGATGCCTCGACGTCTGTATAATTAAAAAGTGTGCCACCGTTATACGCAATGTCCAATATAGAAAGAGCTCTCCGACTACGAGGCAAGCCAACACGTATTAATGTAACAAATGCATAGCGTTTAACCTGCGTGTGAAGAGTACGGAGATACGTGATGTGGAAACGTGATTAAATTCGCTTAAATTGGGACACGGGATGCAATGGCCGCTCACAAAAGAACTTAACACTGTTCGACATCCCTTTGTCTATTTTTCAGTATAAGTTTTTTTTTGTAAAGGAAAATAGCCTGATGAAATTGAAGCATAAAATTACGGCATTTTAAAGTTCTGACCACTACTTCTAATATTATACTTCTTAGTATTATAAATGAGGAAGTTAGTTAGTAGGTATTTAGTATTACATCAAAATGGAACATAGCCTATAATTTCTAAAAAATATTATTATATTAACGAACACCGAATACGTATCAAATAAAAAAAAGTCCTAACATCGGAGGACTATCTCGGCATGCACTGCAAAGACTGTTAGAAATAAACAAAGATAATATGTATCATAATTTATAAGCACACAAATGCAGACAAAGTCGCGGGCTGTAAATGTTATCAAATACTCATGATCTCAATATTGCACTTCATATAACTGTTCTGATAATATATTTTACCATGTTTAATCTATCCATTGTTAACTAAGCGTTGAGGTATAATTTTCACAGTTACAACTACAACTAACAGATTCGGTCCCAGTCCCAGTGAAACTGGTTTTAATAAGAGAGGCGCGGGTGTGGCGCCCCGTGCGGGAAGTTCCAACCATGTACTAATACCGGTGCACTAACGCTTACTATGGATATTCACTTGTACGTCGGTAACAAAGTTCTATTGTATGTATCAAATGCTTAAGAAATAATTTATTGTTTATGCAAAAGAAGTAAATATGAAACAAATCGATGTAGTATATGTGTAGGTATGCGAACAATCATATACTAACGACATAAATACACTGAGTAATAGTGATTCATTTATCAACACTGATTTATAGCTCGGACGTCATATCGCGATCCTTTCACGCGTGAACGAGTAATCACGTTACACTACGAGATCAGTGTGTACGTTAATTTTAACCTTATGTCAGAAGGAATAAAGATACGATGACGGTAACTAAAACTGCTAGGTTATGGGCTCTAACAAACGTTTTATTCCAAAAATACAAGCGATATACACCTTAATATAGATTACATAGGATCGCTAAGTGTGTAATTTTTACATAATAGGTCTTTACCTATGAAATTGCCGTTATGTAGTACTGGCCATTTAAAATAAAATAATTTTGTTTTTGGCTAAGAATTCTAATTTCAAATTAATTTTATTTTTTAACCGACTTCGAAAAAGGAGGAGGTTACTACGTTCGGTTGTATGTATTTTTTTATGTATGTTAATCGATATCTCCGTCAATTATGAACCGATTTTAATGGTTCTTTTTTTAATTGGTTATATTCAGAGGTGGTCCCATATAAATTTGAAGAAAATATTCAACCCGTAAGGGGGTGATATATCGTTTATTTGATTTTCACCCACTTCGTCTCTACATATTGTCGTGAAATTGGAACCGATTTATTATACCCATTAGAAATCTAATATATTTATGGACACTAAAAATGGACAAATAAAACATTTTTACAAAAAAAATAAACCGCCTTCGACGTGAAATACAAATAAGGCACTAAAAAGGCGAAAAATAACTGAATTATTAAATTAACCAAATTAAATAAAAAATATTGATATTCGCGCTACCTAATAATATATTTGATGTCGATGCCATCCTACATTCATATCATCTACATACAAAGTTTGGGTCCACTCTCGTGTCCCATATGTGTGTATGTCTCGTGTATAAATCCTAACTAATATTATAAATGTGAATATTTGTTTGTTACGTTCTTACTCCTTAACTTAACTTTACTCATCTGACCTTCTTTGAATTTTACACACCCATACCTACTCGGGAGTACAGAAAGGGATCACAGGCTACTTTTAATCCATAAGAAGTATCCTTCATGAGACTATCCCTCATTTACAGTAGCCAAGCCGTTGGCAAAAACCTGTTAATTAATAAAAATAGAATTGTTATAAAATACAAAAACTACATTTCTTCGTGTTAGGCTTTTATGTACAATTCTGAATTATTTGCATGTTCAGTTGATGTCTGGGGAAGCCTATGTTTGCTGAGTGCTTGCAAGGAATACTTTTTAGGATTCTCCGTCTTTTATGTAAAAGATAACTATATGGCTTAATGATCATCTTAAAAACCTATTCAGTTTAATCGGCAATGATTACGGCAGTATTTCGTCTGTTTCTGTTAGTAGTCGTTAAATCTAGCACCGATAATGGAAATAAACTGTAGTGTTGCGTTATATCGAATTAGTAGTTTGTGTGTCCGTCACCCAAATGGGTTTTGGATTATGAGCGACGAAAATCTTCAAACCCCAACTTTCTCATCAGCAAACTTTGTTAAGTGATTAGTTGAAGTATCTATATATATACACTAGCGAAGGCGGTTGATCGTTGATGTCATGTCGTAGAACAAAATATTTAATTAAAAATAATAATAGGTGGTGGTGGTCTAGCGGGGTGACCGATTGAATGCCAATCTGACATCCACAGGTTCGAGCCCCGACATGTACCAACGAATTTTTAAGATTTCACGTACTTTTACCAATTTAAATTGGTAACACTATCCGCTGACGGTAAAGGAAAACATTCTATGGCTCAGCTCTCTTGCAAGCTGATGTGAAAATGAAAATGATTTAGAGGTGACGAGAAATTGAAAGTTAGGGATTATATAGTTTTATGTAAAAAAAAAATGATCGTATAATTGAAAAAACCTATATCTCAACAACATCGCCAGCTACCGGGACCAACTATAACTGAGATTCATCCAGGTGATTCTATAAGTATACAAAAGTCGTCAACCGTTTAAAATAAATAGAACATTGGAATTTTATCTATACCTTTTGAGTTTGTGACGTTGTAGGAGGTAAACTCAGGAACTACCGATCCGATTAGAAAAATTCTTTCAGTGTTATATAGCTCATTTATCGAGGAAGGTTGTATGGCTATATATCATCACGCTATAACTAATAGGAGCGGAGCACCCATGAAGAATGTTTCAAAATCGAGGATTTTTTTCTCTTGGGAGATTCCGCTGCGTGTTAGTTTTAACCCAAAGTAACTATTCCACGCGGGCGACGTCGCGGACAGAGGCTAATATCCTATGTGCCCCTCCTCGTCCAGCAGAGGGGACGGGTGTTACCGCTGCGGCACGGCGGGCCACAAAACGGCCGAGTGTAAAGCGGAGGTGGCCCGCTGCGCCGTATGTGCCGACGCCGGGAGGCCCTCAGGGCACGTGATGGGGGGCCGAAATTGCAGGCCCCTCACCACCAAGGGTAGGGATCTCCCGGTAGTGGGAGTAATTCCCAAGGTGGTGGCCGCCAGGCGGGAGGAAATTGATATGGACCAATAATGGATAGGTCCATATGCAATTTCCTCCAGGCGAACCTCAACCACTGCGCCGCTGCACAGGACTTACTCGTGCAGTCAGTGGCGGAGTGGTGTATCGGGCTCGCGGTCGCCACGGAGCCTTACTACGTTCCCTCCCAGCCGCAATGGGCTGGGGATCGGAACGGTTCCGTGGCAATCGTGGCGGGTCGGGGTTCGTCCCTGGCGGCGAGGGAAAGCGGGGCCGGGTTCATGACGGCCGTCTGGGGAGAGTACGCCATTGTGGGGGCGTACTTCTCCCCTAACAAGCCCCTGAGGGAGTTCGAGGCATATCTCGGCTCCCTGCAGGGAGCTGTCAGACGGCTGTCGCCGCTCCCCGTGGTCTTCATGGGGGATTTGAATGCTAAGTCGAGGACCTGGGGAGCGGCAGTCACGGACCCGAGGGGCATGGCCGTTGAGGAGTGGGCAGCCGAGTTAGGGCTGTCCCTCCTCAACCAGGGGAGCGTCCCAACGTGCGTGCGATGGAACGGGACGTCGGTGGTGGACGTCTCGTTCGCCACCCCGTCCGTCGCGCGCCGTGTCCGGGGGTGGAGGGTGCTTGAGGAGGAGGAGACCTTATCGGACCACCGATATATCAGATTCGAGGTCTCCACCTCCCAAACCGGAATTGGCACCCGCCCCCGGAGGGGCGCGAAGTTCCCCTGCTGGGCGATGAGCCGCCTCAACCGAGAATTAGCGGAAGAGCCGGCCATCGTCCAGGCGTGGGCCATGCCCCCTCCCACAGGGGCTGACGTCGACGCGTCCGCAGCCCGCCTCCGTGGAGCCCTCACGGAGGTCTGCGACGCGTCGATGCCGCGGAGCGTACACCGCCCAGACAAACAGGCGGTGTACTGGTGGTCGCCG
>MU159384.1:191631-209313 GCA_015888305.1 Antheraea pernyi | reverse complement strand
GTGGATGCCGTCCGCCCGGTCCTGCGGGAGTGGTGCTCGCTGACGTTCCGGATGGTGCAGGTGCTCACCGGGCACGGTTGCTTCGGATGGTACCTGCACCATATCGCACGCAGGGAGCCGACCGCCGCATGTCACGAGTGCGGCGCTGATGAGGACACCGCGCAGCACACTCTGTCCGAGTGTGCTGCGTGGGAGGGGCAGCGCCGCATTCTGGCCAGAATGCGGCGCTGCCCCTCCCACGCAGCACACTCGGACAGAGTGTGCTGCGCGGTGTCCTCATCAGCGCCGCACTCGTGACATGCGGCGGTCGGCTCCCTGCGTGCGATATGGTGCAGGTACCATCCTTATCTATACCTTTTGAGTTTGTGACGTTGTAGGAGGTAAACTCAGGAACTACCGATCCGATTAGAAAAATTCTTTCAGTGTTATATAGCTCATTTATCGAGGAAGGTTGTATGGCTATATATCATCACGCTATAACTAATAGGAGCGGAGCACCCATGAAGAATGTTTCAAAATCGAGGTTTTTTTTCTCTTGGGAGATTCCGCTGCGTGTTAGTTTTAACCCAACATAACTATTCCACGCGGGCGACGTCGCGGACAGAGGCTAATATGTTATATATGCACAGAACGGTTTTTGTAATATTACTTTTGCTCTAACATAGCACTAGGTGAAGTTGTGTTGTGTTGTAACTGACGTGAATAGCTTTGCATTCGAATTATATTAATTCTAATTTTATAATCAACTTAAATATTTCATAAAAGTAAACGTATAATTTATCTGTAGCATGATGGTAAGACAGCTTTTACATCGCAGTGGGCCTGCTGCTGGTGTCTTCTTAAAAATCTTTTTCCAAGCACGTATTGATAATTTTCGACGGTTGCGCTTAAGAAATTTATATTGTCACCACTTTTTAATCACACTTAATACTGATCCAACTCATATAGTAAACTAAATAAATAATATATAGTTCACAGTGTACTGCTTAATCCATTGAACTATAAAGCGACCCTCAAAGCCCTTTATGAACATCGACGAGTACTCAGAGCCCTACACGTGAGCTGTACACCGCGCTTCATATATGAGATCATACTGTAGTGAGAAAGGAAACTTGTTAAATCATAATTATACATTATACTGACAATTGTTTAAGAATATTTTAGCTGAGCAAGACTTGACCTCAAGTGCAGTTGAGATATAGCGGATACTGTCAAAGGACGAATTGCACGCCCACTTTGCAGAGTGTTGGTGTGATTTAGTATCTGCGACTTTGTCATCATGAATATAGTTTTGTAAAACTTGATAATTGTATAAAAAATAAATTTTGAACTCGAATAGCTTGTACACCAATAGAGATAACGATAAATCTTGAGCATTTCATTTTCAATAAAATATGTATTACTCATTATTATAGATCAATTTATCCTCGAATTATGAAATTCTAAAGAACAAAGAAAAAATTTCGAATTTCAGAAACGTTCAAGACCCTAGGAGCAAAGAAATATGAAAACACCCTTGTTAAGGACCACCCTAATATATAGGCACGTGTAGTGGCGTGGTACAAATGACCTGATGCACCGCACTGCTCACATTGCCTCGTCTGGTTAGTTGTTAAGTAGAGTGCGTCTCGTGAAGGCAAGATTGCCTCGGGCATCTCGAAATATTTTACAGGACCTCGCAATACTTCATAGTTCATATAACAGATAAATTAACTACATGCCTTCTTATTTCTACATAAACTGTTAAAAAATCATGACAAACTCTATGAAGATGTATACATATTTTTAGTAATTTAAATATTTTAAATTTTTAAATAATAAAATTAACTTACGGAACATCGCGATCAGGAGAACAATTGACCTCACTACGAACATTTTTTTTTTATAAAGTTGCACGTCGTAGATCTGTAATTAACAAAGTTAATCAAAATTACACTGAATGGGACTAGATTATGATGTATTATTTTTAAGTTTTATATCGAAATATAAAGTGAAGGAAAACTCGAGCCACTACTAGTTAAACAAATGTGTTTGTAACAAATTACTTTTTAAAAACGTATTATCTAAATTATTCATGTCACATGTCAGAGAATTGAAAATAGTTCTCCTGACAACACCAAGAGTCAAAATCAAAAATACTTTATTCAAACCCTGAGAAGGCGATTATAAACATCAAAACTGCCACCGATTCAGACAAACGAGCCATCCATCGAGAAGAACCGACAGGAAACTCGATCTGGTTTATCTTTTCATGACACATATTTTTACAAACAGACTCGTTTTTGGTGGATGCACAGAGAGGGGCGTAATTTCCAGACGTCACCATCGTTCACATATTAATCCACCCTATAATAGCCTTTAAATATTAAAATTAACTTGACATGGTTTTGAACGCACTATCCGGGAAATCGGTAATGTCCTTTGGAACTTTGTTATAAAACCTGACACTATTTACCTACAAAATGTGTTATTGGTCTTAGTGAGCCTGACTCATGGAGTGACCAGTTTGTTACTGTTTCTAATATTTAAATTATGTTGCTTTTTTTCTAAATTCAGCTTATGTAAGTTTTTGCAGATATAGATTGGAATTACGGAAATACGGAATTGCTGGCATTAGAGTATTGTGCAGATCTCCATTGTTCTACTTATCACAATCTAAACTGCATTAAAAATTTAATGTAAAATTGAAATAGAATAACTATGTGTCTAAATGTATTTATACGCAATACGGTTCGGAATAGCCGTAGTACCGTCAAAACTCACAGCCAAGGGTTGAAGTGCGAAAAACGCGGAATTAATATTCAAGCGTCGAGACGTGCCCGAATTAAATGAGTTCCAGAAACAAAAAAAAGTGTTGAAAAGGGACAAAACGGAGAAAGCGCTGAGGGGGAAGGGACGTTGCGTAGTAAAAAGCGCTTTTGTTTGTTTGCGAAGTGAAAATTGTTTAAGCGGTTTCATTAGTATGCGGCATGTGGCCGCGCCGGGGGGCGGGGGGGGGCTGTTGTTATTTAAATGCTCACAGATTTGTTTTATCATGAGTTAAATGTTATTAGGGTCTAATTCTAATTGAATAAAATTTATTTAATTGTCAAAGTCATTTCAAAGTTTATGTAGAGTGTTTACACAAACATTGAAACTATATAAGATTAATTTTAATTTAGTGTTAGAATAAGAATACATTCATGTTACTTTCGTATAATACAGTCATTATTTTACGATATTATGTATTAATTTGATTATGTTTATGACTCTATTTATGTGTAATTTTAATGGAACATGTATTTAACATATATTGTAGCTCATTATAGATCTGTTCCCACAGTAATTATTTCAAATTAAATGTAATCAGCTATTTATTTTCAAGTTATTGATGGAAAAATTTAAAAATTATTATTGACTTTTAATCAATAATATTTTAGTTCATTCAAAATAAAAGGTGATCTTACAGCTAACAAAAGAACTATTTCAAATTAAATGTAATCAGCTATTTATTTTCAAGTTATTGATGGAAAAATTTAAAAATTATTATTGACTTTTAATCAATAATATTTTAGTTCAAGATAAAAGGTGATCTTACAACTAACAAAAGAACAAATATAGTAATAACATAATAAATCCATTTAAAAGTTCACACAGATATAAATTAATTCATAGTCAACTTCTAATAATATAAACTTAAGTATTAGTCATGTATAAATTGCAAATAACTTACGCGCTAAGTTTCTCCAAAGTGACGAAGTTTACGAACAATCAACATTGTATGGCACTTCCGAAGAAATAGTCGACGACGCGTAGCACTTTCACTATAAGCGTAGCGGCTACGGCGTAACGACCTGTCGCGTACAGTGCTACGGCGCGAGTGGCACGGGCGGGATACATCCCAGCCGCTCGTAGCCTGTGCCACAGACTAAACAATAACCCCGACATCTGTTCACATTCCTCAGTGTTTAACTATACGCCGTTATACACGCAATTCATTTAGTACCGTCATTTATAAACCTATGGTTCAGCTCGTATCGGGAATAATTGATTAATCGGAAACTATGTGTCACAGATTAACAAGCCTTTGTTTCGTTTCTATTGTACGTGAGTATCAGCTATTAGATAAAGCTCGTTTTATGGTCATATAATTATTTCCAATTTGATTTTTGTATGCAATTTATATATGTTTTAAAACTAATCTATGATCGTTAAAGGAACATACCAAATAAATATTAACCTTTACAAAATTTCAAAAAAAGATTAAAATCGTTTGTCTGACTGAATTAGTTGCGTGTATAATGTAGGAATGTGAACAACTCAGGGACGGTACGTGAAACGCATAGTTTCGTCCCACGAAATTGTTTGTTAGCCGTTTACGCTCTTTCACTTGAGAATACATGCGACTTACTGTTGTTTTGCTATATTTATGTGCTAAATTATACACCATGAAAGAGTTTTATATTCGGGCTTGATAAATATTACAACATGTAATCTTACATCGAGAACTATGTAATTTTAAAAAGGATGAATCAAGTTTACGATTGTTTAAAACTAAATAAATTAAGTGAGCTCCAAGAAAAGTTACTTAATAGTATAACACAGTCTTTATTTGTAACTTTAATTAAGGATTAAGCAGATAAATCCAATGAATATAACTGTACAAACCGCTTATACACAGTTTATTCGCAAGTGGAGCGAGATCTCAAGCTACCTTCACCGAGATACGACAAAGATTAAAAGCCAAGGGTTTTTTATTTAGAACTGATATCACTTTATCTAAAATTTTAATATAATTAATTTTACTAACAGCCATCTACGTCTTCCTCGGTGTTAAATTATAATATATTAATAATAATAAAATACAGTCTAGTGCCACCTATTGGTGATATAAATAAAAATCTCCTTCATAAAAAAACACAACTTTTAATCAAATCTAAATAATATTTTAAAATCAAATTGAATACACAAAACATATGTCGCACATTTCTATTTAGGTTTGTATCAAACTATTGGCATGTATTTATTGTGAAAGTATAGTAAACAAAAGCTATATAATTGTAAATTAAGTTCATTGCATAAGTTGTTTCAAAGAAAAAGCACCTAAACTTCCAATATAAGCCTATTATTATAGGGTTCGCAAAAACTTAATTAAATATTCAATAAAAACCATCAAACTTAACATAATCAAGTATCTCATGATATAAAAATATGTTTGCTTAATAATTTCATTACATTATAACATTTCTTAAGTAAGCACAGTTTACTTAATTTAGTAACTTGAAGTAATATCCATATAAAGTAACCATTAATTAAAACATAATAAATTTAAACCGAAAGCAGAAACGAAGCTTAGAATAATATCGAGAAGAAATCCTAGGTTCAAACAGATTTCGGAAAGTATTTTGAATAAAACATATCGAAGACATTAAAGCATGCTTAGACAGCTGTCCATTCTGAATCGGTCTAGTAATTTAAGATTGTAGTAATCGTTTTCATATATTTTGTTTATACCCTAACAATAAAATGACTAAATTGTTCGTTATAATTGCAAAATATTAACGTAATAAGTTTTAAACTACAGTATTACAATGTATTTCTTATTTCACTATTATTTAAATAAAAATTATAACGAAAACCTGGTTCAAGGTTTTGAATAAAGAAATATCAAAACCTGTGATTGTATATAGTTAATCAATAAAGCGAGCGTAACATCGTATCCATTAAACATTGACTTTTGCTTATCTAGTCTATGCAGAGGGGATGTCTGGTTGAATTTTTATCAGCTGGTAACAGCGCCTGCTCGCCGCGGATACTGAATTGCCGGGTTCAAAGATATTTAAACTTCAACACTTATTCTGTACAATCGAGGATTTCGGTGCTTATCTGGATGAACGATATTATACCGATAATAGTATTTTACGAAACACTGATTTAATTTCGTAAAGGATCTACATAAACATACAATTAAAACAATAATTTATTTCTAACATAAATAAAATTATAATTATTTATGTTAAGTACTTCCAAAAAAAATTAAAAATTAACTCACTGCCTCGCTGTAACCCTGTTGTGTTATCAACTCAAAATATGTTGAAGATAAAACATTAATAATCTTGGTAATTATTAAATCAATAATTTTGGCAGTCAAGTGTAAGTGATGAAGAATGCAACTTGGTCAATAATAACAATATGTTGTTATATTAGTTTGGTGTTAGAAACAGCACAAGGTTAGACGTTAGAAGATTAGAGCCACGCAAACGATTAATGACTAAACCCAAAAACAAGGCGAAATCATCTGGAAACAAATAGAGAATAAATAAAACAATCGGAATAATAAGGTCTCTGCTTACCCGTGGCAGAGGTGAACTGGCTGGGGAGACAATAATAGTCCCCCCAAATAAAAAAAAAAAATTAGTTTGGTATTAAAAACAGCACAAGGTTAGACGTTAGAATTTTTTTTTTTTTCGAACTGACTTCGCTATTGACCAAGCAAGGTCTTAACAGCTTCACCGGACTACTAAGGCGAGCGCTTAAGGCACTCAGCCGATTTTACTTCTTACATAGAATCGTCTCGGCAATCCAGATTAGTGCTTTACAAGACCCATTGGTTTAAAGTGTGATTTATGTGTGTTTCGTATCCGAAGTTAATAGTTTCATTTTATAAATGTATGCTTATTGGGATTATGATTCTCTTATTCAATGCGTTTAGTGCTTATGTTACTCTGTAATTCGTAATTCTTGTCAATGTATCTTGTGGGGGACTTATTAAAGTAATAGAAACAATATGTATCTATATTCTGCGTATTCGTTAGATGAGAACATGTGAGATTAATAAAATTATAGGCATTTGAGAGATTTGTGAGATTTTGTGGTTGATTTGGTGTAGACATGCAAATGCATGTAGCATTACTTTGCAGTGTACGAAGAGACAATACGTCCAAGAGTGATGTTAGCAAAGAACAAAAGCCAACATTTTGTATGCAGAACGATCTCAGACAGCACACCGAAGTAGTAAGCAACTTATTTGTCCAGTGTTATTGTAAGCTGGGTATTGTTTGGTCGAACACGTAACGACGTGGCGCGGGACTCTACACGACTGAATCTTGAATATTCATGGCTTGCGGATACGCAACGAGACGGGTCGATACTATAACCGATTTTATATTAGTGTTTAATACCTTTAAATTTTTTAATACTATTTTTAGCCTCTATGAAGGTTAAATGTACTTGTATATTTTACCTGAAGTGAATATTTAATCTGCGTAAATCTAGGTATGCTAATTTATTTTTGGAAATAAGCTCGTTAATGCTTTTGGTGGTAGAAGTTGACTGGTAAATATTGTCATGTAACAAAAACGCGTTATGCCCCTTCTATGCTACTCTCTCTGTCTGTGTTTTCCGATTGTATACGATGGTGCATGCTAAAATGGAAACTTCAACAAATGAGCATCATGTCTTACCGGTTGTATAATCTGAACGTGTGGAAATTTTTATATATAATTTTTTGCCCGTGTGTATATGACTGAACTACTTCTAAATGACAAATTTTGATGATTTTTTTAATGAGTGTTCAGGTGAATTCAAGATTGCTTTACATTCACAACTGAACTCGGTAGATGGCGCTGCGGTTGATTTTTAGGATTTTTTAAATTACCAACGCAGGGCAATATCCGCTGCGCTCGCTAGTAATTTATAATTCGATATTACCTACTTAATGAGTATTTTCTCTAAGATATTAAATTTCAACATGTTGATTTATTGCACCTTATATAACGATTTGAGAACTTATTTATTCACAAAAAATACACAAATGATATGCATAAAATCTATAAGCTCTTATAAATGTGCTTCTCGCTCTCACTAGAAGCACACCCTTATAAAGGTTTGAATAATAGAAGGAAGGATATATAATCCTCTGTGAGCGATGTCATACGATTCAATCTGACTGACTGGTTGGTATCGCGGGTATCGCCGCTCCCGCACTATCACATTCAATCGATTGTGATGTGATTGGACCTTCTCTATGATACCTACTCGACAGACCGTCTTACTGATGTATTACGTTATCTCGCTTACAGAACTGTGAACATTATTTCTGTTGTATTTAAATTCTAGTTTCATTTTATACTAATGACGATTCAGTAACCACAGGTCACGCCGCCATGGTCTGGAGGTAAATTTCGCTCCCGCACACCAGACTAGGCCCCCCTCGGCAGCAGCTCAAGCCTAGGTCCGTTCCCTCGGCGTGGAGCCCTTGAGTACGCTGCTCGCGCGATACAGTGACACAAAATCTTACATCACTGCGACAACATTACATATATCACCTCCACACACGTGCACGCATAAACGCTTACACATGCAAGTGGAAGGGTTTTATTTTTTTCCCTTATCAAACTGAAATAGTTTAGAATATTATCCGATACGAAATATATATAAGAGTTGTTGAGGTATGTATGCTTGGTACACATATATGTTTCAACAACTCATATATGTATGAATAGTTAGCTTAGCTTAGATTAGCTCAGATAGGTCGCGAATTGCATGTATCAGGCAACAGCCAAAGCCGAGGTGTGCCGCGCACCCTTGAGCTAGTTGTCAAAATAAAATCGGCTGAGTACCTTAAGCGCTCACTTTAGTAGTCCAGTGAAGCTGTTCAGACCTCGCTTGGTCAATAGCTTAGTCAGATCGAAAAAAAAAGCGATAGGAAGTCAATTTGAGTAGTGCAAACTTATGCTTACAATAAGTTAGAATTTGTGGTTATAAATAGTTCATATATGTGCTATTCGAAAACAATTCAGTAAAATGTGTATTATTATTATTTTCTTATAGGTTTTATCGTCTTACTCAATGTTAAATAACGATGTGGTCTATTATGATAAATATGATAAACTGGTTCTCAAGTGCAGCCCACGGGGTGCTTGGCGACTAGTTCTCAATGTAAGGTTGGTTGCTAAGTAAGCTTAGAAAAGAGACTAACACCTAAATAAAATATTTCTTTATTTAATATTAATAGTCTCTAGTACTACTAGTTGTGTTCGCGCCTCACACAACTTTGTTTTTATTCACTGCTATTATTATTTTTCGTAATTACTATTTATCGTCAACATGTAATTGAGATGTAGCAAAATAAATGTTCTATAAATATTTTCTTGTCAAATATCTACACATAAGTATTTTCACGAGAATCGGTTGAACTGTACAGTAGTTAATGTGCTACAGTAATTTATATATACCGACACCCATTGCTATATACATATGTTTATAGATTTTCAAGTAAATCCTATCATGAAATATAAGTAAACATTTATTTACCTTTTCAATACACTTTAAAATCACGATTATAAAATAGCCACAGAGTTGAAAATAGTTTATAAGCGGCTTACTAGAGTACACCACGCAAAGGTAAAAGTTCTCTCGTAAAACTATTAACGTGAACAAAGTCAGATAACTAAAATATTTCTCTCTATTCATAAATTTCTATTTTCAACGGAGTATATTAGCAAAACTATGTAACATCGCAATAATATCTGGTTTACAACAAACGAGTTAACTTCGAACATAACTAACTGTTGTGAACCGGTAAACACCGGCGCAGTCCAGCGTTATCCAGTAACAAGGGCGCAGGAAGCGTCCACGAAAGAATAACCAAACTTTACACTCTATAGAGCAAACAACGTAGTGGTGTGTCGGACGCTCGCGGGATTGCAAACACGCCTCGACTTACTCACATATCTATTCATTTATATATATATTTTTAAATGGTGGTAGAGCCACACTGAAACTATTACTGGTTTCAGCACGAATGGGTCGGCTCGTCTGGGGTAGTACCACCCTCTCATAGAAAACCGACTTGAAGTAACAGTGCTTGCATTGTTGCGTTTCGTTCGGTCAGTGAGAGCGCCGGGGGACCACCCCCCCCCTTTCCTCTCTCCTTTCCCTTTACCTCCCCTAACCCTTTCCCCCAAAGGGTGGCAACGCACTTGTGACTCTTCTGGTGTTGTTAGTGTCCATGGACGGTGGTGATCACTTAACATCAGGTGACCCATCTGTTCGTTTGCCATCTATGACATAAAAAAAAACTAAAAAAAAGAAACAAATATAATTACAATTTCTTATTCATTTACACAGGCACCGACTATTCTTCGTAGAATTAGTTTTATCTTCGATAAACGTTCTGGAACTTTCCTTTAATGGTTAATAATTACTTTTGATAATATATATGCAGGAAATAACTCTATAAATAATAAACTCTAATTCCATATAGCTCAGGGGTTTCCAAAGTATGCGCCGTAGCGACCTGGAGCGCCGCACTACGGGCGATTAAGCGAGTCTCACAAGACGTTCCTGTTTTTCTTTGCATCAGACACTTAATTTCCTAGATACAGACTAGAGAAACCCTATATGTACCTATATGAGTATCAGATCATAAAATTTTCATTATAAATTTATTTTAATTTTGTCCATATAGATTTCATTTAGTAATTAAATTCGTACAATATCCTGAAATCGATCAGTCCCGACTTATGAATACAATTTTATCTATAGCGAGTGTTACTCGTTCTGAACGTTTGTCTTATTAACAAAGTTCGTAAAGCTCGCGAGACCGACTGCGGTGACTGTCACTCAACGACCGAACAATACCGTCTCCGAGCTACACACTATTCAGAGTACGACTTTTCGCTCGGGGTACTACCACCCACCCTCTCACAGAAAACCGACGTGAAGTAACAGTGCTTGCATTGTTGCGTTTCGTTCGGTCAGTGAGAGCGCCGGGGGACCACCCCCCCCCTTTCCTCTCTCCTTTCCCTTTACCTCCCCTAACCCTTTCCCCCAAAGGGTGGCAACGCACTTGTGACTCTTCTGGTGTTGTTAGTGTCCATGGACGGTGGTGATCACTTAACATCAGGTGACCCATCTGTTCGTTTGCCATCTATGACATAAAAAAAAACTAAAAAAAAAAAAAAAAAAAAATTACAATTTCTTATTCATTTACACAGGCACCGACTATTCTTCGTAGAATTAGTTTTATCTTCGATAAACGTTCTGGAACTTTCCTTTAATGGTTAATAATTACTTTTGATAATATATATGCAGGAAATAACTCTATAAATAATAAACTCTAATTCCATATAGCTCAGGGGTTTCCAAAGTATGCGCCGTAGCGACCTGGAGCGCCGCACTACGGGCGATTAAGCGAGTCTCACAAGACGTTCCTGTTTTTCTTTGCATCAGACACTTAATTTCCTAGATACAGACTAGAGAAACCCTATATGTACCTATATGAGTATCAGATCATAAAATTTTCATTATAAATTTATTTTAATTTTGTCCATATAGATTTCATTTAGTAATTAAATTCGTACAATATCCTGAAATCGATCAGTCCCGACTTATGAATACAATTTTATCTATAGCGAGTGTTACTCGTTCTGAACGTTTGTCTTATTAACAAAGTTCGTAAAGCTCGCGAGACCGACTGCGGTGACTGTCACTCAACGACCGAACAATACCGTCTCCGAGCTACACACTATTCAGAGTACGACTTTTCGCTCGGGGTACTACCACCCACCCTCTCACAGAAAACCGACGTGAAGTAACAGTGCTTGCATTGTTGCGTTTCGTTCGGTCAATGACTATCCACCACTTCCCCTCACCCCCCAAACACAGGCTGGCAACACACTTGCGACTCCTCTGGTGTTACAAGTGTCTATGGACGATGGAGATCACTTAACATCAGGTGGCCTCTTATGATATAAAAAAAAATCGATATATTAACTCGGTATAATGTGCCCGGAGTCACGTCGCGTTGCTCTGCCTTACCACGGACCTGTCTAGGAACACTAGGAAGCCTTCTTAACAATTACAATGTGTTCATAGGAAAGTGCAATGCCAGATAACCAAAACATTTACAAAATGCTATTTACTGTTAGGTAACAAAATCGCATAATTTGTAAATAACTTAAAAACTGTTTGTTTCAAAGCTTATATTCCTATAAATGTATTCATCTTATTATAACTATAGCCTAATTATCTACTGATCACGTTTAGTAAAAAGTTTAATGTAAAGCAAAAAGAAAGATATTATATAGAAAGATTATATAATATGTGACATTGACAGCCTTTAGACTCTAACTGGAGCTATCTCGCTCATGCCAATGCTAATCTAACCTAGTTCGCATCTGGAACAGAGTACTTGGAATTACTTAGACACAAGATTGTCTCCCAACTCTATGCAATCTTGCCCAACTTAAGGAAAGGCTCGTTTCACACGCTAATGTGGGAACTAATCAATTGTGAGAGATTCTTTAGATAACTAGATAAACTCCTGCGAGAACAAAGATGCTTACACTGCTGGTGCGGATTAATGAATTCAGAGTACGTACTATAATTTGAGGTCAGGCAAATTATATAAAATACTCAAAACTATGATATGAGGAATTACTAATCCGTGCTCGCCACGCGTTGGTTTGCAATTCAGTAAATACAAATTTTCGAACATTCCCTGTTCAGTTCTTCAGATAGTCACATTCGTTTTTCGGTGGATGTACAGAGTTTGGCGTCATTTCCGGACATCACCATCATTCACATATTGATCCAACCTGTAATGGCCTTTAGACATTAAGACCCGCTTGACATGATGCTTGAACTTACTATCTGGCAAATCGGTAATGTGGTTTGGGACTTTGTTATAGAATCTAACACTATTACCTAAAAAATGTTACTGGTCTTGGTGAGGCTGAAACATAGAATGATCAGTTTGTTATTGTTTCTAGAACGCAGCAGAACTTAATCTTCCGCCATTATTTTAATATGAGGATCCCATTGTAATTTAGAATCAATATGGACTGTATGCTAGAAGTACAATTCATTACACTACAAAATTCTGATTTTAATTTTCATATCCATTATAGTAAAATAGTAAGGCATTTAAGTTAAATTACCCTTTTAATATCAGCATGAAGTTTCAGGGTACAGACAGCAAATATTAGTGTTCCCAATACTGACGATTTCCTAAGTAAAGCCGAGGGATCGGCAGTCCGACGTAATCTATAATTATTCCATATCTCCAGAGACCGACCCTCAAATGGCACAATAAACTAACTTCATAATTGTAACTAAGTCTTGAAACACTAACTCGATGAACTCGTGAATCCTATTACTGTACTCTGGGATACTAGATTTAGTTTAATGTCACAATTCTAGTACTTTTCTGAAGTGAAACTTCTCATGGGAGGGCTTTGGAATCCTGCTTGGCAACCTTCTTATATGAAGAAAAATGGTGGCGGTAAACACTGTGTCGGGTAGAGTGTTGAAAATACCGGTTCTTGTCCTATCACTGAAATTAAGCAACGTTGGGCGCGGTCAGTTCTCTGACGGGTGACTGGGAACACCGCATGACGTTGTCTTTTTGTTGTATTTTTTTAATTAAATTATTTTCCTGACGTAAAAAGTGTCCTCTAGTATTATTTCATTAAAATAAATATATATCTTATCCTAAAGGTTAAATAATTTGTTAATTTATTTTTATACTCCTCTTTCTTTTTGAGTAAATGTTCATTTATTTTTATAATAAACAGAGTTTTTGACGTAGGTGAACATATTTTCACTATAAACATAACTTATTAAAAGCTTGTATACAACCTACACAGTACGATTCGTATTAATTGTGACTTTACGATACGATTTATATATGCAACGTAATGTATTCATAATCATTTATTTACCGGAAGTTATTGATACTTATGACTCCATAAAATAACCAAAAACTCCGTATTATCTCGCACCGACAATGCCAGCTCTTACACGGACAAACAGATAAACGAATATTCGAAAACGGTAATCATTTCGGATACATCAATCGAGTTTTTTCTTCCTGTTTTTAAAAATTAAGAATTATTTACGTAGTCAACGATTTTTAACTCCAGAAGAGACTGTTGAAGAGTATAAAATGCATGTCTCCGAAATTACCATAAAGGAGTGGCATAAACGTTTTCAAAGTTGTTTTATTCTATGAAAAATATGACTGAAGTTAACAAAGAATATTTTGAGAAACTATCAATTCATTTTTAACGAATAATAGTGTGTTCCTCTTATTAATTTTCAAAATTGTTGTGAGTCTCACGTATTACGAAAATCATACCGTCATAGCAATAAGTAAATTTATTTTCTAATATAAGTATTCAGCACAGTTGAAACGCTATAGCGTGACAATTTCTGAAGAAGCCGCTTTACATGAAACACCTACCTTTTATGAATAATATTCAGGATGTAAAATTGAATTACATACAAAAACATTATGAGCAAGCACTCGTCAACGTCGATTGCGTTAAAGTACGTTTGTTGAGAAATGAGTGGCGCCGCGCTGCGACTCGAGGTGACGAAACGCGGGCGAGTACCGCGCCATCTAGCGCCACCTGGAGACATCATCGCACTCTTACACAAACGCTCAGGAATGTTTAACAACCAAAACATCACAAATACTGGAATATCTTGTGATCATTTTGTCATTTTCTTGGTATTAAAACATTAAAACCTTTATACAAAAAGTAAAAATTGTTTTGTGATAAAGACGTAAATAAATACTATAAGACGTAATAAGTTTTTAAATAATTAAATATAAAGCTATGTTTATAGTATCACGGCTAAGTAAAAACACTGGGCTTGATGATAAGAGGACGCAATCCAAGAGCGACGGTCAACATCGAGAGATTGGCAATGTATCCCCGATCGTTACTATCACACCAGGCTGCTAACTTCCTAACATGTCTAGGTATATCGTAATTGACTATATATATAATTTTCTATACGAACAAAATCAAGGTATCAGTGCTAAAACTATTATAAACAAAACGAAAATATATTGCAGTAAACGGTTACGTTAATAATAAAACGTATTAACTTTAGTGGTTTATATTTAAATTAGTATTTGCTGCTTATGGCGAATCATAACTAAAGTAATTAAGGATTAGAACACCTGTGACAGTAAGTGTTGCCAAATCCACTCTTTTAACCGAAACACAGTAACACGATCATCACTGCTTTTGCGGCTGAAATAGGTGTGGCAGTATTGTTTCAGCAATTAAATTTTACACAGGTTCTACCAACCTTACAGAAATAATATTTTCGATATTATTATAACCGTTCCAGATATTTGCGATCTGCGAAGACGCTAAAACGTGAACAAGTCACTCAGGGAAACGTACAACCGCGTCACCGAGTCAAGAATCACATCGCGTCATCGCCTTTAAACAAACTAATAAACTTATTTCGCTTACTGTATACAATTTGACAATAACATTTCACAATTGTTTCACTGCAGGAGCGACGGCGGTGTATTTCTCGGTATTAATATTGCATGTCTATATTTTTGTTACAATAAAACTGTAACAAGGTCAAATCTGTACATTAAATATTTTTTGAAAATTGTAATCGGGGTAGACTTTGTTATCGATATAGAAGCCAAAAATAATCCTTTTACAATTTTTGTCTGTCTGTCTGTTGCTGTGAACACTTATTACTCCGAAAGTGCTAAACCAATTGACACAGTGATAACTAATATTACAAGGTTACATTTAGGATACTTTTTGCCCCATAAAACGCAAGGGGTTCTCCAAAATAACGAACGAAAGTCGAAAATTTGTAGTTAGTGAAATTCTTGAAGGATTTTGGTAAATTGTCTTTGTGCTATATATAGCAGACGGATTAGCTACAAATTAAAGTTGGAACGAAGTTCCTTATTGCGCGTTACACGCTTGGAGCAGATGGGAGCTAGACCGAAAAAGTGTAACAAGACTTTTTTGCGACACATTAGTACAAGAACCAGAGCAACGTTAGAAGATTTTTTTTTACAAAAGCTGGTTCCTTAATATGTCATTCTTTATGCTCTTCCAAACAAGGTTTAGGATACCTGGTTGCCGGTAAACTGCTGTGCCTCGAAAGCCTGTAAAGTGGTTCTAGTAAATTGAAGTTAGATTAGCTGTATGTGTAGAGCCTTTGACTGTATGATAGCTAAACGGTATCGTGGTCGCAGGGCTCCGGGCGACCGTAAACTATATTATCATACAAATTGATTTACAGCTACCGGCACGGTCGGGCCGACGCTCTCCGACGCTCGTCTCTGCACATCTTTATAATCTTAATATCATGTATATATTAATATCTGTATTTATTTATGAAAATAATCGCTTTTGCATGTCGTTTAGCAACATTATTTAGTGTAGTAATTTTTTTTATCTTGAATAAGAGAGAACGGAAACTATCTTATAATTTTCATACAGTTACCGGTAACAAAATTACACCCACTCACAATTTTACATTTGTTTAATAATTTTTTAAAAAGCGCGTGTGGAGCCGCGGGTAACAGCTACTAAATTATAATTTTGTTACCGGTAACTGTATGAAAATTATAAGATAGTTTCCGTTCTCTCTTATTCAAGATAAAAAAAATTACTACACTAAATAATGTTGCTAAACGACATGCAAAAGCGATTATTTTCATAAATAAATACAGATATTAATATATACATGATATTAAGATTATAGCTTAAGGCACTCAGCCGATTTTATTCGGGTAACTAGCTCAAGGGTGCACGGCACACCTCGGCTTGGCCGTTACCTGTTGCATGCAATTCGCGATCTATCTTAGCTAACCTAAGTTAAGCTAAACTATTCATACAGATATGAGTTATTGAAACATGCATGTGTACCAGGCATGCGTGTCTCAATAACTCTTATGTGTATTTTTGTGTCGGAAAATTTTTCGAACTATTTCAGTTCGATACGGGTAAAAACAAAAAGAAAAAACCCATCCACTTTTTATGTGTAAGCGTGTGAGCGTGCACGTGTGTGGAGGTGATATGTGTGAGCGTGCACATGTGTGGAGGTGATATGTGTAGTGTTGTTGCAGTGATGTATTGGTTGGTGAGTTCACTGTATCGCGCGAGCAGCGTACTCAAGGGCTCCACTCCGAGGGATCGGACCTAGGCTTGAGCCGCTGCCGAGGGTGTGAAGGTTTTCATTTTATTATCCGGGCGAAACAACGTCTACCGAGCCCGCTAGTTATCTGCCCGTAAAAGCCCCGTGAAAGTCGGTCCAATCAATTAGGAGATAGTAGGATATTGCGGACGAAGTTTTGAGAAACAAAATAAAATAGTTTAAGTTCCTAATTATAAGGTGAGTTATCTCCGTGAAAATCAGTTCAAGCATTACGGATATTCCACTGCGGCCGAAGGCGAATAAAAAGCCTAAATTACTTTTTATGAGGTCTGTTATCTACCAGTGAATACCCCGTAAAAATCGGCCCAAAGTAATGCGGGCGAAGCCGCGGACAAATAAAATAGAATATGTCAACCGCTATAATTTCAACTTTTTTTCAAAAATTTTTTTTCAACTACGAAACCCTCGGCATAAGCTTCTGCATAGTAAACCCCCGGAGTCGCATTGCGGTCTCGCCCGGTCTTGCCAAGCTGATAAACGGGAGCACATCCAGAATAGCAATGAAGCGAAAAACCTTTGACGCTTTGCCAGTGACCATGGTAGCGGGTCTCACATGCAGGCTAGTGCGAATCAAAAACAAGATTATAGCACTGCTTGCATGGGCAAACAAAACGCCATTCTCACAGGCATGTATATTGCTATCCCGAATCGGTGACGTGGGATCAAGCGAACATATAACATCTCGCAGAATTAGTGTCGACGCTA
>MU159384.1:171076-188259 GCA_015888305.1 Antheraea pernyi | reverse complement strand
GCGAACAGACAGACAGACGCGGTAGAGGACTTTATTTTATACTATGTAATGATATATATATATACTAGTTATATATTATAGTAGCCTATTTTGATTTAATAAAGCTACATTTCGGCCAGTATTCAGTGTTTTGTTCCCTATCGCTCCAAAGGGCCTTACAACGACCATCTAAATAGATTGCTTTATGTGTTCATACCCATTCCAGTAGTTACCGATTCTTGGATATAAATAAATACTATAATATCAATCATTACAATTAAAAACAAACAAAAATTGAAAATAAAAACAAATTAATATCATTAAATTAAATGATATCGAAATACAAACATTATTATGTGGATATGTACTTACAAATTCGAGTTTGAATACAGGTAGAGATTTTAATATTAATGAATTCAACGAAGCCGACTCGCATCATGCTTTATGGATTTCTACAGTTCAGTGAAACAATAATTTGTATTAAGTCATGAAGTACCGGAGAAGATGGCTCCTAGTGTTACAGCAGAACTAGTGTTGTCACTGTTTTTAGTACATTGCTGGTGTTCTGACTAGATCCGATGTCAATGTTACATAAACCCATGAATTTCGAATATGAGACAAAATACGAACGAATTTCAAACCTACTTTTATGTGAATAATTCCTTAATCGATGCCATTTGATTACCTTTTAATATAAACTAGCGGGACTGGCAGACGTTGTCACGCTCTGATTATAAAAAAATCCTTGACTAATTATATACCAAAACCTTGTGAATCCCTTTATTTACTGGCGAAAACTGTATCAAAATCCGTTCAGTAGCTTTTGAGGTTATCATGAACAGACTTTGTTTTATACTATGCAATGATTATACATACTATTAATATGAGAAAATTATACAGACAAGAATGTTGTGTTACTTAACATAATTTGCGTACCGAGTAATAATATGTTGTTAATCCCGTACGAATATACCTACTGTTAATTAACAAGTAATCATTGGTGGATATACATCAAAATAATCAGTTATTATTTTAATATTTTGCAACAACGAAATCACTAATGTTGTCACTCTGAACAACCTTCCTAACTTCACTGAACTGTATGGAAACGTGGAAGAGACTCAATAGGAGTTGTAACAAACACAATTGTGACAGAATTCACTACAGACTATGACCATGCATGTAATTATGATTGGAGACAATGATGGCTTAGTAGTTAGCGTATTCGAGTACTGCATCGGTAGATACAGATTTAAGACTTTGCGAATGAACTGTAGCTTTTGTTTAAGGAAAACGTCACGAAGAAATCACATGGCTTTTATTTAACATCACCGAGTACTCGTGGCCCTCAAGTTAATAATCTGTGTTCCGCCAACTGCAGTGGGATCCAGTAACTTGTTTACTGTTTACCATTACTTGTTAACTTGTTTACCATCTTAAAAAGGACTTGAATTTAACGAATCAGTCGAACTAACAACATACCGTTAACGTTAATGGCAATAATGACTCGTCGGAATGAAAACCATGAGTTTCAGCGCAGGGTCAGTAGTTACACAACTTCTAGTAATCCCTATAATCTATTTGAGTATCTACCGTTACCTTAACCCGGGATGGCGTTTAACAGATTTACATCTGTATGTAAGCATTACAATGAATTCAATCGACTGCAGTTGTAGTCTCGCCGTGTACAGATAATGGTCCGCGGTAATTCATAACTAAAGGTAAAATTAAAAGTAAATAGTAAAAATCTCATTGTAATATATTGTACTAGATATATCGTAATGTGCATTATCTCATTCGCTTAAAGCGCTTTAGTGATTAATTCGTTATGCAGGATGCAGGGCGCAGCGCGTCGGCCGACCTGTAATTAATTGAAACGAACGAGCTTGCAGCGCTAGCTATGATATAGTACATGTATTCATGTTTGTAGGAGTCCCAATTAATACACGTTTCATATAATATAACAGATTTTGCACTTGCTCGTGAGATGTCTCTATTTCTAATTGCTTTTTGAAAAATTAGTTACAACAAAATCGCTTTCTTGCTACATCTGTTTCCAATTGCATCAAATATTATTTTAGTTATTTTAACGTAGACACGATAAATTATACGTTTTTGGCTTTAGAGTAATTCGTCAGAAGCTATTTTTTCCGCGTGATGTACGATATATTTTGTAGAGTTATGTAGCGCACACGTTGAGCCGCTCGATGCCGCTTTCCATGATTCTGCGTATTGATAATGTTTTGGTAAGACCTGAGACTATTATCTAGTGGCTTTTATTTTACATTTATAAACTTGCTTCATATCATTCTATATTGTGTAATATCGGTTACTCTTTGCGTAATACAATTCGATTACAAGAATAACACATAATATCTAAAATGTTACAAATATAAACGATTAAAAACAAACAAAAATTGAAAATAAAAACAAATTAATATCATTAAATTAAATGATATCGAAATACAAACATTATTATGTGGATATGTACTTACAAATTCGAGTTTGAATACAGGTAGAGATTTTAATATTAATGAATTCAACGAAGCCGACTCGCATCATGCTTTATGGATTTCTACAGTTCAGTGAAACAATAATTTGTATTAAGTCATGAAGTACCGGAGAAGATGGCTCCTAGTGTTACAGCAGAACTAGTGTTGTCACTGTTTTTAGTACATTGCTGGTGTTCTGACTAGATCCGATGTCAATGTTACATAAGCCCATGAATTTCGAATATGAAACAAAATACGAACGAATTTGAAACCTACTTTTATGTGAATAATTCCTTAATCGATGCCATTTGATTACCTTTTAATATAAACTAGCGGGGCTGGCAGACGTTGTCACGGTCTGATTATAAAAAATCCTTGACTAATTTGTTAAGTAACACAACATTCTTGTCTGTATAATTTTCTCATATTAATAGTATGTATAATCATTGCATAGTATAAAACAAAGTCTGTTCGTGATAAACTCATAAGCTCGAACAGACTTTGTTTTATACTATGCAATGATTATACATACTATTAATATGAGAAAATTATACAGACAAGAATGTTGTGTTACTTAACATAATTTGCGTACCGAGTAATAATATGTTGTTAATCCCGTACGAATATACCTACTGTTAATTAACAAGTAATCATTGGTGGATATACATCAAAATAATCAGTTATTATTTTAATATTTTGTAACAACGAAATCACTAATGTTGTCACTCTGAACAACCTTCTTTGTTACAACTCCTATTGAGTCTCTTCCACGTTTCCATACAGTTCAGTGAAGTTAGGAAGGTTGTTCAGAGTGACAACATTAGTGATTTCGTTGTTGCAAAATATTAAAATAATAACTTTGCGAATGAACTGTAGCTTTTGTTTAAGGAAAACGTCACGAAGAAATCACATGGCTTTTATTTAACATCACCGAGTACTCGTGGCCCTCAAGTTAATAATCTGTGTTCCGCCAACTGCAGTGGGATCCAGTAACTTGTTTACTGTTTACCATTACTTGTTTACTTGTTTACCATCTTAAAAAGGACTTGAATTTAACGAATCAGTCGAACTAACAACATACCGTTAACGTTAATGGCAATAATGACTCGTCGGAATGAAAACCATGAGTTTCAGCGCAGGGTCAGTAGTTACACAACTTCTAGTAATCCCTATAATCTATTTGAGTATCTACCGTTACCTTAACCCGGGATGGCGTTTAACAGATTTACATCTGTATGTAAGCATTACAATGAATTCAATCGACTGCAGTTGTAGTCTCGCCGTGTACAGATAATGGTCCGCGGTAATTCATAACTAAAGGTAAAATTAAAAGTAAATAGTAAAAATCTCATTGTAATATATTGTACTAGATATATCGTAATGTGCATTATCTCATTCGCTTAAAGCGCTTTAGTGATTAATTCGTTATGCAGGATGCAGGGCGCAGCGTGGCGCAGCGCGTCGGCCGACCTGTAATTAATTGAAACGAACGAGCTTGCAGCGCTAGCTATGATATAGTACATGTATTCATGTTTGTAGGAGTCCCAATTAATACACGTTTCATATAATATAACAGATTTTGCACTTGCTCGTGAGATGTCTCTATTTCTAATTGCTTTTTGAAAAATTAGTTACAACAAAATCGCTTTCTTGCTACATCTGTTTCCAATTGCATCAAATATTATTTTAGTTATTTTAACGTAGACACGATAAATTATACGTTTTTGGCTTTAGAGTAATTCGTCAGAAGCTATTTTTTCCGCGTGATGTACGATATATTTTGTAGCGTTATGTAGCGCACACGTTGAGCCGCTCGATGCCGCTTTCCATGATTCTGCTTATTGATAATGTTTTGGTGCGAACAGACAGACAGACGCGGTAGAGGACTTTATTTTATACTATGTAATGATATATATATATACTAGTTATATATTATAGTAGCCTATTTTGATTTAATAAAGCTACATTTCGGCCAGTATTCAGTGTTTTGTTCCCTATCGCTCCAAAGGGCCTTACAACGACCATCTAAATAGATTGCTTTATGTGTTCATACCCATTCCAGTAGTTACCGATTCTTGGATATAAATAAATACTATAATATCAATCATTACAATTAAAAACAAACAAAAATTGAAAATAAAAACAAATTAATATCATTAAATTAAATGATATCGAAATACAAACATTATTATGTGGATATGTACTTACAAATTCGAGTTTGAATACAGGTAGAGATTTTAATATTAATGAATTCAACGAAGCCGACTCGCATCATGCTTTATGGATTTCTACAGTTCAGTGAAACAATAATTTGTATTAAGTCATGAAGTACCGGAGAAGATGGCTCCTAGTGTTACAGCAGAACTAGTGTTGTCACTGTTTTTAGTACATTGCTGGTGTTCTGACTAGATCCGATGTCAATGTTACATAAACCCATGAATTTCGAATATGAGACAAAATACGAACGAATTTCAAACCTACTTTTATGTGAATAATTCCTTAATCGATGCCATTTGATTACCTTTTAATATAAACTAGCGGGACTGGCAGACGTTGTCACGCTCTGATTATAAAAAAATCCTTGACTAATTATATACCAAAACCTTGTGAATCACTTTATTTACTGGCGAAAACTGTATCAAAATCCGTTCAGTAGCTTTTGAGGTTATCATGAACAGACTTTGTTTTATACTATGCAATGATTATTCATACTATTAATATGAGAAGTAGATATAGATTTAAGACTTTGCGAATGAACTGTAGCTTTTGTTTAAGGAAAACGTCACGAAGAAATCACATGGCTTTTATTTAACATCACCGAGTACTCGTGGCCCTCAAGTTAATAATCTGTGTTCCGCCAACTGCAGTGGGATCCAGTAACTTGTTTACTGTTTACCATTACTTGTTTACTTGTTTACAATCTTAAAAAGGACTTGAATTTAACGAATCAGTCGAACTAACAACATACCGTTAACGTTAATGGCAATAATGACTCGTCGGAATGAAAACCATGAGTTTCAGCGCAGGGTCAGTAGTTACACAACTTCTAGTAATCCCTATAATCTATTTGAGTATCTACCGTTACCTTAACACGGGGATGGCGTTTAACAGATTTACATCTGTATGTACCTAAGCATTACAATGAATTCAATCGACTGCAGTTGTAGTCTCGCCGTGTACAGATAATGGGGAGGTAATTCATAACTAAAGGTAAAATTAAAAGTAAATAGTAAGAATCTCATTGTAATATATTGTACTAGATATATCGTAATGTGCATTATCTCATTCGCTTAAAGCGCTTTAGTGATTAATTCGTTATGCAGGATGCAGGGCGCAGCGCGTCGGCCGACCTGTAATTAATTGAAACGAACGAGCTTGCAGCGCTAGCTATGATATAGTACATGTATTCATGTTTGTAGGAGTCCCAATTAATACACGTTTCATATAATATAACAGATTTTGCACTTGCTCGTGAGATGTCTCTATTTCTAATTGCTTTTTGAAAAATTAGTTACAACAAAATCGCTTTCTTGCTACATCTGTTTCCAATTGCATCAAATATTATTTTAGTAATTTTAACGTAGACACGATAAATTATACGTTTTTGGCTTTAGAGTAATTCGTCAGAAGCTATTTTTTCCGCGTGATGTACGATATATTTTGTAGCGTTATGTAGCGCACACGTTGAGCCGCTCGATGCCGCTTTCCATGATTCTGCGTATTGATAATGTTTTGGTAAGACCTGAGACTATTATCTAGTGGCTTTTATTTTACATTTATAAACTTGCTTCATATCATTCTATATTGTGTAATATCGGTTACTCTTTGCGTAATACAATTTGATTACAAGAATAACACATAATATCTAAAATGTTACAAATATAAACGCTCTAACAAGAAGATCAACATCTTGCTAGAACATTTAAGTCATCACAAGATCTTTTGTAATAATGTCCCAATTCATAATATTGGTAATACTCTGTAATAATCAGGATTGATTACCAATTTAGGAAAAACAGAAGAATTGTGCGTTGATTCGCATTATGCATATTTCTGGCTACACCGACTAATTCTCATATTCTTGAAAGTTACTATCACGTAAGTTATAGAAGTTGCTATTCATAATATAATACTGGGAGTTAATAGCATACTATTAACTTGGTAAACTAACTACAAGTGATGTTTTTAGTATTGAAACATTGTAAAGCAAATAACGGTTACACACACACAGGCAAAGTTCTGTATAGGAACAGCAGGGATGTAGTGTAGGAGTGTGAGGCCTCATGTCGGCATCATCGATCGACTCACATCCAATTATTCATGTACGTAGTTATGCGAATGTACTGTCACCATCCAGTTCAAATGTTTTGGGACACGTGTATTACGTAATAGTAATTAACAACTCTTTACTTAGTTACAGATCAAAATTAGCAGTGAACTGTTTTCATTATAGAACAACTTGTTACATATGAGGGTTATCGATTGTTACTATTGTTACGAACTAAAAGAAACCAATCGCAACTACATGAAGCGCCTCCTGTAGGCCAATATAAATAGATAATTTATAATAAATTAGGGTGATAAAGTGCAAAATATTTTCTTTTCTCGAAATTTTTTTTCTGTTTTTAAATGTTGTTTAAAAATTCTAAAGATGTTTGATATTTGTGTTAATGCTTAAAGATGTTTATTTTTCAATGTTTATTTTGGGTTATCTTTTATTATACGTATCTTAACGCTAAGTACACTTTACCGATTGTAAATTACCCGTGTTAAATGTTATCATCAATAATCAATCAATGAATAGTATAAATATGTAAAGAGTTATTAAATTTGGTGCAACCATTTCAAAGTTTAGCTTGTATAAACTACAAACACTTCAATTCCATTGATGTATGCAAATTATCAGTATCTTACAGGAAAATAAAATTATGCATATTGCAAATTACACGATGCATATTGTGTTATGAAACTTATCCCTTGTGTTTCAAACGACGTTGTTACTATACATATCTGCATGTCCGTGTATTATATCCAAATATGCGCTATAGTTGTGATCTGCATACACCACAGATAACTAACTATACACTACACAACAACCAATCTCATGAAATTATTAATATATAGTTATAATTCCGTTTTTCTTAATTTTAGAGTCATGTTATAAAGATAAACAAACTTGAATTATAGTCTGAAAAAAAAATAGTTTCTCAGTTTTTATATCTGCGGAAATAACTCAAATATAATTTGAACGTTTTTATGTATGTATATATATGTACATAAGAAGTATATATTCCGTGATTGGTACACTATAAGAATCTATACATATCGACGTAAGAAAGCAGAATTGTTGTAACTTGAAAAACCCAACTATACCAGAGCCAAAAAACTATTTCAGAACTTCAAATTTTTTAATGTGTAATGATAAAACCTGGCAAGAACCAAGTTCGTATCGATCAAAAAATTGAATAGTAGGAAAGCGAGACTCAGACCATTCGAAGCGGTATTTTTTAATCAAGAATATGATAAAAAGTGATTTAGCCTAAAATTCAAGTTACGACATTTCCGCTTTCCACCGTCGATATAATAAAAATGAAGTGTCTGTATGTAATATCAAAAAAATAATTACTGATTGGGTATGGAAGTATAACCGCTACTGATAACAAAAATGCAACTTTTTAAAAATTTTGTGGGTATCTCGAGTTCGTCTGCAGGCTATCTTCAAAACAGTTGGACCGATTATCACGGGACTTTCACTAGTAGATAGCTGACCTTATAGGAAGTAATTAAGGTTATTCTATTTTAGACTATCTGTTATCCGCGACTTCGTCCGCATGAAATTTAGCAAAAAAATATGTTGTCCACCGTAAACATGTGCATAAGATGTGCGTTGTACTGGACTACAAGAATAAATATTATTGAAATTTATATATCTGTATCTATGTATGTAATTTGAATTATATTGTTTTTTTAGTCATTTTGGCGACCCTTTTTTTTAATAACCGCGCTTTCTTCTACATAGTTCAATAACCATAGTAATATATAAAAATATAGCATCGAGTTCAATGAGCACTATTTAAATTGTCGAATATTAAAAACTGCTTAGTCAGATATAAAGCTTTATATCTTGATTTATATTTATGCAAGATGTCAAGACTTCAGCTCATTCATTGTTTTCAATTCAACATTATAATCATTAATAGTAATTTTGAAGATAGAAGGGGTCTTTCTATTAATATATTAGATCAGAAATGTACCTATTACTTATTGACTTTTTTTTCGAACTGACTACGCTATTGACCTAGTAAGGTCTTAACAGCTTCACCGGACTACCAAGGCGAGCGCTTAAGGCACTCAGCCGATTTTATTTCACAACTAGCTCAAGGGTGCACAGCACACCTCGGCTTGGGCTGTTGCCTGACGAGGGGAGGCAGCTATCCAAGGGGACTAGCATAGTTCGATCCCTTGCCGCCCCAACAATACGGTCGGACGGTACACCGTGGGGTTTTAGCCCGTGCGAGTCGGACGTTACCTACTCTCTCCCCCGTATATTTTAGAGATTAAGAGATTTCCCCGAGTTAATAAAAAAAGGGGCTTTTGCCTGATACATGCAATTCGCGACCTATCTTAGCTAACCTAAACTAAGCTAACTATTCATGCATATATGAGTTGTTGAAACATATATGTGTACCAAGCATACATACCTCAACAACTCTTATATATATTTCGTATCGGATAGTTTTCTAAACTATTTCAGTTTGATAAGGGAAAAAATAAAACCCTTCCACCTTACCATGTGTAAGCGTGTATGCGTGCACGTGTGTGGAGGTGATATGTGTAGTGTTATAGCAGTGATGTAAAAGTTTGTGTCATTGTATCGCACGAGCAGCGCACTCAAGAGCTCCATGCCGAGGTAACGGACCTAGGCTTAAGCCGCTGTCGAGATGAGCCTAATCTGGTGCGCGGGAGCGAAGTTTACCCCCAGACCATGGCAGCGTGATCTGTGGTAACGCGGGCGTGGGCGTGAACACGCTTTGTTTGGAGAGACAGGCTGGTACTTATCGTTCGCCGTCGTTATTTTATCGGGACGATCGGTAAAATATGTCGCAGACGTCTTTTACAACGCGCAGCGTTTGGTACGGGTTCGTATTTTGCGGCGGATACCACTAACGGACTGGGATGATTCGCGGCTTTTTCTAAGTAGCTACTAGTAAGTGATTTAATGTAAGCCCAGATAGAAGGTGTCTCCAGGTCCCTGTGGAGATCCTTATTTCAGACGTACCATGGGGCGCCGGTAACTTTACGTAGAACGCGGTTATGGAGAACCTGCAACTTGTGAAGGATGTCTTTTGGCGTATATGCAAAACCGGGACAACTAAATGTCATAATAGGACGGATACATGTCTTATACAAGTTGAGCTTGTGTCTGAGTACTTATTGAAAATAAAGGCATATTATATCATTATAATAACATATTTAAGTCATTGTTTTATTAGTTAGTATTATTGTTTTATTAGTTATACTCTTATACAGTGTAAGTGAGCACTGAGGTAGTTATATTGTGGGTTAAGGTTCCAAATATGTTGCCTATAACAAATATCATTTGATACACTGTTAGTATCTATATACTTAATGTATTACATTACATGTTTCTGTAGGTGGCGTGCGTGTCGTACTTACAATTGTTTTTAAAGAGCATTTCTATAATTGTACATGGTCTCAGAATTTTATATTTCTTTAATAAGATTTTTATAAACGCGTGCGGAGCGAGTACGGCTAGTTCATAATAAAATTAATACCAAATGGTTTCTGTATGCCAAATCTGAACATTAAATATTTTTTGAAAGTTATAATCGGGGTACACTTTGTTACAAGCCAAAAATAACCCTTTTAAAATTTTTGTCTGTCTGTCTGTCCCTGTGAACACGCATCACTCTGAAAGTACTGAACCGATTTTGACGAAACTTGGCACAGTGATAACTAATATTACAAGATTACACCTTTTTTGTCTCATAAAACGCAAGGGATTCTCCAGGATAACGAAAGACAAAAATTTGTAGTTAATGTATCTAGACTTTTTTGAGACACCTTAGTACGAGAGCCAGCAACGTTGGAAGAACGAGAATTTTAGAAAAGCTGGTTCTTTAATATGAACATATGTTATGCCCTTCTAAACAGGATTCAGGATACCTGGTAGCCGTTTAACGCTGTGTTTTTTAATGCGCATCACACCTTTACAGGTCAAAATTTTGATTTATAAACAATTTTAGGAACATTTTTCTTTCAGTAACTTTTAAACGCTATTAAAAACATGAATATATCACTGCCAGACAATTTTGTTGCTGACAATAATGTGCCCGATGATATTCTTTATAAACAAAATAATTCATTTCAAACCATTTTATTTTTTACATGGCAAAGAACATATTGTAATTGTTAATAAAACATTATGATATTAAGATTTCTCCGTAAACACTGAAAAACAACGATAAACGTAGACATATAATTCGGGACTGACGCCATCTTGAATGCATGCGTGTATAACAGGTGCTTCCATAATTATCGCTATCTTTATCATACAGCCAGTGTTGCGCTAAACTATAGCTATAGGTAAGTTATTCTATACATATTATTTTTAATTTGCCCTCTTTTATGTTTAAATAAAATAATATTAAAATTACAGCTATCTTAACATGGTTTGAACAAATTATTTTATTTACAATAAATACCATCGAGCACATTATTGTTAATAACAAAAATGTCTGGCAATAATAATTTCATGTTTTAATAACGTTTCAAAGTTAGTAAGAAACAAAACATTCTAAAATTATATATCAATATTTTACAGTTACAGGCAAGTGACAGTTGACGTGGCGTGTTCATATTTTTTAAATGTTTATATTTTTCTTCAATACAATGGAGTGTGAAAAAGTTTTAATACAAGTTGAAAATATTTATGATATTGCGTTTCTGAATACACAATATACAATAAATGTCAGTAAAACTCAACGGACCACTTGACAGTTTATCTTATTCATAACTTTCTTGAGTCAATACCTATTGGTAATTTAACCAAGTATCTCAGAAACCGGGCAAGTCCCCTAAAATTTATTTGATCCATAGTTAGGTCATAATAACTCCCTTGTCGCTCTGTTTATCGTTGTTAACGGGAGTCACCTACTAAGACGACAAACCTGCATCACGCATACTTGCAGCGTTTCATAATCGACCGATCGTAGGCTAACAATCAAGCCAGTAGTTCAAGTTTGAGCACCCCTGATCTGGAATAAGATGGTAATACAATAAACTTAAAAAGAGACTGGTTCTCAAGTATAGCTTTTGGAATACAATTATGGATAGGTGTTTGGCGGCACATCAAATTGAGGTCAGTAGCCAGGTGGGTACCCGACAAATCCCTGCGATGTTTACCTAGACTCACCAGCAACCGTCAAATATCTGAATATAAGTCGACCGCAAACTTTATGGCCTTAATTTACTTCCGCGTCGTTAACAATTAATCACCGACAAGGAATAAAGAGACAATGAAAGTTCCCAAACTCGACGCCATTCTCAAACTAATTAAATACTTTAGATTAATTCAGGAGGATTATTAACTTTGTCTACAGTTTTGTTTGTTTAACGATGTTTATTATAGCTAGGGATTATAGAACTGCTGGGCGAAGTGCTCAAGAGAGCTCATGTGCCAAAATATTTAAAGGTGCTCCTCATTGTACCACTCTAAATAATATTTTATTAAAATATAAACGATGATAATGAGCTACCGTAAAGGTAATAATCTCAGTTAAAAATACGAAGTAGCTTAGTAAAATAATAACAATAGTTGCTCACATTTAATACGGTTTTTAACATCTTCTATACATATAATATACTAGCTGTAACCCGCGGCTCCACACGCGCTTTTTAAAAATGTATTAAAGAAATGTAAAATTGTGAGTGGGTGTGTACATTACAGAAATGCGGAGGACAAATAAAATAAAATATTTCAACCGCTATAATTTCGGTTATCTGGCAGTAAAAAGTAAAATTCCCGTTAAAATAGGTCCAGCCGTTTTGGAGATTACCCGGAATAAACAAACAGATAAAATATAATAATATAAAAAATATAGAGAAAGAATAAAAAAAATTTGTAGCCATATCCATTCATCAAAAATTTATTATTTTAATTGTACATACACAAACTTTATTTTTATAATACGCAAGAGATAAATAAAAAATTGGAAATAAAAGTACTATAATCTTTTTGAATAGGAAAACAAAATAAACTTTGAATATGTTTGCGATAGAAACTTACCACGTCACCCTGGCAACGTATATAATACTAACGCTAACGAAATCTCTCAAAAGGAAAAAAATGCCCGATTTTGAAACATTCTTCATTGGTGCTCCGCTTCAATTGGTCTTAGTGTGATGATATATAACCTAAAGCCTTTCTCGATAAATGAACTATCTAAACCGAGGGATTTTCTGAAATCGGACTGGTAGTTCCTGAGATAATCTTTATTTATACGGGGACGCTCAAGAGTATTCCTGTATCAAAAAATCTCGCCTATAACGCCACATGCTCACAAACTTTACCTCTATAATAATAGGTTTTCACCTATGAAATTGCCGTTCTGCAATACTAGCCATTTCAAATCAAAATAATTTTTGTTTGGCTAAGAATTCTAATTTCAAATTAGTTTTATTTTAAAAATATGGAATTCTTTTTTCAAAAGTAGTCATTTGTTTATTGATTAGTGTTACATTTTCATCGCATTTCAATCTTTTTTGTCATCATGGATACGTAAGAAATTCGAGTAATTATGAAATATGAGTATCGTCGTGGCAGTAACGCGGCACAGGCGGCACGCAACATCAACGACGTTTACGGAGCTAACACTACAAACCAACGCACCACCTGTTATTGGTTTGCTCGCTTCCGTTCTGGGAATTTAAACCTCAAAAATGAACCTCGCGGTCGTCTGAAGATTTCGGTCGACAATGACGAATTAAAGGTGTTGACAGATTCTCTGAGTTGCTTACAAACTATTCAGCATAGTCCGATTTTTTCTAAAGTAGAGCCCCAGGTTATCATAATTATTACATTCCATTTGTATCGACGTCATTGTTTAGGAATTTATGTAATTCTGGTATGGGTACCAGGACATAGTGGGAACCAGGGTAATGAAGCTGTTGGTATTTTTGCTAAAGAAGTTATCCAGACTGGATACTTTGATCACTATAATACCTATGTTCAGGATTTATCCTCTCCAAACAAGACTGATTTGTTTGCATCATGGAACACAAACTGGTATGCATCCAACCAAATTAATGGCAAATCAAATGCTTCCGGATATAATAGGTCTTTACCTATGAAATTACTGTTTTGTATGAAAAAATTTAAACGATTTTTTTTCATGTATTGGACATCTGGAACTGCGTTAGAATTTAGGTCTATAGGTCAGTCAGTGATAAAAATGACGATTTTTGGGCGTTAATAATTGAATAACTATTTCATGTGCGTTTATAAAATTTGGAACACATATATACCTTGCATACCAGTCTTAATACATGAGCCAAATTTGACATGTTTTTATGAATTAATTTTTGAGATATGAGGTGTTGAAAAGTGGCTCCAAATGGTTCGTGCAATATTACACACACGGTAACCTGCGCTCGTCATTCTGTTAGCTTGACATGACATGTTACCGCGTGTCAGATAAATACAAATATCAGATTCTACGATTCTCACTGCTTGGACAATGACTTTATTCCGAGGGAAGGTAAGTGCATAATCATAATGTCTATCGTCGTCCTATTCGCGAATTCTAAAGCTTGTACTACAAAAGCATTTCTCAGGCTTAAGTTTCTTCACGATGTTTTTATTCAACGTCAGCCGACAGTGTTCCCAATTTAAACAAGCGAATGTTCACGACCTTCTAAACGTATAAAATATTGAATTTTATAAACAAGATTGCATGTACACAATATTTCATTCTATAAAGGTCGAACCAAACTAACACGTACGTACTGGAGGGAACCGTTTGCTGACATCGGTTATAAACCTCAGGGGTGATGCTTATGGGAATATACTTTTATTTACTATTAACGGACCCTTGAACTCACTTCCCTTCTATCTTATTTATCTCCAATATATTTTGTCTTAATAAACTTCTTACTACATATTTTATTGAGTATTGATCTCTGCGTAATATATGTGTAAGCATAATGATAAAGCAATTATTAAGTTAGATACAGTAATGATTATTCTTGTATGAAATTATCTGCTTCCTCATTTTTCTATGACAATTTAGGTAATAGTTTATCTGTATCATTAATTATTCTATAACAATATTTATATCGGAAGAAACTAAATTAATTTATAATTTGGTAGATATCGACATAAAGGCAAGAAAGTGATTGAGTTTCTGTTTTTTAATTTATTTATTTATTGCTGTTCTTCTTTTTTGATGTTTGATTTTGAGTGGATGAGGTTGGTGTGCCCTTTTTTAACAACCCTCGATGAAAATTGAGGGTAAAGAACCCAATAAAATTTAAAATAAATCATATAAATTCAACACCTACTTTACTAAGTTTAAACACAATCAGATACGTTGTTTTTTATTAGATGCGACCTCACATATTCTTGATAATTTAACCCTAGAAAGATAACCATACCACGGCATACGTTAAAGATAACTAACTATACGCTTCAAAGGCGCACTCTTTTATAATGGTAGGTGTTATTAATTGATTAACTAAAAAATATTTATAATTTATGTTATTATGTTAAAAGGTATATTTAAAACTATGAAAATAAAATACATTTCTACTTTAATTTGTTTATTTCAAATAATTTAGTACCAAATGAGTAACCTCTACGAAAAAATAACGAACATCAACAGCATTATGCTTCAGGAACAAAATCACTTATAATGATCTTATGAATATATAATCTGGTAGAATTAAATTATACAATAAAAATTTAATACTACCTATAAAGTGACTCTCCCATGACTGACTTGACACTGGTAGAATTCTTATCTATTAAACTCCAATATTAAAAAGTTGAAGTTAGTGAGTATGGATGTTCGGGGTAATGTCTGGTACTATGGATCCGATTTTGAAAATTATTTCACTGTTAGAAAAGAATATTAGACTCCTTTTTTTGCTACATATATATTTTCAATAATTGACCATGATAAATGTAATTAAAATTAGCAAAATTCTATAATATGACGCGCGCTGCTTGAACGTTTGAAATAAAAGAATAAATTCTATGGCAAAAATATTTATTACTTTTACAAAGAAGTCCACGACACCATATACTATATCTAAATTTAATATCTCAGTCAACAAGATTATGGGCTATGTGTCAAAAGTAAAATAAATTTGACAATACTAAGTTTGGATGCAGATTTCACGTATACTTACAAATTCTTATAGAACAAACAACCAAATTGGTTCCGATTGGTGATGCTGCAAACGGATGCTAGGCTTATTTTAAAAGGTTTCTCCAATACCAACTGGGTATAGTGAGTTCCTGGATAGTTTGAATTCACAATTAAGAACTGCAGGTGTCGCTGTAATCGGGTATTAGGTTTTTTAAGATTTTTTGCATTTAAAAATATAATTGAAACCGGTAGTAACCTACTTGGTGCAGATAAAGTTGCACGGGTCAGCTAGTAAGAATATAAATCTAACGTGTCTATACTTTTTAGATTTTTGTCAAAAAAAATATTGCAGGCGTCTGAATAAGTAATAAAATACATCAACACGCATCACTGCTAAAATAATACGTTCATGATAAAATCTCTCCGAGAAAATTATAAAGTATAATTTCGAATAACTTTTAGGCTTTGTTTCATTAAAATCGGTTTAACTCCTTGATATACAAAAACCTAAGATGCACACATAACGTCTCACAGCCGGTACACAAAAATCAGTGCATTATGCAGTCATTTCTAATAGTCTCGCGTCGCTTGCGTCCTTGTACAAACAACTTTAAATCATGCAGGTAAGGTTGAATTGTGCAAAAATCATAAGTTTATCGTATAACTATACCTACGTATATATATTGGGGAGTTTTTGCGGCCGGTTTTGAGCGCTACTTTTATTCAAGACTGTGGGTCTTGGGTTTTTATATGTCAATGGTTTGGCCTAATAAAAGTTATTGTAGTTTCAATGACGTGACGACTTAAGTAAGAGAAAAAAGTAAATAAGTAAATGGACTTAATACATTCAGATGACTTTATTAATCGTAATTTTTTTACACAATGTTCCACGCGGAGGTAGTCCCGGGCACAGCTAGTGATCAATCAAATAAACTAAAGCTGAAAAAAGGTGCGACCAAGAGTTTGCAGAAATAAAGAAAAAAAAAAGTATTCACATATCGAACTTATCCTTATACATATCCATATTTATATAGAACGTGAGTCTCTGTTGCGACAGTTCATTTGATGAAGTATTATGTCAAATTTAGCGAACTACCATAGAGCGTGCGTTAGAGTCGTTTTCAGGTATTTATTTGTACTAGTGGGCGCCCAAAGGTCGACATTCAACCATAGTTCATTGATTTTTTAAGGTTTGAATTTTATTAGGGTTCTATTGTCAAAGGGTATTATGTTATAATATCATTGTAGAATGTAGAATGAAAAAGGGTAACTGGAACGTAAGAGTAAAATAATACATACAGTCGAGCATAGCAACTTCCTT
>MU159384.1:152452-169907 GCA_015888305.1 Antheraea pernyi | reverse complement strand
AATATTGGTCTATTTGCGTCAAATTGGCAAGGTAAAAAAGCTTGACAAATGGGTGCCCCACGAACTCGATGATCGCCAGCGCGAAGTACGCGTCGAGACGTGCCTTGCACTGCTCAACAGACACACAAATGAAGAAATTTTGAACCGCATTGTTACCTGCGATGAAATACGGATTCTGTTTGATAACCGCAAGCGCTCAGCGTGCGATGTGTTCTAAAATGTAGTCCGGTGAAGCTGTTAAGATCTTGCTTGGTCAATAACGTAGACAGTCCGAAAGAAAAAAGTGTTCTAAAATGGTAAACATGGTATACCTAGCGGAGGACTGGCTTTCAAGTGAATCCGTCGGAAGACACTTATAGATGTTCGGTGACGGATTTTCAATTTCAGAGTGTTTATTAGCCAAGCGGACATAGAAAAAGATACCAACATGCTGTGGTTTTATCACGATATTTTCCTTCAACGAAAGTTTCATATACATATACATATATTGATGGATTGGTTTTGAAAACGCTTAAAGAGTTCAAATGTATAAAAATAGAACTCACTATAAAAGACGATAGCTTGCAGACATTTTTGTCGTCAGTTGTTTATCGAATGTGAAAAAGAATTCCATGTTTTTAAAATAAAATTAATTTGAAATTAGAATTCTTAGCCAAACAAAAATTATTTTGATTTGAAATGGCCAGTACTGCAGAATGGCAATTTCATAGGTAAAGACCTATTATTCATGAAATTGTTTTCCTTAAAGCAAGAAAGGGTTTTTTTTTGTTTTTATTGGAACTTTTGACACTACATTTAAATATTATTTTGACATATATTTCAATTGAATATGTACTATCACATAAATTAGATCAAACTATCATATTGCCATATTCTCTGAGTTGCTTACAAACTATTCAGCATAGTCCGATTTTTTCTAAAGTAGAGCCTCCGGGTTATCATAATTATTACATTCCATTTGTATCAACGTCATTGTTTAGAAGTTTATGTAATTCTGGTATGGGTACTAGGACATAGTGGGAACCAGGGTAATGAAGCTGTTGGTCTTCTTGCTAAAAAAGCTATCCAGACTGGATATTTTGATCACTATAATTTCATCCAACCAAACCAAACCAACCAAATTAATGGCAAATCAAATGTTTCCGGATATATTCAAGATAACATTCCAGGTAAGCCATGGCTTTATAAGTTTCGTAACTGTTACAGGCTTGCTGCATCTACTATATGTAGACTGACGATCTACCTGTAGAGTTGTGCTCTTCAGTCTATGTTGCAGAGCTCAGAATCAGGAACAACTCAATATGTAAATGTGGGTTGAATGAAGGCACTCTAGTACACATTTTTTTCAATTGCCCCAATTGTATTGTATGATATTTTACTTAACGATATACTACGTTCGTCAGATTTTAACAAAAGCACAATAGTGAGTATTTTCTCCTTTTGCCAAAACTCTGGCTAATTTTCTAAGTTTTAACAAAATTAAACTTTAAGGTACCGCAATAACTAACAGAAATTATTATGTAAATATATAGTTATTTAGGGCATGATGTCTGTAAGAGTTGTCTTTGTGTATTTCAGTGGCCTAACCTGGAATAATTATACTATACAATAAAAATACTACCTATAAAGTGCCTGTCCCATGACTGACTTGACACTTGTAGAATTCGTATCTATTAAACTCCAATATTAAAAAGTTGAAGTTGAAGTTAGTGAGTTTGGATATTCGGGGTAATCTCTGGTGCTACTGATCCGATTTAGAAAATTATTTCACTGTTAGAAAAGTATTGACTCCTTTTTTTGCTACATATATATTTTCAATAATTGATCACGATAAATGTAATTAAAATTAGCAAAATTCTATAATATGACGTGCGCTGCTTGAACGGTTTGAAAGAAAAGAATAAATTCTAAGTCAAAAATATTTATTACTTTTACAAAGGAGTCCACGACACCATATATATCTAAGTTTAATATCTCAGTCAACAAGATGATGGGCTATGTGTCAAAAGTAAAATAAATTTGACAATACTAAGTTTGGATGCAGATTTCACGTATACTAACAACCAAATTGGACTCGATTGGTGATGCTGCAAACGGATGCTAGGCTTATTTTAAAATATTTCTCCCATACCGACTGGGTATAGTAAGTTCCTGAATAGTTTGGATTCACAATTAAGAACTGCAGGTGTCACTGTAATCGGGTATTAGGTTTTTTAAGATTTTTTACGTTTAAAAATGTAATTGATACCGCTTACCTTTTTTTTTTAACGTGGGGAAATCCTTTATGGATACGCCACCCTCCCGGGGGAGAGGGTGGGTTATGTCCGACTCGCACGGATTAAAATCCCACGGTGTACCGACAGACCGTTAATGTTGGGGCGGCAATTGCTATTGCTATTGCAATTGCTATTCAACCTCGCCGCCCCAACGGTCCGCCCGGAAGAAGGTGACCGCCGGGCTCCTACCTATAGAGGGGCAGACCGGGTACACACCGGCTGCCCCCTCTCGTCCGCCGGATCTGTGCTATGAGGAGATGGCCCCCCCGGCCCATCCCCTCAGGTCCGACTACGGTGGCGGGGGGAATTGGGCAAAGCGCCGCCTCCTCCCGCCTGTCCTCCTTTGGTGGAGAGGGCCACTTTGATGTTCTACCTCGCGGGCCCTCTCCGCCGCCTCCTTCTGCGAGATGACCTCATCGCAGAAGGAGGCCATCGCTCGCCACGCCTGTTCGCTGCGGAGCATAGCCGAAACCACAATCGGCAGCGAGAAACTGCTAGCCTAACCTAACCTACTTGGTGCAGATAAAGTTACACGGATCAGCTAGTAAGAATAAAAATCTAACGTGTCTATACTTTTTAGATTTTTGTAAAAAAAAATGTTGCAAGCGTCTGAATAAGTAACAAAATACATTTCAATCAATTTTACAAACGTTTGTCTGGCTATCTGTCTGCATGTATGAACACGCATCACTGCTAAAATAATATGTTCATGATAAAATCTCTCCGAGAAAATTATAAAGTATAATTTCGAATAACTTTTAATCTTTGTTTCATTAAAATCGGTTTAACCCCTTGATATATAAAAAACCTAAGATGCACACATAACGTCTCACAGCCGGCACACAAAAATCAGTGCATTATGCAGTCATTTTTAATATTTTTAAACAATGTTTCCCGCGGATGTAGTCCCGGGCACAGCTAGTGATCAATCAAATAAACTAAAGCTGAAAAAAGGTGCGACCAAGAGTTTGCAGAAATAAAGAAAAAACAAAGTATTCACTTATCGAACTTATCCTTATACATATCCATATTTATATAGAACGTGAGTCTCTGTTGCGACAGTTCATTTGATGAAGTATTATGTCAAATTTAGCGAACTACCATAGAGCGTGCGTTAGAGTCGTTTTCAGGTATTTATTTGTACTAGTGGGCGCCCAAAGGTCGACATTCAACCATAGTTCATTGATTTTTTAAGGTTTGAATTTTATTAGGGTTCTATTGTCAAAGGGTATTATGTTATAATATCATTGTAGAATGTAGAATGAAAAAGGGTAACTGGAACGTAAGAGTAAAATAATACATACAGTCGAGCATAGCAACTTCCTTCACAACCTTTTTTGAAGTCATTTATTGACAGAAGTCAAAATGTCTTTTTTATTTACATGTGTGTATATGTTGTGTAAAATTGAAGCAGTAGTGTGAGTAATACATATTTTAATTAATTTAATGTACTTCTAATGCATTTTATATAAAATAAATAGCTTTCTGCACTTCACCTCCATATAAACTTTGACTATGCCAAATTTCACGTTCATCCGTTCGCCTAATTCCGTTAAAAAGGGATACAAAGATTAAGCTTCACGTATAAATATATATGATGATGATGATGATGATTCACTACTAAATACAAATACTTAGAAGAGATATCCCTTATGTTATATTGTTAGTACAAGCTCCACAATCTCCAGGGGGCAGTGTGTTCGACTAACAAACTCGTTAGTGTCTGGGGGGCGCGTAACTACGTAACTACTCGTAAATGTAAATTTTTATTGTACCCGTAAAAGTGTATATGCGTCTCGGGACTCGTATTATAGAATACCTATATTTTAATCTGATATTAAGATATAAATGTTTATTTCAATGTATTGTGTATTGGTAAATAACAAGCTATTATCAATCTATACATATAATAAGAATGTAAATTTAAGGTATGTGTACTTATTAGATTTTTGCGAAAAAAAATGTTTCTGGTACCTATCTTAGTCAGAGTTAGTAATAAAATACAATTCAATCATTTTTAGAAATGTCTGTCTGTATGTCTGTATGGCTGTTTGTTTGTACACGCATCACTGCTAAAGAATTGCGTTCACGGTAAAACCTCAAGAAAATCATAAAGCGTATCCTCGAGTAACATCTTGTTTTGGTTTCATTAAAATTGGTGCACTTTATCAAAAGTTATTGTAATTTTATTGACGAGGCGATTTAAGTACGAGAGATAAGTAGATAAGTAAATGAACCGAATATTTTCAGATGATTTTATTACTCACAATTGTTTACATTCGGTTCCACGCGGACGGGCTCGCGGGAACAGCTAGTATATAATAATAATATAACGTGATACTATAAAACGCCCGCGACTTTACGGGTATCAAATTACAATATAAAACTTAGTAATTATATAACAAACCTTTGGGCAAAGCGCATGTGATACCTCCGGTGTTGCAAGCGTTCATAAGCTGCGGTTACCGCTTACCTACAGGCGGCTCGCTTGCTTGTTTGTCACCATCATTGTATAAAAAACATCACCTAGTAGCACGTTATGGTAAAATGGTAAAAACATTATAAAAATAAACGCGATGTCAATGAAAAAGTACTTGCCTATATATTAACTCTCACAATGCGAGGTTAAACGGACTCGGAGTTTGCCGATCTCAGATAAACAAATAGATTTTGGGATAGACTATGTTGTAAAATATAAATTAAAATATGTTATCATTTTCCTGACAACAATTATTATATTTGAAATTGAATAGCTACAATATTATGACTCTGAAAGTTAGCTTCATACCGTTATCACACAACTTATATTATCTTTTCCTACAAGCTATGAATCATTAGCTCTAGAAACAATATCGTTATTTGCATCAATAATTCATTTTGAGAATTTGACGATATGGGTAGATTTTGCAAATTTTTAAATACGTCTTAGTGTCTGTAATTCGGGGGCCCCGTAACATTCTGACGGCTAATACGGCGATAGCTACACTTCTGATTACCATTACAGAGTCTGGCTAAAAAAGTTGAACACACAGATTGTAATTAATGTTAATGTACATTCCACAATAAAACTTATCATGGTCATAAAAAGAGAGTGCATAATTATGACGCATATTTTGTGAGCCAGAATTATATGAAAACAATTTGAAAAGTATGTGTGTAAGTAAACTGTAATAACATTGTAAATTAGCCCATTAGTCTGTAATGACAATTGGCGGTACTGCACGCCGGCCGCTATCCTGTCGCATGACTCAATCATAATTTATGTTCGAACTGTCAACTATCATAAATTATACTTAGCGAGATTTATAACGACAATGTAATAACTCCTGTGACTATTACAACGTGCTAGTGAAGCTACAACCATACACTTTGTTAAACACCAATCATAGAATTCGTTTCAGGGTGTAACATTTTAGAAACCTTTGGATTTACCTGAGCTAACCAGAGAATTATGTAACGGTGTCCTATTTAAATATTTAATTTATATAGTTATGTTCTTGGAAGAAATACTTTATACATATGATAAGAAGGTAAATCTAACGTGTCTATACTTTCTAGATTTTCATGAAAAGAATTGTTGCACGTGTCTAGGAATAAGTAATAGAATATATTTCAATCGTTTTTAGAAATGTCGGTTGGTCTGTCTATCTGTTTGTATGAACACGCATCACTGCTAAAGTACTGGGTTCACAATAAAAATCATTATCATCAACAAATTCATAAAGCATGTCCTCAGGAGTAACTTAGTATTTGTTTCATTAAAACCGGTCCACCCTGTCAAAGGTTATTGTACTTTGAATAACGGCTCGAGGCAACTATGAAAGAATAGTAGTAATTTATTAATCGCTGTTTTTGTAAATTAGGTTCGACACGGACGGAGTCGCGGGCACAACTAGTCTGCAATAATAATGAAGTCGTGTCGATTTTAAATAATCAGAATTCTATTTTTTAGCATGCTAAAATAAAAATAACAGTGTCATGTGAATGACCATGTAAAAGAGTTCTAATTTTACAGTTTACAAAAGGTACCCTATTCAGAAATGCCTATATTAAAACTGAAATATAAAATAAACACAAATATAAGAAAAATGAATTCGTTTTAAAACATTTCAACGCCATCTGTTACAAATAATATAAATAGAGTAAACCTTTCAAGTTTGAAATAAGTATTTCGAGTAGCTGAAGATACTTCATACCCGAGCATATAGATGGCACAAAAAACAGTTTTGTTTTATAAGACTTTTATAATGATAGTGCACATAATAAGTAAATACTATTTAGAGTGTTGAGATAGAAATTTCATAATGAAGGAGGACCATGAATAATAATAAAAGTATTTTTGTTATTTTTATATTTATTTAGAATTCTATTAATTTGTTCACCACCGTCCATAGATACTAACAACACCAGGGGAGTCGCAAGTGCGTTGCCAGCTTGTGTTTTGAGGGAAGGGGGAAAGGAAGAGGGGAGGAGAGATGGTTCTCCGGCGCTCTCACTGAGCGAATGAAACGCAACAATACAAGCACTTTAACTTTACTTCACATCAGTTTTCTGTGAGAGGGTGGTACTACCTCGGACGAACAAGCTCATTCATGCTGAAATCAGTAATAGCTTCAGCGTGGCTCTACCACCTACAAAACATCGTGAGGAAACCTGAACCTGAGAAACGTTCTTGTAGTACTATTGTATGTGGGAAGAATATAGAACTGTGGCTTTCTCAGACTTTGAAATCGCCAATAAATACGTCGTGGACTGGCGTAGTGATTATGCTTCCTTCGGGAAGAGGCCTATGTCCCTTCAGTGGGTCTCTTACCGGCTGATGATGATGATATTAACTACAAGTTTAACTACTCTTTTGCATTTTTTAAAATTATATTTATATATATGTCAGAGTATATATGTAGATCCTTTAGAGAGCCAATAACACACGGATGGTATTATCCTCCATTTGTATGTACTTTCACAACACGACCGACACTATGAAATAAAACGACGACTTCTTCGATTCTTTTTCTTTTAATGATTTTACAATAATCTCAGAGACAACGCCCTCAGAGATAATAATTATCAATTAGCGACTATAACGATAGATCTTACGAAGAATACGATATACGATACGAATATATACGAATACGATAGAAGTTATGGACAGTTTAATCTCATCTAAATTACTCAATATTTTAGAATAATCCACATTAACAATAATTAAATAGAAGTGCATTAACAACATATTGCCTATATTGATTAACATAGAAAATAATAGATGGCGGTGTTAGCAAACTTTCGACTTCTGGATGACATATATGTCATAGTGGTAGCATCCAGTAGTCGGAATTAATACATAAATAGTAACGCATATTTTTATTACAGAATCTTACGAAGATTCGAATTATCATAGGTGTTTGCAAACAGCGCCATCTATTGTGTTCCATGTTAATCAATACTGGCAAGGTTTTGTCAATGCTCTATCTCATTTGTAACTCACTAAACTACCCTATATCTCTTTTTCTTTGACAATAATAGAACATATTTTCTTTATTACAAACATAGGTAACCTTAACGGTTTACAAAACAATCTACAACTATTTTAATACTTAATTATAAGTCGAAATATACCTGAATTCGAATTATCTAGAAATAATTTAAATAAAAATACACCGGAAATATCCCATTTTACTCTTCTGTGACAAAAACAAATTATATTTATTATTTAAAATTGTCAAAACAATAATAATTAAATATATCCAAAACTTATATTAAAAGTTGAAATATATCTTAATTCGCTTAATTATTTAGTAATATTTATAATAAAAATAGACCGCAAATATCATATTATAGTCCACATCTTTCCTTGTTAACCACCGCAAATAGTAGAGGTGAAAAAACAAAATAATATGGCTTCTTGAGACACTCTTCACCTCTCCACATCCCATTTTATGTGTATCTTGCGCCGTGCCACAGCCTCATTCCCTCCACATTGAATAAATATAAATAAATAAAAAGCCTATACTTTTACTTTGTTTGGTAGTGTAGAACAGGCGAGCCTGATTCACATTTATTGTACCTGAGACAGGAATGAAATCGTTTTCTGCGATTGAGCCGCGTACCTCGTTATAGCACACGACTGGAGTTCAAACGGCGTATCGATGTGATGACGTCGCTCGGTGATGCAGAGATCACCAATATTTTTAACATAATTCTGATACTCATACTGAGCTTTTAAAAACTTATATATTTTAGATATGTAATTACATTTATCAGTGACGACTTACTAGAAGTGGAAACAAGCTCCAACGGCGCTTAACACTTTCAAGTTCTTGTTAGTTACTAGAGTTAATCGATAAATAAACAATGGCAATCATAATGTTGTAAATATATAACGATTATATATGTCATATTGGGAGCATCCAACAGTCGAAAGTTTGCTAACAAAAATAAAAATACACCGGAAATATCCCATTTTACTCTTCTGTGACAAAAACAAATTATATTTATTATTTAAAATTGTCAAAACAATAATAATTAAATATATCCAAAACTTATATTAAAAGTTGAAATATATCTTAATTCGCTTAATTATTTAGTAATATTTATAATAAAAATAGACCGCAAATATCATATTATAGTCCACATCTTTCCTTGTTAACCACCGCAAATAGTAGAGGTGAAAAAACAAAATAATATGGCTTCTTGAGACACTCTTCACCTCTCCACATCCCATTTTATGTGTATCATGCGTCGTGCGACAGCCTCATTCCCTCCACATTGAAAATAAATAAATAAAAAGCCTATACTTTTACTTTGTTTGGTAGTGTAGAACAGGCGAGCCTAATTCACATTTATTGTACCTGAGACTGGAATGAAATCGTTTTCTGCGATTGAGCCGCGTACCTCGTTATAGCACACGACTGGAGTTCAAACGGCGTATCGATGTGATGACGTCGCTCGGTGATGCAGAGATCACCAATATTTTTAACATAATTCTGATACTCATACTGAGCTTTTAAAAACTTATATATTTTAGATATGTAATTACATTTATCAGTGACGACTTACTAGAAGTGGAAACAAGCTCCAACGGCGCTTAACACTTTCAAGTTCTTGTTAGTTACTAGAGTTAATCGATAAATAAACAATGGCAATCATAATGTTGTAAATATATAACGATTATATATGTCATATTGGGAGCATCCAACAGTCGAAAGTTTGCTAACACCGCCATCTATTATTTTCTATGTTAATCAATATAGGCAATGTGTTGTTAATGCACTTCTATTTAATTATTGTTAATGTGGATTCTTGTAAATTATTGAGTAATTTAGATTGATTAAACTGTTCATAACTTCTAAGCATTCCAAATGTTTATTCATATAAGCACTGATAGAAGTAACTAAATAAGCCGGTGTCACGCCATACGACGCGAGACACCATCTTAAGAAATAGTGGCGTCGTGCAATAACATTTCTAACTTGATTTGATTCTTGATTTAAAGTAGACCTAAATTAGTGTCACGATAATTAAAATCGGACATGTGGAATTGTAATAGAATTATTCTAGATTTAAGTAACATTTGGAACCTTTTGTTATTTATTAAAACCGGAAATCCATTCTATGTGCACTCGAGGTAGAATAGTAAAGTTGCTATTTAGAATGAATAACAATGTAATTAAAACATATTGGCATTGTACTATGTTATTAGTATTACTTTGTAATTACTAGAATAATTGTCGATCTAAAAAGAGTTTTATAGCAAATAAGGAAAATGTAAGTACTTCGGTTGTTACAACAGTGAATTACTTCGAAATAATTAATGACATCGTAATTATTCAATGTATGGTGTTAAAATAGTTATATATATATATATTTATTTCTAATGCCTGAGCAGTTGTCACAATCAAGTTAAAAATATGCCAAGCGAGGTAAGTGTGCCGAAAGCTTCATTAGTCAGCCAGTACTATATCTGGGCAACACCAGAGCTAGAGTCTCAGCCGTCTGGCAACGCGTCAAACTGAGTTAGAACGACGAAGGTTCCACATATGTATAGCGATTCTCCATTACTGCCGCTTCAGACACGAATGCTTTTCTTCACCATTCGTCATGCAGTTGACTGAAATTAAGAAACTCCTGTGTCTAAAATGTTATTTAATATCTCAATACTTTACTACACTACTCAGGCTGCTCGAACTTCAACATATAAAATGTGAAAATCTAAATTACTGGCGGTAGTTGAATATTCCACCGGCTACAACAGCTACAAGCTGGAAACATATTAAAGCTGACAGAGCCGGCCTCGACGTACTGGATGAGGCAGCAAATTGCGTCTTCCTTTAATTGAGTTCGCTGTACCCTCCAATAGTGCCGCGTACCCTAAAATACAAGATGGCAGTGAGTCAAATATTGGTGTTACCTCAAGTTAATTGAATATAATATATGTTTAAAAAATAAAAATATGTTTAAAAAAATGATCTTACATAATAAAGCTGACAGAGCCGGCCTCGACGTACAGGATGAGGCAGCAAATTGCGTCTTCCTTTAATTGAGTTCGCTGTACCCTCGAATAGTGCCGCGTGCCCTAAAATACAAGATAGCAGTGAGTCAAATATTGGTGTTACCTCTAGTTAATTGAATATACGGTTGACTTTAAAACCGGTTCAAAAATATGTTTAAAAAAATGATCTAATTCCAGTCTTAATCGATTTTGAAGAAAAACAAGTTTTTACTATGTTTAGTTAAATTAACATCACTATTTTGATAACATTAACACTATAAACCGACCTCAGATTAGTTAAATAAAGTAGCTACTCATAAAATAACCTATTCTTGTACTGCTGGAGTCACTTAAGATTGACAAAGGTAATCTGCTGGCTCTGATGCGATGACAATGAGTAGATGTCTTATAGCTGTTTCCCATAATTTGGTTAAGTACCTTGGATAAACAAATATGCAACTGAAATTTAAATTGTTGGTTAATTTTAAAGTTTCACATATTTTTTAAATACTTGGTATAATCTAATATCGATGTATTTCTATCATCAAATTCATCATATTAATATCAGTATCGATAATGTCCTATGAATATTATGAGCTTTTTGATATATCATTGCAAGACTAGCCACTATCAGTGATTAAATACTTCCGCAATCGAATCTCAGATACTGAAGGGTATTTTCATACGCGATCTTAACTAAAAATTTCTTTAAAGAATACTCAAACACGAACACTAATAGTATATACACACTATTTACAGTCCATTAGTCAATCAACACACACAAGGGTATTTTCATACGCGACCTTCACTAAAAAAATTCTTTATGGAATACTCAAACACGAACACTAATAGTATATACACACTATTTACAGTTCATTAGTCATTCAACAAACACATATGTAAGCACTACAATACTATATCACGGTTTCATTAAAATATCAAAAATCGCTAAACGCTTAACCCTTGTCCTGTAAACATAATAAAGTACGGAGCGCACTCGGCCGAGCCCGCGGCATTGTGTACAGTAAGCCAGTTGTTTACTAGCGAGAACTAGGGATGCTAATGATACATCGTTGTATTCAAAATGTCGATGTATTTTTCATCGATAATCGATTAATCTATCGATAATTGTGAATAAATTATCTGCTATGTCACTACATTTCATTTTAAAAATAATGTTATCTAATATTACCTGTAGAAGTTGACAGAAGAAAATGAATAGAAATACATATCCGTATTCGTTTACAGTTATACATGTACTTGTTTGATACATAGTTCTTTAAATGTTCACGGGAATAAATCAATTCGAATTTAATGTTCTACAACGCGTTGCTTTGTTTGATAATACAAAGATTTTTTAATGCCTAGACGAAGTTGTATTTAATAATTAATATTAACCAATATTAAAAATCCCGCAAGAGAGAAACTGCTGATACTAATTTAGGAAGTTAATATTTTTATTTTGCTCAAAATATATAATTATATGACTAAACTAAAATACATTATACTATTTAATTTTATTATTTAGTTTCATTACTTTTTTCACAATTTCCTTGCATATGTTTAAACATCGATGTATCGATTCCAAAGGATGTTTCATCCCTAGCACATTATAACTTTACTCCCGTTCTGTTTGTAATTTTGTAATATTCAGGCCTTTTATGTTTTCCGTAGAATTTTTGCTATTCTTCCAATATGTAACGAACCCAACTGGCAAATTATGAAAAAAAAAACTATTCAAATCAAATCAAAAATACTTTATTCAGTTTAGGCCCTAATAAGGTACTTATGAACGTCAAATACTACTACCGGTTCGGAAAACAACCCAGTCATCGAGAAGAACCGGCAAGAAACTCGATCGGGTACATTTTTTTTTAACATATATTTCTAATACATTATACAACAATGCTTTTAGTGGATGCACAGAGAGGAGTCAATTCCAGACATCACTATCATTCACATACTGATCCACTCTATAATATCCTTTTGAAACTAAAACCCGTTTGACATGGCGCTTAAATTTACAGTCCGGCAAATCGGTAACATGCTTTGGGACTTTATTGTAGAACCTAACACTATTACCTAAAAAACTATTACTGGTTTTGCTAAGTCTGAAACATGGGACCACCAGTTTATTACAGTTTCTAGTATTTAGATTATGCCGGTCTTTAACTAAATTCAGTTTCTCAAAGTTTTTCCGGACATACATTAAATTATCAAGAATGTATTGGGAGGGCAGAGTTAAGATACCGAATTCCTGGAATTTCGTTTTTAATGATTCGCGAGGTCCCATATTATATATTGCCCGAACTGCCCGTTTTTGTAATAAAAATATCGTGTCTACCTCAGCAGCCGTACCCCATAGCAGAATGCCATAAGACATTAAGCTATGGAAGTAAGCGAAGTAAACTAACCTAGCAGTGGCAATATCTGTAAGCTGGCGAATCTTACGTATTGCGAATGCAGCGGAACTTAATCTGCTCGCCAGTTTTTTAATGTGAGGGCCCCATTGTAATTTAGAATTTAATGTAATTCCCAAGAATACAGTATTGTCAACTAACCCTACTAAATTCCCTTCGATCTTGATTCTACTATCAACCTGTCTAACATTGGGTAATGTAAATCTTATACATTTCGTTTTATCTGCATTTAGCAATAGGTTATTTAACGCAAACCAATGACAAATTTCACTTAAAGTATTATTCAGATGCCCGACCTCTGAATCTATCCTTTTCACTTTAAATATTAGAGAAGTATCGTCTGCAAAAAGCACCATGTCAGCAGAGTTATTAACCACTAGCGGTAGATCGTTTATGTATATTAAGAACAAAAACGGCCCTAAAATAGAGCCCTGCGGGACACCAATTCTAGCAAGCGATCCCGCAGAGGTTACCCCAAGTATGTTAACTTTCTGACAGCGATCTTTTAAATAAGAGACTAGAAGGTCGAGAGAAGATCCACAAATACCGTAATGTTTTAATTTAAGTATAAGCGTACTATGATCAACGCAATCGAAGGCCTTAGACAAATCGCAGAACACACCAATTGCATCCTGCGAATCCTCCCAGGCTCCAATATATGATTTATGAGCGTTGCACCAGCGTCAGTAGTAGATTTCGATTTTGTGAAACCAAACTGTCGACCATCCAGAAACTTTTGCACAGTAACAATCAATTTTGCAATTGATACAATTAACACCATCTATATCATGTAATGGAACTAATTAGGTACAAAAAAAGAAAAAGAAAAAGAAAAACATTAAGTATTTTAGAATATTAAATAGGATTCTGAAATAAATACTAACATTCATCATAAATAAAATAGGTTTAAATATTAATATTTAATTAAGTACCGAACCATAAGAAAAAATAGAAGTGTTCTATTAACGACTAAGGAACTCTAAATGCTTGGGGTTTAGAACTGTAGGATGCGTGTAACACAATGTCAAAAGTATAGAATTGAGATTGGAATTAAAAAATTAGAAAGAAAGGGAAATAAAACCCAAAGGATTAGAAAAGGACAGATATAAAAAAGTGGCTTCCAGACTGCCATAATTTCTAGTATGGAAGTTCGTCTGGAAAAAAAAACCGTTAGAGCAGGAAGGAAATATTATAAGCTTAGGGAACAAAGCTGATGAGCAAGACAGAGCGATTGTCTCTGCTGTACATAGGTGCCGCAATGTCAGTAAGAGGGTCGCGGGGGGGGTGAAAAATGGAGAATATATAAGGATTTTGACAGTCGAGTGAGGATGGTCGGAATAGCTTCTTTGGACGTATAATACGTGCGCAAGAGTCTGGTAAAATATTAATAATTTAGCAGTCTGTTAGCACCCACTTTCGGTGCCGCTGCATCCCATTCAAGAGACGAGACTACAACACGACCGGAACATAGATATTAGCGCCACCATATTAGAGAAACACATTAACACTAGCGCCACCATATTAAAGATACATAAATATTCATTGACTTCATAGTTCGGTCATGAAAGGCTAGATGTCGCTGATCTACATGTCGACACAGATTAGTCAACACATTTGAGATATATAAATAAGGATAATTATATAAAATTGTTTTGATGTCATTAATATGTGTAAAGATTTTAATACCTCAGTCAGGTACTGAACAGTAATTGTATTTCAATTAGTTGTATACCATTATATAAAGTTAGTTAAATATATTACAAACATAACTATAGACTTTAAAGTTAGATAAATATAGTCTTGGTGAAGAATATAAACTGTTAAATAGGTCAGGTTCTCTACAAGCAATCCTAATTAATTCTAATATGTGTTATTCATTAATTTTATTTATAAAACTCAAACAATAGTCTCTGTCAACACAATTCAACCAAAGAGGCATTACTATACATGAACAAAGACATTGTAATTCTGGGTTGGCAATGGTAAATCTGTGACATTATAATTTACTTAACAAATAATTACATAAACTGATGCGATTCGAGTTCATAAGCTTTTAAACAGCAGTGTTTTATTATAGGGATTCCCAGTAGGCGTTGATGTGAGTTGCACCTAAAGCATATACGTTTCGGCGGTCTTTAACTCTCTTTCTCTATCAAGTAAACCTTTTGCTGGATAGGGAGGAGGTTACTGTATGCCTGAGGTGTAATAGGGCCGTTGTCAGCGATACGTTAGCAGTGACCCGGGGAATGGTTTGGGTTTAGAAGCATAGCGCATCTTTACCAAAGTACGAACCGGTAGCCGTCTCGTTTGACATGATCGACCCTCAAGGAACCTCTGCCTGGTGTAGTCGGGTGCAAACCCTTGACGTAACTTAACTCAGCATCCTCTTGTGTATATAATTCAAAAGAATATGAACTGGATTCTGCTGAGAGTTATGGTGGGACTTCTTTAAGATTGTCACAACTCCACACTATACTCTTTTACAGACACTTCACCTAACATCAATATCTGTTACATAAAACATTTATATTATAATACTCACTATAAAATGTGAGTTCTGTAAATTTCAGTTAAGTACATAGATATTTATAATGCCATAAGTATGGCATAGGAATATAATGAAAATGTAAATAAACTAAATATATTTCAATAAAATGTAAGGGTTAACCTATGATGCAAAGAAATATATAATTAAGTTGAGATCTCTATAAGCTAAGATAATTTTAGTATTGTAGGATTATAAATGAATACATAGATTAATATGTATATATTACCTATTTGTTTTGCTAAAAATTAACCCAGATCGAGTTTCTTGCCGGTTCTTCTCGATAACTGGATTTTCCGAACCGGTGGTAGAGTTAATTTGCAAAGGGACTAACATGGCCCTAATGCCTATACAATCAACTGCTATCCTTCTATCGCTTGTATGTGTACTGAGCAGGGTCAGCACAGCATTATTTAATTTATTGTTTGTTATATACTAACAACATTGGTAAAAGAATTATCTGTGTGGGATTCTGTTAGCACATTATAAAGTAATGGTGACTGGAACCAATCAGAAGTTCGACTACCAATCTAAATTAATCACTACAATATTATTTTGTAGTATAAATGCTAGTGCCGACTTAGTTCTGCACGTCTTGCAACCAAAACCTTATCCACTATTCTTCTGGAACTAGTGTGATTATATAATTCAATTACTGGTTATGTCTACCATTTAAAAGGCATTAATATTTGCAATCTGGTGGGTGTGTTAGCAATTTGACTATACAAGCTGCTATGATTCCTTCACACCATACTATTTGTTAGGGCGTAGCTAGTCTTCTCTATATCCATTTCTGTTGATCCACACTGTGTTAGTGACCTGACGAGTGGATTGGAGTGACCTTTATCTCGCTCCTCGTATCCCAGTGTCTATCGTGTTGCTATACCTTTGTTGGGGAGGTTTGGATTGAAGCAAGTTACATATTTTCTCCTTGGTTGACTTTGTCACCCTGGAGCTTTCGCTTTCTTGTGAGGATCAAAGCAGGCTGTTCTTCATCAGCTATAATCACCCATAAGATTGCGTTTCTACATTTCATTATTTTATTTGGAGACTGGTTTCAGATTCCTTATAATTCCTACCTCTCACCCTTCTTAACTCCCAGCGATGCTGGTAGTAGTTGATTGTTGGGTTTAACTGTAAATTCATTGTAAATTACAGTGCTTCTAAGAGGTGGGCTTGAGGAAGGTGGGGCCTCTTCCCCTTCAGGGAAAAAAAAACCATTTAAACACTACATATACCATTATATATTTAATACACATAAATATATATTTTAATGAATATTATTAGAATATTAGTTTGATATATTATGTCTGTAGTATCACATATAGAGATTGACTTTGTTTATGTTTAGTTTATTTTGATTAATTGCATTTTTAATATTTGTTGTTTTGTGTTTCCTAAAGTTCTAATCATACTGGATATAATCTATGTAATGTTTTCTGAGTACCAGATTAAAACAACTTGTTACTACAACTTTGTTGCAATACACAACGTAAAATGGTCCTGGCTTCTAAATGATCATGGTAATAATAATAATAAAAGGGGTTAATACATTGCTTTTAGCCAGGGTATGTATTAATGGTAAGATAAAGGTATTCAAGGTAAAGGAGAGTGGTTCGGTAACGCTTGAAGAGAGGTCTCTATATAGCTATCTATATATCTATATAATTATATATGGATGGAGATAGTAGTCGAGTAGAGGGAGAGATCGGAGAGTGAAGGAAGT
>MU159384.1:124224-144260 GCA_015888305.1 Antheraea pernyi | reverse complement strand
TGGAAAGACATTATGTGTTTGAGTGGGTCGCTGAACTGTTTGGTTACACAATTTAAAACGGTTGGTGTCGCTGCAGTCGGGTTTTAGGTTTTTAAGATTTTTCGAGTTTGGAAATACAATAGAAACCGGTAGTAACTGATTTTACGCAGACGAAGTCGCGCGGGTTAGCTAGTTAATGATATAAAGATCTTCCTAATAGGATCTATGATTATAAACGTATTGTAGTTGCGCGAACGGATGTACTTGTAATTTAGCATAGGTAATTAAAGTTTATATGGAGGAGAAGTGCACAAAGCTATTAAAAAAAAATATAAAACGCATTACAAATATATTCAATTAATTGAAATATTCATTACTCACACTACTGCTTCATAGCCTCCCTTGAGTCTGTTGTTCAGAGCCTACACAAAATGTTTGTGTATATTTGATACCAATAAAAATAAAACCAGTGTAATTACGGTTCATATATTAGGTCTTTACCTATGAAATTGCCGTTTTGTATAAAAAAATTGAAATGAGTAGACCTAATATATGAACCGTAATTACACTGGTTTTATTTTTATTGGTATCAAATATACACAAACATTTTGTGTAGGCTCTGAACAACAGACTCAAGGGAGGCTATGAAGCAGTAGTGTGAGTAATGAATATTTCAATTAATTGAATATATTTGTAATGCGTTTTATATTTTTTTTTAATAGCTTTGTGCACTTCTCCTCCATATAAACTTTAATTACCTATGCTAAATTACAAGTACATCCGTTCGCGCAACTACAATACGTTTATAATCATAGATCCTATTAGGAAGATCTTTATATCATTAACTAGCTAACCCGCGCGACTTCGTCTGCGTACATTTACCTGGTAGATGAGTGTTTTGATTATGGGATAACGCGTTACAATTTCCGATCGCATCGAAACAAGTGTGATCATAAGCAATTCTGTTAATAACATAATAAAAAATATCCAAAAAATAAATAAACTGCCTTCGATGTTAAACACAAATAAACCACTAAAAAGCGAAAAATAACTGAATTATTAAATTAACCAAATTAAATAAAAAATATTGATATTCGCGCTACCTAATAATATATACCTAATAAACGCAAATATTCTTAAATAACCTAAAACCCGATTGCAGCGACATCTAGCACTTCCAATTGTGAATCCAAACTATCCACGGACTCAATCAAACATATACCCAGTTGGTATTTGAGAAATCTTTTAAAATAAGCCTAGAACCTGTTCGCATCATTACCTAAAGTGTACATACTATAAAAATTAAACTTTATCTACATAAAATTTCCATTTTGTTTTAGTTGTTTGTTTTATAAGAATTTGTAAAGTATACGTGAAATCTGCATTCAATCTTAATTTTGACATATTTATTTTACTTTTGACATATAAGCCACCTTTTTCAATAAGATACTGAACTTGGGATAATACACCTTACTAACAGTGAAAGAATTTTTTAAATCGGATCAGTAGTACCAAGGATTCCTCGAAAACAAAACTTTACCTCTCTTTATAATATTAGTATAAATACAACATAGTATACTAACTGCAAACACCGCAACTGATTATTTTAATCGTAGATACACAAACCTGAACCCAACTACTTCAAGACTCAACAATATTAGGAAACTAATTTTATCAAATACTGAAACAACACACGTACTGATAGAACTTTCATTGAGATTCATCTTCTACAATGCAATGTAACTATTATCTAGGTTTATGTTTTAGAAAAAAATCTTGTCACTTTTGTTTAGCAAACATTTTTATACAATAAAATAAATGTAACAACATATAAGTGACAGTTTCTTTAACACATATTTTTCATATGTGGTTGATAATTACGCATAAAACGTCATGTACCCGTAGTTCAGTTATAACGTACTCGGCATATATGGTCCGACGAAGTTGACGGTTTGGATCCCAGCGATAATTTTTTTTGGTATTTTTATTTAAAGTAGCATAGAGAAATATAGCTTAAATTTTTAGCTAATCTGTCTGCTATATATATAGCACAATGAAAATTTACCAAAATCCGTCAAGAATTTCATTAACTACAAATTTTTGAATTTCGTCCGTTATCTTGGAAAATCTCTTGCGTTTTATGAGACAAAAAGTAACCTAGATGTAACCTTGTAATATTAGTTATCACTGTGTCAAGTTTCGTCAAAATTGGTTCAGTACTTTCAGAGTTATACGTGTTCACAGGGACAGACAGACAAAAATTGAAAAAGGATTATTTTTGGCTTCTATATCGATAATAAAGTCTACCCAGATCAAAATTTTCAAAAAATATTTAATTTACAGAATTGGCCTTGTTGCAGTTTTATTATTATAGTAAAAGATAAAAGAAAACACACACAAACCAGAAAAGTATCTTATGTATAGTATCGCGAAGGAAATTCAAATTTCACATATTTATATTTACGTCCAGTGATTGAAAATTGTTCATAATTCTTTTTTTTTAATTTCTCCAAGAATTATCGTTATATTTCAATCAATCTATACAAAACCTTGGCAAATTTATATACTAAAACGTTCCTCATGAATTACTTTATCCACTGGTGAAAACCTTTTGAAGATCCGTTTTGTAGTTTTTGAGTTTATCGCGAACAGACAGACAGACAGACGCGGCAGGGGACTTTGTTTTATACTATGTAATGAAGTTATTAATAATTATAAAGTCGAATTGTAAACAATAAGCTGATAATTATTTATCTTATTAAAAATAAAGAATGAGTTGAATACTTGCTAAATTTCATGCAGACAAACATTTAAAAAAACATAGATTTTAAAAATCGGTCCAACCGTTTTGGAGATAGCATTGCAGACAAAGCCACGGTTAATAGCTAGTCTAAATTAGAGTAGCCTAAGTAACCCGCTGTAATTTTAGCTGCCTCCCAGTAGAATCCCCGTCAAAGTCACTCAAGCCGTTTTGGAGATTAGCAGGAACAAACAGACAGACAGAGAGCCCAACAACATTTTTAAAAATTGCATTTTTGTTATCAGAAGCGTGTATACTTTCATACCCAATCAGTCAAAAAAATTTATTTTGATATTACGTACAGACACTTCATTTTTATTATATGTATATATAGAATAGATAGATAAGATAATATAAGCTGTAGTACAAGCGTGTTACATTACCGCGTCGCGTGGAGAGCACGCGTGCTTGTGTCCATTGTGTTACCAGTCTTACCATTTAACTAAATGCTTTGGAGAACGACATTAATTACAAGCTGCGTGGAATATATACAAAACATATAAGTGATATTTTAAGACTAAGGTAAGTTTATGTTAACCTTTTACAAAATATTTTAAGTTTAACTACACGTCGTTACATGTTATTTACTATACCGTATGCCACACTTTTGCACATCTCAATTCACGCCTCATTCGAATACTCTTATACCTAAATAAAGTCTTGGTACAGTCCCTTTCGGTCGACTAATTTGACGATTTGCAGATGTATGTACGACTGTTGAAGTGTTTTATGAAAAGTAGAATGAATGCGCTTAGATTATAATTTGCGAAACATGTATATAATATATATATATAGTCAGTTGTAAGAATTTGAACTTAACGCTCTCAGCTTAACCATAATTTCTTCATAATAAATGTTGTAACTTATATATCGTGACTAACTGTTAACTCGTTTGTGTCGAGTATTTATTTCTCGCAGGCGCTTCTCTCTCTAGTAAAACGTTCTTTGTGACATATTTCGCTTTTGTAAATGTACGCGGAGCAAGCAACAGCGCTACGGAGCTCTGCACAGGGTTTTGTCGCGACTGACAACATGTATGTTATAAATTACATTATCTACTGGACTCTTTACATTAGTAACTCCAGTTCTGAATACGTAGTTTTATCTCGTGACTGAGACACTATTATTAAGACTATTATAATATTCAATATGTGATATCGTTTGATGGATCTTTAATAGTTAAGAATACTTGTATGATCGTAAACATATTAAATCTACGATGTATTTATGTGGAAAATATATCTTAAATATATAAAAATCTAGTGTTATGATGTTTGTCCACGATGAATTTCGAAACTACTCAACCGATGTTCATGAAAGTTCGCATTTATGTATAACTAGCTATAACCCGCGACGCCGCATGCGCTTTTTTAAAATGTATTAAAGAAATGTAAACTTGTGAGTAGGTGTACATTACCGAATTGCTTTTTCAAAAACATTTGTATATAAGAAAGTAATGAAAATTTTAAGCTATACATAATCGAATAAAGTAAATTTTCAAAAAAAAGTATTAACCGACTTCAATATCAGTCAAAAACCCATAAGGCACTAAAAAGCGGAAAATAAATAGTTTATCAAATTAACCAAATTAAATAAAACATATGAATATGTGTGCTACCTAGAGATGTAGTGATATCGTTTGATGGATCTTTAATAGTTAAGAATACTCGTATGATCGTAAACATATTAAATCTACGATGTATTTATGTGGAAAATATATCTTAAATATATAAAAATCTAGTGTTATGATGTTTGTCCACGATGAATTTCGAAACTACTCAACCGATGTTCATGAAAGTTCGCATTTATGTATAACTAGCTATAACCCGCGACGCCGCATGCGCTTTTTTAAAATGTATTAAAGAAATGTAAACTTGTGAGTAGGTGTACATTACCGAATTGCTTTTTCAAAAACATTTGTATATAAGAAAGTAATGAAAATTTTAAGCTATACGTTATCGAAAAATATGTGTTAAATCTTTTATTATATATTTATAAAGTATCTAGAATAAATTATCAAGAATTATTCAGAAGCCAAAAACAAACATATTTATTAAATTCTGATAACCAACAAAGCAAAATATTATTTGTATTTTTTATAGAAGCGCGACAGCATTATACAACAACGTATAGTGCAATCCCAGTACACTGGAGACAACCGAAAGCTCTCAATTTATTGGTCACAATATGACGGGTGGTGCGAACATGGTGGGACATTTGCGAAGAGTCAACATCGATCTGAAGATGCTCCGTGATGGAGCGAAACATGTTTAGATGTAGTAGTGCTCAATCAATTCCAGGTGGAAGTGCAAAGTAGCGTCCACTATAATATTTAATAATGATGGATTTCCGCAAAGTAACGCTTTCTTCAATCAAATAAAAATTGAATTCTTGTCAAATAACTCACAACACGTCAATGACATCCCTAGGTTGAGTAATTTGCGACGCCCAGTCAAATGCGGTTTTGCTCGTTTGACATCTGATGAATGGCGGCTTGTTGGAACTGGACAAGCTGATTGAGTGCGTATAGTGTTTGCTCTGTGTCTATACTGTTTCTGTTGTATAGGATTCGGTTAGCTTTGCTAATCACTCGTACACGTTTGATATGTTTGCAATACACGAGCTCTTCTAATCTGATTCATTTATTCTAAATATTTTGTTTAGAACAAATATGTGAACGCAATGATCGCATCGGTATCTGCTGTTTAATACTTTTATTATTTTATATTTAACACTTGTTGTAAGATCACAATAATAAACTACACTTATATGGAAAGGAGATGAGCACACGCATGTCACAGGAGACGTTCTAAGTTACGGAGCACACAAATCATACAACACACTGGGCGCAGAATCAAATTCAAATTCAAAAAAGGCCAAGTGAACTCTTTTTCCTCGAGCTATTTATAAAACATCATTGTAATAGAGTTTCATTTAAAAGTAAAGACAAATATGTGTTATATAAACGGAATACATTACATTCAAAACACTATTAAAATAGTTTCCCTTTGAAAGTGTCCAAACAATGGAGCGCGTTCCAAAAGGCATTACGTTGCAGATAGCGTCGTGCCCGAGTCTCGTCAATTGCTCACAGTTTGGAGACCGTCCAGAAAGTTTAATGGTATTATTATATCGGGAGCCCCGCCGATGGATATCGCAGTACGTGCCACTGAGCACTAAGCTTTGTTCACTGGCTAACATGCTCGCTAACAAGTTGTCAAACCTATGTTGTCAACGTTTTCTAACTATGAGACATAATTTTATTTATAAATTGCTTTACTTCAAAGCTTCTTTATACACAGCACACATTTTATTTTCTCTTTTAAGTATATTTGGTTAACTAAATATTATGAAACGACTGTTTTCAAGTTGTACCAAATTTTAAGTAAAGATTATACGACCTGCTTACATTTTACACGGTGGTATGCTAATAAACTTATTAGAATATTTCTCTAGGGATCCTTCAAGCTATTAATTATCAATAAACTATTTAATTTTCTAACATATCGGCCTGTGAATGTGCCATACAAAGCTCTACGGGTACAGATACGAGGACGATTATAATTTGAAATAAGTGGCCCGTTTAATCTGCGCGCTAATCTGCAAATTTATTAGGGTAAAACCTCGTTCTTGCTTCAGTCAGATAAATTGGGACGCAATTTGATTGAATACTAAAAAGGGGTTCGTTCAAAGGCATCCGAAATTAAATAAACCTTACCTATCAGATATACCATTATATGTATAAACTTTACTTAATTTAGATGAAAGATTTGTTATTCTGGAGTTATTTAATATAATTGTTGTAAAGTAAGATGTTCAGTTTTGTTCACTTTTAATCAATAATACATACATAGTTAAGTGTGGAAGTTTATTTATATATCGATTTAAACTATAGCAATAGATACAAAAAAATGTTAAAGAAGTAAGCGATAAAAAGCTAATATAAATAATATTTGCCACGCCTGTGGCTGAGCAAAATGCTATCTTGTGTCAAAACATAATATGTATTGCTACTTGTAAAGACAAATTTTTAATAACTTTTACAGAAAAAACGTTGCATCGTACTTACACACTGCTCTGTAGTTGTACTTGCTTGTAGATACCATTCCTTTGTTTCTTTACATATATAAATGATACGCACTGATAGCTTGACAACAACTAACGATTTAATCAAAATAAGGTACCAACAGAATAATCATAGATGGTACTACTACTTACATTTTGTTACATGCTTAATAACATATAAGGTTCAATGACCAGAATAGGGCTGTTCCCAGTCGTCCTGCAGTGCTCTTATATACCTAATAAAACGAGGAGTGGAAATCTTTGAATAGCGCTTTTACAGTCTGATGAACGATGCTAGTAAAGTTTTAAAGCAAGGGTAAAGTTTCAAGGCGCGCCATTTTTAGAACTTTTTTGTTTGCTTACTTAGAGCGATAGTTTCAATATTTGCGTGTTTTCCCTAGCAGCTACGTTCTTCATAACGTTTGAAAAAAAAAACTCTAAAATGTTCTAGATTTACTTTCAAGGTTCAAGGAGTATTTTTTGTACAAGTTATAAAAATGGTTTATACTGTATTGGTAATTATTAAACTAGATTTCACTAAATAGATCCAGCGCTTCATCTAGCGAAGAACGTTCCAGTCAGAAAATCAGATAGCAAAAGAATCTATAAAGAATATATAAAGCAAAATAAAACTTTGACTGCAATAGTATTGAAATGTACTTATCAATTTTGGCTTTATATATTAAAATAAAAACGTATAAAGTTAGTGCATAATTTTTATAGTGCATAATTGCCTTAAATGTTTTTTTCCTACTTTCAAAATAATGTTATAGATCATAAATAGGTGCTCACAAGTAGCTACAGTACTAACGAATGGACGAACAATATATATCTACCTATTAAAATATAATACTATTTACGTAATACCGGTTTGTGTCCGTTGCCCGGATATCAGTTTCCATGCATCTCCCAGCGCTCACGCTCCATCAGATTGGATGTTTGAATGTTGAATCGGTTGACAAATTTCGTAGTAAACGATTCTGAGATCGCTTATTAGATCGCATATTTGCTATTAGCTTTTAAGACTCACTTTACTAGATCTAAAGGCCCCTTTCCAAAGTCTTCGTATTGACAATGTCATACAGAAAAATTCATATATATGTATTTTTCCAAATACATTTCTCTTCCTTCACCCTCGGTCGGTAGTGTTACTAATTAAAATGAGTAAAATTATGATTCTTACACGTCGTAGCTCGTACCTGCAGATATCGAATCTGTATTCAGCTTTTGAAACCACCCGTCAACCACGACATTTTTATTTGACATGTTGTTTAGTAATAACAACTTGTACTTAATAATATTGTAGGTATAGTACAAGATAAACAGACCCGTCAATAGCGGCTACAGTCATTTTTATGGGCTCCACTTTTTCATTGCGCTCACATGGTGGTGGTACTAACTGCGACAGTAATGTAATATTGTACAACTTGTATAGTTCACTTCATAGATATATTTTAAATTATGTAATTTATTTCCTTTTCCCAGCAGTATCGAATATTTTCATTTTCTGATTATTCTTTTAACGTTACCGGGTCACTGACGTATGTACAGCTTATCGTTTCAATAAACTAAATGTTTAAATGTCTAAAGTTGGATCGCATTGAATTTGCCTACAACTTTTATAAATTTTTGTATAAACAAACATACATACAAACCCCAAATATCTCATATTTAATAAAATCAAGACATTAACTGATAGCGCAGTAGTGAACTTTAACCGATGAGATAGAACTGCTTATGTGTAATAACGTTTATTTAATCACGTTTACAACAATGCAAGTCCCCCACCCGCCCCGCCCCCCAGCTCCATTGAGTCATCCCAAACCACCTTCCCCATTAGATTTTTAAACAGTATAAACAAGAAGTGCAAGAGATCGCAATTTCCCCCACTTTGCTTCAAATAGCGTTTCTTTTCTTCGCGTTACACCCTCATAATGAAACAGTTTAATTACCCTCGTTCGCGCCGGCCGCTCTCCGGCGCTGCCGGGACCGGATAGTGGGGAGAGGAGAGCTTCACTGTTTGAATCAGATAAAAGATGAGTACAGAGCTACAAATGTTATCGTTTACAGAGAATATCGTTACATTAATATATACCCAACATCAATTATTAATGATTGACAAAATTGTAGTTCACTGTCAGATATTATATAACAGATAGATTATTTTAAATTAAGCCGACGTTAGAAGCAGAGCCAAATAAATAGTGTCAGTTGCTATGGCACAAACATATTTTATCCCAATAATTTAACTCCGTTATTTATCCATTTATCTCCGTGCATCCTAACAAATAATTAGAAATTTATTTTCTTATTCGGCCTATAAACGAAGAAAAATATTTAAGGATAAAATTTCATAATATATTTGGTATTTTGTGAACTATTTATCTATCCCATCAATTTGCATTGTGTCTGGTAAAGAAATACTATTTAAATGTTTATTAATTATTAATAATATTTTTAACGTAATATTGTTGCCACAAGACTGACAGTAGACGGTAACGTACATACATGGATTAAGTTCGTTAATAAGTAACAATGTTTTTATGATCATTATTTTCAAAAATATATTGAAAATATAAATTGGTGTCTTTAATATTTTGTGACTGTAGACATTCCTGACTGCACGGCTAGGCGGTGTACGTATAGTGGGGACAATGGATGGGTAGAGGTGGTTGAAGGCGCGAGGGCGGGCGGACTCGCTGACCCGGAAGCGATGCGGCTCCCGACCGGATATTAATTTCTCCAGGCGAACGCACCGGAGCGGGGGCGGGGACGGGGGCCGGGATGCTGATACAGACGAGTCTCATGGGCATTATCTTGAGACGAATTCAGTTGTTTATTGTTACACGTACTAATTAACTTCTGTTTGTTTTTAATTATGTCATAATTTAATGAGTTTTATAAAGTGATGTATGATCCAGTGTTTTCGATCTCGTTGTACTGAGGCTACGTCTGCATAATTATTATTACAAAAATAAACTGCTTTAATAAAGTGTGATGAGATAGTGTTATTCTACTTGCGTAATTAGTTCTACATAAATGTTTTTATTAAATCTTGTAAGCAGCACTGTCTGTACACCGATATTGCTACTGTAGGCGATTCTGATTATATTAATATCAGTGCAGATTTTTATATCTTTTAGAGATTTTAATTTAAATCAGAAATTCAGAAACCGACGCATTTGACTTTTCATACATACACCAAACAAAGTATACATATATCAGAAAACAAAAGCAACAGCCTGATTGTTTAAATTGCTATACGAGGTGTGTGAGGGTCTACACACATAGTCTCCGCTACTACCGTTACTTTTTCGCTTCCCGTAACATAAAATTTCAGACGCCTGAGAGAATCTTTCGAACAGATATTAAACTTGAATAAAGTTTCACTATAATATAGCAAATTTATTAAATATCTTAATTACAAAGGGTGAGAATTGTCAAGTGGCAAGCGATAGCCTTACAAGTTACACGGCATTACAAGTTTAAACAGTTCGTTACATCGGGAGTGGGTGCATATTGTCATAAACTAAAATAATGCTCACAATTATATCGTACTTTTTACTCTTACTCTTACTCTTACTCTTATCGTAAGATTTTTATCAGGAGATGATAGCCTTCGTGATGAAGCAGCACGGCGGGCAGAGTGCCTGATTAAAACTGAGGTGGGGAAGGGGGGGTCAGTTGTAAGGGGTGTCGAATAACATCATAAGACTTGAGACACCCAAGCCAACCTCACCTGCACGTGGTGCACCCTGCTGAATAACGAACGTGGCAATAGCGTAAGCGGGGTGGTAGGGTTTCACAGCCTGACTGGGTCGCAACTACCACGTATAATGCCTGTAATAGTGATTCGCTTCTGCGGGTCGCTTTTCGGGATCAGCCTGTGAATATCCAGCTTTTTACAGGCCGGTATGATAGTGGCGACCGGCGATGAATAATGTGTCACTCGGTGGTCGCCATTGTTTTTGGATTGTACTGTGCTTACCATCAGGCATAGCACAGTCATTTTGCCGTGCTACAATAAAAAATAATCTTGAGAGGCAGTTTTCTATCATTCCCACAGATTAGTGTAACTCGGTTCTTATTATCCATGAACTTCGATGGCACTATATATTCTCGAAATCTTGGCTTGGAAAGCTGTAACAAAGATTTAACTAAAACAAAACTTCATATATGAAATTTCAATAATATAATAACCATCGAGGGAGTTACTATTGACCTGCGTCTGTACTAATGACTATATCGGGAGAGTTACTACTGTATTGATACCTTAGTAAAAATAAGAATGTAAATCTAATGTGTCTGTACTTTTAGATTATCGTGAAAAAAATTGTTGCAGGTGTCTAGGAATAAGTAATAAAAGTTTTTAATAGTGGTGTAGAGCCACGCTGAAGCTATTACTGGTTTCAGCATGAATGGGTCGGCTCGTCCGGAGTAGTACCACCCGACCCATAGAAAACCGACGTTAAGTAACAGTGCTTGCATTGTTGCGTTTCGTTCGGTCAGTGAGAGCGCCGGAGGCCCATCTCCCCTCCCCTCTCCTTCCTCTAACCCTTCCTCCCAAATGGTGGCAACGCACTGGCGACCCCTCTGGTGTTGTTAGTGTCTATGGACGGTGGTGATCACTTAACATCAGGTGACCCACCTGTGGTGGCGCGGGGGTCGGTTACGCGTGCGTGGGCACAACACGCATTTAAAAAGATCGAATTTAAATGTAATGGCCGGCGTCGGCGCCGGAATCTAAAAATAGACATAGCAAAAATTATTATTATTACTCGATCGTTTTAGGGGGAGATAGACGTGGACGGGCGCTGGCGGTTCGAGCCCCACTTTGCGGGGCTCGGACCGCGAATTTCTCGGGCGGCTGCGGCACTCGGCCGGTTACTTCCCAACGTAGGGGGGCCGGGTGCCGGGTGCCGCAGACTCTATATGGGAGTCGTGCGGGCGATGGCCGCCTACGGGGCACCAGTCTGGGCTGATGCCCTCGGTGCCGCCAACGTGCGTGCGCTCCGCAATGCGCAGCGCACAGTGGCACTGAGGTAAAATCCACAATAATTTAATATAACTCCACACCGATCGATCAATTCTACGTAAAAACGGGTCTGCTGTTTGTAATTTTGATTTGTGGCACGTAAATGTTTCAGGTTTTTATACAAAATATTTTTAACTGATGTTTTGTAGATATAAGAACGGTTTATAATTCTATTTTACATTTTTCATTCTCGATTCAGATATGAGAAGTTTTTGAGACGACGTTGTTATAAATTATGTGAAAATAAATAAAGTACCTAACTGTAATTATAGTCAGGGAAATAGAAACAGTTATAAATTGTTTTAACCTCATCAGGTGTTGTTTTCTGAAACAGGTCAATAGTGAATAAAGTTATCATATACGTTTTTTTTTTTCAAATAGAATTTGCACTGTTAAAATTTTGTTAACGATAAAATTAAAGCAAAGAAATCTGGATAAATAGTACCTATAACAGATTTACACTGGTTTAAGACAAAAGTCCGAACTTATACATTAATTATTATAGTGGGCGCCCAGTGGTTGACATTCGACCATAGTTCATTGATTTTTTAAAGTTTGAACCTTATTAAGGTTCCTTTATCAAAGTACTTCTATAATCAAAGATTTCATCATGGCTACTCAGTTATTTGGCACTATTGAAAATTGAAATTAATTATAAATTTCAAACAAAAAAGAGGCGAAAAATCTATGTCAAAATGAAAATTTAAATTAATTATAAATTTGAAACAAAAAAGAGGCGGTTACATAAGGTGGTAAGACTCTCAAATTCTAAGTAAACATAACATTACGACAATAAAGTAATTTATCGCAACTGATGACACAATTTTCAATTAATTTTACACGATACCATGGGTGGGTATTGGGTGGTATTTCTGAATGATATTGAATTAAATGTAGTCTGTACATTGTGAGGAATAGTGATATACCCAGTAACATCATAGGGAAAAGTAATGGATACACAATAGAATCAAGTGATGAATCCAAAACAAAGATGTTTTTAATACTACCATTAACATTTGAAAATAAAAACGAGCATATTCTTTTCTCAAAGGCCGGCAACGCATCTGTGATTCTTCTCGTGTCGCAGGTGTCCATGGACGGTAGTGATCACTTACCATCAGGTGACCCGCATGTTCGTTTGCTGGCAATAGTATTAAAAAAAACATTTCAGTCACTTTTAGAAATGTCTATCAACCTGTTTATATGAACACGCAACACTGCTAAAGTATTAGGTTCACAAAGAAAGTACACCAAGAAAACCATAAAACATATTTTCGAGAATAGCTTAGTCTTTGTTTCATTAAAATCAGTCATTCTATCAAAAGTTATTTTAATTATAATAACGACGCGGCGTAAGTACGAGAGAAAAGTAGATAAGTAAGTGAACTTAATACATTCATATGACTTTATTAATAACTGTTTTTAAATAAGGTTCCACGCGGACGAAGTCGCGGGCACAGCTAGTAAGCAATCAATTGCTGTAATAAACTTGACTAACGTATATTCGATTATTATATATACATATAGATTAATATGTATAGATATAATACATACAGATTATTATTTGATATAAATACTTAAATAAATCATGTGTCAGAAGATGCTATTGTCGCAACAAACGAGTGTCCATTCTGCAGCTCTGATGTATTAATATAAAATTGATCGGGCCTGGTGAACTGTTCATAACTGAACATTTCGTTCAAAGCTCTCAATTATTTAAATCGTTATATTTGTATTAATTGTAAGAGAGTCATTTCTATTCGGTAAAAGAAAGCATTAACTTTATTGTTTCTAGTATTTTACTCCTTTGTCTTTTTCTTTAATATTGACGAAACGGCTTACGCTGGTACCACGTTAAACCTTCAGAATGCCAGATACAGCTATATGGATCGGAACACATGTATAGATGCTTTGCGACAGATTTTGAACAAGCGCCACCACTATGCTATGATTTCTTGCAGGGGAACTCACATGCATCAACTCCGTGTCCGAACATAATACCACTGCACCATACTAGCAAATGATAATATTAAATATTAAAACAGGTAGAGAAAAATATACATCTAGTAACACATGAACCTATATATTAAAAACTAGTCAACAGTCTCATGCGTCATTTTATGGTTACTGGTATGAAAATTACTATTTACGCATTTTGACAGTTTTATTCAAAACTAGCTAACCCGTGCAACTTCGTCTGCGTCAAATAAATCGGTTATCACCGGTTACAATTGTATTTTTAAAAACGAAAAATTTTAATAAACCTAAAACCCGGATGCACCCTCTCCTACCGTTTCCAATTGTAAATCTAAACTATCAAGGGACTCACTGAAACCTATACCCAGATGGTATGTGAGAAATCTTTTAAAATAAGCCGTTCGTATCATCATCTACCGGATGCAATTAAAATAAAAACTAACCTACATATATTGGCCGTAATGTAAAAAAAATCTTGAGAGGTCTATGGACCCCCAGTTGGAACGAAGTTCCTTTCCCTTTTTTGTAGACGTTTACTATACAGTCAGTATAGTTTACATAATAAAATATCAAGTTGATAGAGTTAAATTGTAAACAGTGATAAAGTGATTGTAAAATAATGATAAATTAAACAGTGAATGATATCATAGCTATTGTCGACTTGTATTAAAACTTAATCACACTGCATTATAATTAAGAAAAATACAAATATTATAAAGATATGAGCACGACGCGTCAACTATCACTTGTCTGTAACTATTCGCCTAAGAGCTAGCAACGGTTTCGACAGCGAATTCCAATAAGCAAGTTTTTTATACGTCTTTACAACTTCCAAACAGCGTGCGGGCTACCTGGCTGCCGGTAAACTTTGCGTTTATTAGTGCCTATCGCACCTTCACAGGCAAAAATATTTATTTTTATAAATTTTAGAATGTTTTGTTTAATGTAATCGGTGCTATTTTTTGCTAATAAAAAAAGTATGTTCAAACCATGTTAAGATAGCTGTAATTTTAATATTATTTTATTTAGACGTAAAGGAGGGTAAATTAAAAATAATATGTATAAAATAACTTAGCTATACCTATAGTTTAGCGCAACTTTGGCTGTATGATAAAGATACCTATAATCGTGGAGGAGCCTGTTATAGACGCATGTATTCAAGATGACATCAGTCCCAAGTCATACGTCTATGTTTATCGTTGTTTTTCATTGTTTACGGTGAAATCTCAATATCATAATGGTTAATAAAATGAAATATGTTCTTTGCAATGGAAAAAATAAAATGGTTTGAAATGAATTATTCTATTTATAAAGAATATCATTGTTGTCAATAACAAAATTGTCTGGCAGTGATAAATTCATGTTTTTAATAGCCTTTAAAAGTTACTGAAAAAAAATGTTCTTAAAATTATTTATAAATCAAAATTTTGACCTGTAAGGTGTGATTAAAAAACACAACGTTAACTAGCTACCAGGTATCCTGAATTATGTTTGGAAGGGCATAATAAATCTTCATATTAAAACCCAACTTCACTAAAATTCTCTTTCTTCCAACGTTGCTGGCTCTTGTACTAAGTGTCGCAAAAAAGTCTTGTCTTTCGTTATTCTGGAGAACCCCTTGCGTTTTATGGAACAAAAAGTATCCTAGATGTAACCTTGTAATATTAGTTATCACTGTGTCAAGTTTCGTTAAAATTGGTTCAGTACTTTCAGAGCGATACGTGTTCAACTGACAGACAGAGAGACAAAAATTGTAAAAGGATTATTTTTGGCTTCTATATCGATAACAAAGTCTACCCCGATCAAAATTTTCAAATATATTTAATGTACAGAAATGGCGTTGTTACAGTTTTATTATAGTATAGATATTTTTTTATTAAAAATTTGATTTTCACTAGCCATCGTCGAGTAGTCGAGATTCGGCTTTTTTTTTAGTTTAGACATTACTAAGATTTTTGTCAATAAGTGTACTTCTAACAAAATTACATATAACTTTTTGTTTTTTATTATATTACGCGAGCTGCGCCGTGCTGTATGAACACATTATGTATCCATTTTAGATTCATTTGCACTACTTTAATCTCTCAGTTTCTCTACTTTAATCTCAGAGTGACTGTTTTACTGCAAACTAATGTATTTGATAACTAGTATTAACGTAAGCAATTATTGATTCATTGAATTTAATGTATTAGAAGTAAACTTGAAGTTCGTGCACTCTTTTATTCGTATACATTTTAAAATACATATCAAATCGCATGACCTGTGCGCGCACTTTTTTTTAATAATAGGTAAGGCTTTGTCCTCAGGTATTAGTATATGGATTTTTGGTTTGATCACTTGCATTGTTTGTTTATTATTAAAAACATACTAAAACCTAATGAGGCAGTGTTTCCGTTCAAACAAATAAAAATGGAATAATCATTATCATTACAAGAAAGTAAATAGATATATTAAATGTATAGATCTAAGCTCGCTCAACTGTACCTAATAAGCTCATTCATTACCAAGAGCACCTAGTGCTTTCAGTACAGCTTTAAGTTCTGAACCTCGGGGATCATTCACCTAGTCGTAGCTCTCTCATCACACTTGCATGCGGAATCGTTATGTCGGTTCTCATCGGTTCTGTAGACTAGTCAGTTGAGAAAGTTATTCAAGTTTCAAATTTTCTAAGTTCCTAAAAAATTCTCCGTTATGCTAGTTCGAGCTCATCACAATTCGCGCACATGACTACACCAGACGAGCTCCCGTATACTCGGATCACGTACGCTGCAATTTATTTATGCTTTGTATCTGTCTATTTGAAATCTCGTAGCTAATGAAATGTACAATAATGGAATGTTTACGGTTATTCGAAATGTTTTTGAGTAACCTCGTCATCCCAGTCGCGACAGGGTTCTGTACAGCGTGACGTTGTGCAAGGGTCAATCTGCGACGAACGAAGCGACAGTGCACTCGTATCAATAAAAAGGACACACCAAGTCCGACGTTGAACACTGACGATCGTATCTCTACCGCTGGTGCTCGTTGCCCTGTCAACATTACTACAGTGTTTTCAAATATATATACTTTAAATATATATAATACTTGAACAGTTATATTCCAACTGACATTAAAAAACACCCTAATCAAAAAATTATGAACTACTATAGTGGATTCCTGAGTTGCTGGGGAAAAATGTGCGAATGTCTCTCATTCTTATCGGTTAATTTTCTTCCTTCATCTAACATCCCATGGGGTAACGGATGAATGATTTAAAATGTCAGTTGTATAAGCGCTCGCATCAATGCAATATATATCACTTCATATACTTTACCACCGCTGTACATTCATATACACTTTATGCGAGGTCTTGGATTTCCGTGGAGCTGGATTATGAGGAATAATTATAAAAAAAATTATAAGTCGATTAAACGGATTAATATTATCATTAAATTAAATTATTCAAAGTACATACAGAGGAAGAGGACATTTAGATGATAAATATCGAAATGAATCCGCTGTGGTATTGTTTTCTGTTCTGAACTCTACCTACTCAAAATATGTGTGATATATCATAAAGTGTATTTCCTTACCAAGTTATTCTTGACAGTTGATTACTACTAGTTTATTTATTCTTCGTTTAAAAAGTTACATTAATAAACATTGTGCAGAAATTGAATAAAATTGTTAGAACAACAATACGTTCCTATGAAATCGACTTGGAATAATTGTGCTATTGCGCTACAAAAACACAGAACAACACAGCACGGAACAACGGAACACCGCTGTAGACAGATTAAACCGATTATAAGTCCTCATATGTCTCTTTAACGACTTCCTGTCTCCTCAGGCGCGGTGCAAATACGAAACGTCACGTGCATAAATATAGAGAGATACAGTATGACAAGTTTGCCTTTTTGATCCCTATATATATGATGATAAACACGTATATAATTACATTAACTTTTAATAAAACTAAAAATGTTATCTGTGTCTGTATTACATTTACATACATTTATATTTAATTACATGGGTTTTATCCGCTACTTTGTTTTAAAACTTCCTTGTATATATTTCATTTCAGTTCTGCTATCAGTCTTAAATCTACTTAAAAAATAATATACAATCATATAGAGACTCCACACACGCTATTAGATAATTTAATTCATAAATATATTATAATTATATTGAAGAAATCCCAATTAAATTTAGTCATCCTGGAAGTAAACAGGAAACAATGTGGCACTGCTTTCGAGATCTAGATTTTTTTTGTAACTTTTTGTCATCTCTTTAAATATATTTTTCGATTTCTGACATAAAAACTACATTAATTACAAATCTTTTTATTCATGCCTTATTAAAGTCAGCGACAAGACTACGTTTGGTTTCTAGTTTCGCTATAATATTAACTCGGTATGAAAAAATGAAAGTTAGTTATAGAATTTTATTGTTAAAGTCTATGGCAAGTCGATTTACATCTTTACATTACAGTTATAAAATAATATTACAATTGATAAAGAGGATAATCTTTCTTATTATTCATATTTATTTACTAGCTGTACCCGCAGCTCCGCCGCGTCCGTTGTTTAAAATTGTATTAAAGAAATATAAAATTGTGAGACCATGTACAATTATAAAAATTATTTCTAAAAACAATTGTAAGTACGACACGCACGCCACTTATAGTAACATGTAACGTGTACATTAGATATATAAATACTAACAGTGTGTCAAACGAGGTTTAATATCAGTAACATATTTGGAACCTTAACCCATCATTTAACTATCTCAGTGCTCACTTACACTGTATAAGGAACAAGTGAAACAATAACTTAAAGATGTTATTATGATGATATAATATGCCCATATAGTTAATAAGTAATACGTTTATGGTCTTTTTATGTTATCTTTTTAGAAAGACCCCCTTCTATCTTTAAAATTACTGTTAATAATTATATATTGAAATGTATACAATGAATGAGCCGAGGTCTTGAAATTTTGCATAAATATAAATATTTTTGTCTAACAATATATAATACTTTATATCTGTCTAAGCAGTTTTTAATATTCGACAATTTAAATAGTGCTCATTGACTTGGATATAATATTCTTATATGCTACTATGGTTGATGAGTTATGTAGACGAAAGCGCGGGAAATAAAGCAAAATGACCGAAAAGACAATATAATTCAAATTACATACATAGATACAGATATATCAATTTCAATAATATTTATTCTTGTAGTCCAGTACAACGCACATCTTATGCACATGTTTACAGTGGACAACATATTTTTGCTAAATTTCATACGGACAAAGCCACCGGTATCTAAAATAGAATAACTTAAATTACTTCCTATAAGGTTAGCGATCTGCTAATGAAAGTCCCGTAAAAATCGTCGAACCGTTTTGGAGATAGTACTGCGGGCGAACCAATAGCTAACAGCTAGTATAAATTAAAATTGCCTAAATTACTTTTTATAAGATCAGCTCTGCCAGTGAAAGTCTCGTGAAGATCGGTCAAACCGTTTTGGAGATAACGTCACGGTTGAAGTCACGGTACTATCTCCAAAACGGTTAGATCTATTTTCACGGGACTTACACTAGTAGATAGCGAACCTAATAAAATTAATTGAGGTTAATCTATTTTAGACTAGCTGTTACCCGCGACTTTGTCTGCATGAAATTTAGCAAGATTTCAACTCATTCTTTATTTTTAATAAGAGAAATAATTATCAGCTTATTGTTTACAATTCGACATTATAGTTATTAATAACTTTAATTATATAGAGGTCTTCCTAATAGGATCTTTGATTATAAACGTATTACGTAAAGAGTTCCATAATTTAATTTCTTGCGGAACAGACAAGCATTTATTTTTTGCATAGCCACAAAATCTTATTTATAATGGCAATGTATATTAAATGTAATGTAAATGTAAATCTTTAGAATAATATTTTAAGTTATTGTTAATCTATTTTAGACTAGCTGTTACCCGCGACTTTGTCTGCATGAAATTTAGCAAGATTTCAACTCATTCTTTATTTTTAATAAGCGAAATAATTATCAGCTTATTGTTTACAATTCGACATTATAATTATTAATAACATTAATGATATAGAGTTCTTCCTAAAAAGATGTTACATTATAAATTTATTACGTAAATAATTCCATAATACAATTTGTTGCGGAACATACTGG
>MU159384.1:92458-114976 GCA_015888305.1 Antheraea pernyi | reverse complement strand
CATCTGTTAATAAAGGACTTCAAAAAAGGTTGTGAGGAGGTTGCTATGCTCGACTGTATGTATTATTTTACTCTTACGTTCCAATTACCCTTTTTCATTCTACATTTGACAATGATATTATAACATATAACTAAAAAAATCAATGAACTATGGTCGAATCTCGACCAATAGGCGCCAACTAGTATATATTTAACCGACTTCGAAAAAGGAGGAGGTTACTACTTTCGGTTGTATATATATTTTTTTAATGTATGTTAATCGATATCTTCGTCATTTATGATCCTAATATTTTACAATTACATACCAACAGTGTCAACAGTCAACCGAGGATGCGTTTTGATTACCTTTTGTTGATTTAATTACTAATATTTAGCTCTTTCTATTACTAGTTTTATATTTAACTTTTTCAGATACACATCACGTAAATAAAAACAAACGTTTTCGTTGCAGTGAGACGTGGTAATACTCAATCATTTCCAGGCGAAAGTACGAAGTTAAATCCATTATAATATATTTTAATGATGGATTTGTCTTCTTCTTCTGCTGCCTTGCAATGTTATTATAAAACTAGCTGTGGCTGCAACTTCATAAAAACGGTCATATAATAAAAACGGTGATTAATAAGTTCATCTGAATGTATGAAGACAATCTACTTATCTATTTTTCTCTCGTACTTAACTCGTGTCGTTATTAAAAGTACAACAACTTTTCATAGACCAAGCCGATTTTAATAAAACAAATACTAAATGTTACTCAAATATATGCTTTATGAGTTTAAAAATGTTTGATCATGAACACAGTATTTTAGCAGTGATACGTGTCCCAACAAATAGAGAGACAGAAAGACATTTATTAAATTGATTGAAATGTATTGTATTAATTATTCCAAGACACCTGCATTTTTTTTTACAATAATCTAAAAAGCACAGACACTTTGGATTTAGATTCTTATTATATGTATAGATATTCATTTATATATTTCTTCCCATGTAGAGATTTAAGATTTTGACATCAGTGTTAACTGTACGGCATGGCTTAATGGTTTGGAATTGACGTAGGTTGACATTTAAGAGACGTCGAGTAACATATTAGATACCAAAAAAAAAATCGTTCCTTTTATCACATCCATCAAAGGGCGATTAAAATGTATATGCGACAAGTAAAACAATAATATACTTAAATATGATCAAATTAAGTCGTTCAATATAAAAGAAACCTTTATTCAATTTTGACCCTGCGAAGGCGTTCATGAATATCAAAACTACCATCGGTTCGGACAAACAATCCAGGTATCGAGAAGAACCGGCATGAAACTCGATCGGGTCTATATTTTCATCATACATATTTATTCAGCCAAATAGTTACATTCGTTTTTGGTGGATGCAAAGAGAGGAGCGTCCTTTCCAAACCTCACCATCGTTTTTACATATCGATTCATCCTTTAGACATGAAAACACGCTTGACATAGTGCTTTAACTCACTATCAGGCAAATCTGTAATGTGCTTTGGGATTGTATTATAAAACCTAACATTATCTAAAAAGCTGTTTTGGTCTTCGTGAGCCCGAAAGAAGGAATGACCAAATTGTTCGTCACAATCGTTTACAAATTGATTCAACTTATAATAATAGCCTTTAGACATTAACACAAAAACGAATTGAAAACACTCGGTTCTTGTCAATTGAATCAAATGGGCATATCTATAATCTGGTTACTCTATGAACCAATACTTAAGCCTGACTTTGTTTACCTTCCCTTTGTGGATAAATGTATGATCTTATTGTATCTGATCCGGGTATAGCTTCCGATGCCTATTTGTTGGTATTATGAGGCGATTTTCGATTCGTGAGCGGAGTTCTGTTTACGTTTCCTATATTATATTTTGGTCATTTATTCTCTTTTGGTAGCTTATTTATTGTTTGTTTGTCTTCGCTTTTGCTTTTTACGTGTGTATAAGTAACGAAAGCGATGATGGCTTGGTTGATAGCGTGTTTGGATAAAGCGTCGCTGGACGTAGGTTTGAATCTTAGCAACTGAGTCGGAGCTTTGAAGGAAAACATGCTGATGGAAACCTTTTGTTTTGCACACTCGTTCAAAAGTACTCATTTACAAACTATTTTATGTTGTAGCGGTTGTGGTAGCATTTCTTTAAGTTACTGAGGGCCAATACAGAGATTACTTATTTAAGTTAAAGAGGTTGCGTATTTTAAGTTGTAGAGGTTTTGGGCTCTGATGGGAAGGGAACATATTATTTTTTGAAGTTATAGAGGTTTTTAAGTTTCCGAGGTTTGAGTTATCGAGGTTCTACTGTATATGTTAAAAAGAAGTATCCGATCGAGTTTCTTGCCGGTTCTTCTCGATGACTGGGTTGTTTTCCGAACCAGTGGTAGTTTTGACGTTCATAAGCGCCTTATTAGGGCCTAAACTGAATAAAGTAATTTTGATTTTATTTGGTACAGTTGATGATGAAATTTCAACAAAACTGAACTAATTTTCAAAAGTTAATAGTAGTATTAAAAACAGTTTTGTTTTGGATTCATCATTTGATTGTATTGCGTACCCATTACTTTTCCAAACGATGATACTGGGCATATCACTATTCCTCATCATGTATAGACTACATTTAATTCAATATCACCCACGGTGTCTTGTAAAATTTCTATATTTTTGTAAAGTTATGTTTACTTAGAATTTAAGAGCCTTACCACTTCTTGTAACCGCCTGTTTTTTGTTTCAAATTTATAAATAATTTCAATTTTCATTTAGACATACATTTTTTAAATGTATACTTTATATACTTTAAAATATATACTTTAAAAAAGTGGCAAATAACTGAGTAGCCATGATGAAAACCTTTGATTATGGAAGACCCTTTGACAAAAGAACCCTAATAAAGTTCAAATTTAAAAAACTTAATGAACTATGGTCGAATGTCTACCACTGGACGCCCACTAGTACATAATAAATACAATCATTCAGATGATAGACGCATTTTAAAAACTGAGCACAATATTTATTTAAATCATTTTGAATTGAGCCATGAGCGCCGCCATATTATCCTTGGTTGCTCTACCGATTGCCTTTCACTTTACCCCTACTCCGCCGTCTGTAAAGCGACATGCGATAGATGAACGAAAAAATTTGAGGCAATGGAAAAATTTCACTTTAAAACAATAAACCAAGCTGTCTCATCATAAATTCTAAGCCTTGAAGAAAACGACCGGTCGGATTGTGACAGTGTATATGTATATACTATATACATATATATACATAATAGTGATGTGAATGGGATTTTACATATGAAGTGGTTCTCAAGGTGGTGACGATCACGAATTCCTCGAATCAGCATTTTACGTTGTTACAGTCAGCGGTTGTAATATAGACTGAAAGGAGTGGACAGTCTCGCGAGACGACAAACTCATGGACCCCGAACCCAATTACAATCAAATACCCCCGGCATATCTATTTAATCAGTTTTATTGGGTAGTTGGGCGACCTTTGCTATTTGCTTTAGCCGTTCTCTGTTGAAGTAATTCGGTGATTATAGGAACGCTTGTATTCTCGTTTTATATAGATTTCTGTAAAACACTTTAGTAATATTATTGAGTTGTGCAATTCCTGTTACAAGAGTATTCTTCTCTACGTTATACGAAAGCTGTAGTTTGTATAATTTTGCAACGGTATAAACGTTTAATTATCGATATAACATAGAGGCAGGTACTTATCGTTTATATTGTGATATCTCTGAAACACAGAGGACTAACTGAACACGTCCATATTGTACTAACACGTTAGTCATATTGAACGCTCATAGAATTCATAGGTCGGCATTATTGTACGCGCTGGTCGTATCCATTTTCACGGTCCGATGAACAGCGGACTCCGTGGGGGTGACCATATACCACGGGTTTCACGGGACTTTTACGCTTTGTGTGTGAAACACGTACCATTATACGTAATAGCGAATTAAATGTTGTACGGTTTACTGCACATTATATAGTCCCTTCATAAAGTTTTATATTCATAAGTAAGAGAATATCAATGCGCTCCATTGTCGACATTGAATAGTATTTGTAAAGATTGTTATGAGTGGGACTATGTTATTGTTTTTCCAGCTGGTCACTCAAGTGTTTTATTTTATGACTTATTATTTTTTTTCTTCAAAAATTCCACATGAGGCGGTACTTGTTAATGTATGAAAGTGAACGACATGAACGATCGTATTTTGACTTTATTATAAGTAGAACTTATAATTATGAGAACTGATTCTCCAAAAAAACTTGTAACTTAAACGCCTTAAAATGTTAACTAAATGAAAAAAAAATAATACATAAAAATGTATTGTGATAATTATATTTTATATGAAGTTATACCTACATAAGTATATAGCTAATATAGTTGACAAATACAGTTTTTACTTCAACAACATTAAAAAAATGAAATGAATAAATTCACAAAGATAATATTACAATACAAGAAGGCATAGTATTCGAATAAATAAAATATGGATACTGTAGCCTCAAATGATTCCAAACGGTAATAGTAAAGTGCCTTTATTACTTACCCGTTAAGATTGAAAATGTGACCAAGTACCGTTATGGAGAAATTTCACTAAACTTCGCTTCAGTACACTGCGCCCTTTCAGATATAACTCATGTACATGAGGCCGCGTCGCGTCGCTATTCTTTCGACGTTAGTGATTTAAATAGTAAATCTTAAACTTCTTGTAGAATCTCAAATTTCGATAATAAACGGTATATGAAGGATTTTCTTATTTTGTGTAATATATAACATATAGGTACGTGTCTGTTGGCGACGCACACGACGATGAGTAGCTTATACATATTTTTATACTTAGATTTAGTGATATTTTATAGAGAGCATAGATATAGATTAATCGACATTTAATATAGAGTTTGTTAGATTTAATTCACGCGACTATAATAGGACATAAATTGAATATAGAATTGTAGGTATGTTATGTGTGTATTGAGTTATTGAATATGGAATTATAGAATACACAGTTATCGAATATGGAATTGTGAAATATGTGATATTTATAGTAATAGGGATTTAATTATGAATATGTAGAAGCATGTATAGAATTATTGAATAGAATATAGAGTTTAGTGCAAACCGGCGCTTAATATAGAGATAACTTTATTCATATGTAAGATAGATATAAGATGTAAATTTAGAATATAGATTGCATGCAAATAGATGTTAAGAAATTTATATTATAGACTTTGATATGTAAAGATAATTATGATAAATAAATAGAAACGCGTATACCGAGCCTACGTATAGAGCCACGACGTCGGGGTACCGTTAGTCGCCGGCCCGATTTTGCTTATAAGCACGGTCCGCGCGATACTAGATCGTAGTCTGATTGCATATAGCGTCATAGTAACATAGAGTAGTTTGATCGCACCTCTCAATGAGATAACATCGTAGGCATCATAGTAACATCGAGTAATTTGATCGCATAGTTTCATTGCGATAATATTGAATAGTTAATCGAGAAGTCTTCATCGTGAGTAGTAGTGCTCTGTTGGCTCGGGGACGCGGTCATTATACGAGAACCACGGTGTTTTCTTGCGACCACCCCGACCTCCGCTTCATAATCCACCACCTTCATCGACTGGCTCGTTCATTATTGCACATCGTAGTTGAGGCCCCTTCAAGACATCAACGGCATCCGACTGTCGCCACCGAGGCGGGCTACCGGCGCTCTCGTTACCCCCTTTGAGAGTTCTACGCCCGCCCACCGCCGGGGAACGTCGCCTCGCCTCACGTCTCACCTCATTTCCACCTCACCCCGCCTAACCGCGGGCCGGTGACGTACGAGGGCGAGAGGTGTCGCCATATTGATAGGCGGCGGCCCCAATAATGTCAATTAAAACATTTCAGTAATTATTATTATCTGGCGAGATTTATATTGAACTCTTCTTTGTGGGCTGTGACATTCTACTGACGGGTTCTAGTCGTCAAGTTGAGTAAACTGCTATCACCGAGTATTTATAAACATTATATTAATTTTGAAAATCTTCAAGTCCCTATTTTGATTTCTATATGTCAATTGTATTTTTTTTTTACTTTCAATGCAGAGTATTTACATGGTTTCGAGCGACATCTACATATAAATATCAAGGATTTTTTTATTTAAATGTTTTAATGTTGAAATGCCTCGTGATTTATTTCTATTCTTCGGTGTGCTGATTCCAATTAAAAAACAGAAAGATGCCGTTCGATAAGATACGATGTTGGTATCTATTCTACTTAAACCACCAAAAAAATATTAAAGACCTTTACAAATCAAAACCATGATTTGAAATATTCAAAGTACATACATTATACAATTTAGGGTGGTTCATTTCCGCAAAAAAATTTTTTTTTCGTTGCTCATGCAAAATATTAATCTACATACAGAAAAAAAAAATCTCACCAAGTTTGAGCTCTTAATATTAATTTTAAGTACTTACAATTTAAATTTAAAGTTTTACCATTCAAAATGCATGTTCAAAACCACACCCTGAAGTTTTTACGATGCGCGCGCACACCGTCACGAAAAATCGACACCCTGAAGTTAGATGAACATATTTCATTTTATTAACCATTATGATATTGAGATTTCACCGTAAACAATGAAAAACAACGATAAACGTAGGCATATGACTTGGAACTGACGCCATTTTGAATATGTGCGTCTATAACAGGCGCTTCCACAATTATGGCTATCTTTAGTATACAGTCAACATTTTGTTTCTTTGTATTAAAACTTTCAATGTATTAAATACCTTTTTTCTATTGTTAGTGTCGTTTTTTCTACAAACGTAGAATAAGGCGAAAGATAAAATTTTTGAAAAGATTTTTATCTTGTTACGCCAAAGAAGTCTTACTTCTAACGCGCGTACATAAGTACACATACCCTTTTCTTTTTTTTTGTGATACCATAATATATGAAGTTAAAAGTATTTTCATAGAGGAGTTGCTATCAGTTTTAATATAACTCAACTTTAGGTGGCGCTGGACTGTGCAAAGTTACGGCCGATAACAGATAATAGTAATCATTCTAAGTACAAAAACGTTACACATTCAAATTCAAATGATTGTGAACCTAACATCAAAATACAAGGAATTTTAGAAAAATCTAACAAAAGCCAGATCCCGCTCCGCCTTTCCGCTGCCTATCGTATTTCACAGCCTCCACCCCACCTACTAACCCCACATTTCTCCGAGTCACAACTCAGAGTAGACAATAATACGTGAAAATCAAATCAAAAGTTGATGAAAGCGAAGTAAAAGTACACAGTTCACGTCCCAGTATAATTAATATTTGCGCACTCCAACATTCATTCATTTACAGTAATTTAGTATCTCACTAGTGGACTTAATATAAATAGATGATAAGGAATTCAAACCTGCTTCAGTTAATGTCGATCTACTTTTTCTCAGTTACGTAATCAACCTGAGTCCATCGTGAAACATAGTGACATCATCAGTGATAAGCTTGTACTAGTCCAAATTTTAAGCTCAAATAAAATGAGAGACGATTCCAAGCAACCGTAACTTGGACTTGTACCTCGTTACCACCACTTTTATTTAGACCAAACAGAAGCCTGGACTTCCAGTTTCACAGCTTTAATAATAAAAGTGTACTATTTTTTATATTATTTATTTATTTTGCAAGCCTAGGTACTATCCACACCTTTTACGCAATCTAACAAGTTTATCTAACAAATTGTATGAAGTAAAGATTTTTTACCTTCTGTAACTGTAACAATACTGGTAAAGGTCACGAGTACACTCGGATATCTCATATAACACTATTATCAAACGCGAGTCCAAACCCTTTAACACAAATTCCTTTGATGTTGTTACTTCAACCCGTTAGCCAGCTACCTGCAGATATACATTACACATTGGCTTTAAAATGGTACTCTGATTTGTACTTCGTTCTATTTTAACGCACTTTCTAATTTGCAATTTGTGTGGTAATCGTTAATTTTAAGGATCGTAGCGTGATGATAGTATATCTATAATATTCCAAATAGAAAGGATATATAGTGCAATAAGAATTTTTCAAAGTTTTCAAAGAAAAAAATTATCTCTTGAATTCTACAACATTAATAAATGTACTCTGCAAAAAATATAATTTGTGCTCTATTTTTCATGTGAAATATCCTTATTATAAAATGAAACTTTTCATGGGAGTGCTTTAAAATTCTGATCCGCAACCTTTTTGAGTGACGAAAGGCGATGTGGGTAAACACCGTGTCGGGTAGACTGGAAGCTTTTTTTTCTTTTTTTTTCTCGAACTGACTACGCTATTGACCTAGCAAGGTCTTAACAGCTTCACCGGACTACAGACTGGAAGCAGTATTTCGCTTTCATTCAGGCATTGAGGAACAGTATGACACGCTCTTCTCGTTTTCTTTCTTGTTATCCGTGGTTGCGTATACTGCATTGAGGGGGCATGACGATCGCTAAACACAATCCATGTTATTGAAAAGTGATTGATGAATAATTAAGATGTTTCCCTGTAACACAAAAGTTTCACTTATGTCGTGTGTCTTTACCCTGTTTTTGAGTAAAAACTTCTTTAGGCCCATTGAGCACTTTTGGGTGTATAAAAATCATGGAACTTGAGTTAACGCACGCTTCCCATGAGCTATATGTATACTATTTTATCATCAGGACAGGACAACGTCCGCCGGGCCCGCTAGTTTTAAATAATTCGGACTATAATTGATTTCCAAATTAAAAGAAAACACAGTTATTCCATTTTTTTGTGTTTTCACTTGTGTCGGCAGTCCTTATGACAGCTTCCTTTTTTTAACACATCATTGTAAATGTATATACTTAATAGAATTCCATTAATTTCCATTAATTGAAGTATAGCAACAGGATTTTTAATTATCTACGTAGTTGAAATTCTAAAGCACCAATTATCTTGATACGATATCACGTACGATAGAAACGTAGACTATATATCTCGTACAATTAAAGGGTTCACGACATACCGTGGTAGATACCCGATGCTACGTGTAGATAGCACGTACACATAGTATATAATATATTGTGTGGAAAGCGCAATGTATTCCGGGAGACAATGCATTCAATCTTGTCATGCAACGTGCGCTATCGGCACTCCATTACCAGGATCGAACTGGAGCTCGAGTACGGCTCAAGCGATTACAGAATGAGATTATACTTAAATAATATTGCTGTCAATATGTTAAACTTGCTGATCGGATCTCAAGAGTTCATTTTGAAACACGTTAATATTGGCCAAGATATTTTCTAGTCATAGTCTCCCACCACCAGTCTATTAGAACAGTATTAAAATATTTCACATTGTTTAAAATTTAAGCTAATTATAATTTGTGGAGTGGTAACCGAGCTTCCTGAAAACATATATCCATAATATATAGAAATCATGACAATACTATTATGTTTAATCGTTCTTTGGATAGTGGACGTGATGAAATAGTAACATTATCGCATTAAAGTCAGAAATTGTCTCTTTTACGTTTATTTCACTTGGAACAGTGCACACGCGAACGCTTGTGTCTCGCCCCACGTGTCAAGCGAGATGAGGTTACCTCACCAGTTGCCAAACACGATAAGTAATTTTGAAATTGCTTCGTAAGCACGCTGCATAATATGATTACCAAAAAGCTGAACTGATCACAACACAATTGAAATAACATGTATTCAATAAACAAGAACGCCTAGATGGAGGAACATATATAGGGGATATGCAGAGCAAGGACGGATAGTAAAATATATGCACTCAATCAGAACATACCGTTGCGGGTTCATAAAGTTTATTATCGCATGCATTTTGTACACCATTAATCTACTTACATTTCTTTATAATAGGAATTAATGAAATAGATTGTACTAAAATTAATAATATTTTAATTAAACACATTATTTTCTATAAACCCGTTTTCGTATTATAGCATAGATATTACAGTGTTTTGTTCATTATAAACTTATTTATTATACTAAATATTACTCATTATTACAGAATTCATGTAAATGATGGTGGTTTAAACTTCTGTATACTATAAAAACACATATGATATTTCCTGGTAGAATTTCTGCTTTTTGTAAACAGAAAGAATATATGAAGGGAGCGTATGCAGGATGACCTGTCATATCTACAGTTTTCCCTTTCAAAAATTCATTTATTTGATTTAGTGTGAGAGCTGGCATAATTGACAATATTATATCACACGGTTATATTTATAAAGTTCCTCAAAAATTTCCGGCAAACAAATGGTCGTATACTAACAGCTATTCACTGGATGACTATTTTGCAAAGCGATAGTAGCTACGTGTCCAGTTTTATTTCAAAAAGGACTTACTCACATACTCGCCAATTTGGATGGTTTCAGGTCGTCTGGAAATTTCCAAACAATCAATCGCTGCTTTGTTTTGAAATCGTAGCTGTAAATTCATGTTTAATTTTTTCACTCGCAAATCCCTTGTAGGATTGTTTGTATCTGACTTATCTATGCCGATCATACGACGTACAGCATCAATGCTTTCATCGCTCACCGCTGTAGATGAACGACCCTCACGAAATCACTCACTGAGATTAAGCTATAAACAGTCCACTAGCATGGTGGTTCATTGTTAAGAACCGTTTGAAGGCAAGCGACATTATGCTGAGGCGGCAAACTACATTTAAGTATTCCTAGTAAATCATACTACAAAAATTTATTCAAAATGGCGCCAAAATATTACAGGCGATAAACAGATGAAACAAACTGCATTTTAAAACCAAAGATATTCTTTTCAAATCTCTTAATTTATAAATCTTCTTAATGTAATGCCCTGTCCGGAAATTTGTACTGCGCCCTATACGTTGTCATGTAAATATTGCTTGTTGTATTGTATTGTTGTAATGTAATATAGCTATGTATCATATTTACAGTCCAAAATTACGCCTGCTTCGTGTTTATTAATTTAAGTAGACGAAAGTGCGGTAATTAAAAATAATGGCCGCCAAAATGTCCAAAAAGACAATATAATTCAAATTGCATACATAGATGCAGATATATGAATTTCAATTATATTTATTGTTAGAGTTCAGTACAACGCACGTCTTACGTAGATGTTTACAGTTACACATTTTTTACATATTTTTTGCTAAACTTCATGCGGACGAAGTCGCGGGTAACAGCTAGTCTAAAATATACCTATATTACCTAATTAATTATAATACCTAATAATTACTTTCTATAAGATCAGCCATCTGCCGGTGAAAATTCCGTGAAAATCGGTCCAACCGTTTTGGAGTTAGCGTTGCGGACGAAGCCGCCGTTAATATCTAGTCTAATTTAAAGTAACCTCTTAACCTCTGTAACCCGCTGTTATTTCAGCTATCTGCCAGTGAAATTCCTGTAAAAATCGGTCCAGCTGTTTCGGAGATTACCAGGAACAGACAGGCAGACCGACAAAAATTTTAAAATTTTTGTTATCAGTACTTATATATGCACGGTAAGAAGAACACTTTAATTAAAAACAGTGTTTACTTTGACTCGAGTAAGTAAAATGTAAACAAAAACATACGACAGTTACCTACACTGTCACTGCATTATTGTGATTAAAATATAACATCAGAGAAAGCACTCTCCGCGCGATCCCTTACGCCCCGCATCGGACCCCGCACCAGACCCCGCAACGAACCCGTCACACTGTCACCATCGGACTAGTGCTGCTCACACCTGAATCGCGAACTACTGAATCTAAAAGGGGGACTGAACTGAGTTGTATCAGTAGTGACAACATTATAACAGTCTCTGGTTCTGTTCAATGTCCATACATTTAACATTACTTCATTTTCATAAATCTAGTACCTATTTTTAGTTACGTCTATCAAAATATATGTTTGAAGTTTTCATTGAGATTTTTTGTTTTCAAAATATTTATACCGGCAATGCAGTGGCTTTTATTTTTATTCATAACTAACTGTGCCCACGACTTTGTCGGCGTGAAATATTTGCTGTCGATTTTTCAGACAAGTAAATTGTTCTCATGATCTCATTCTGTAGCATTAGTCTCATTTTACTAGTACTTATTATATATAGAATTATGGATAGACAATATAGATTTTAAGTTATTTAACACTGTGTGATATTGATTACGTCTTGCGTAATATAGGTTAATAATGGTAGTAATAATCTTCAATAAAAAGGATAGGTTGCTAAAATAGTAAAACAAAACAGACGTGTTGTGGCCGGGAATTCGCACAATACCATTTTTATGAGTCATAAACTGTTATTTTTTTATTTGGCAGTATTCATACTGTGGGATATCTCTAATATAATGGTAGTAATAATCTTCAATAAAAAGGATAGGTTGCTAAAATAGTAAAACAAAACAGACGTGCTGTGGACGGGAATTCGCACAATACCATTTTTATGAGTCATAACTGTTATTTTTTTATTTGGCAGTATTAATACTGTGGGCTATCTCTAATATGTGAATATTTAATATAATTCTACATCTAATATAATTTTTATTTGTAATGAAAATTAAATATTCATTGCGAACATCGCCGCGTTTGCACGTTGTTATCGTGCACTCGCTACAAGAGGGCCGGCGCCGGCTGCTCTGCGACCGATGCTCCGGAGCTCCTCAAGCAGTTAGCCACGCAACGCCTACGCGATACCCGTGTCTCCCGCTCGCGCCTTTTTTGTAAAGAGTAAAAACTATGCATACTATGTCTTGTAAGTATAAAGTCGAAATGAAACAGTATTAGTACGGTGCGAGTCACGCATCACTCAGCGCATCCCTAGTGGTGATTAGCTACTGCGACACGCTAGGTATTATACGGGTGGCCCTAGAGTTAGCGTCGCAGACACAAACGAAACCCATTCAATAATTAGCTATTTATATAAGATATTTTTTTCTATCGCCGTGATTATTATCCTTTCAAAAAAGTCACACTGTATTCTCCTGTTAGATTTTCGAAGAATATTTTCTATGTAATAGAAGACTTATTTGTTTATTTCTTCTCAATTCACGTTCGAATATACATATATAGTGCAAGTATTTATAATAGAAACAATAATTGATGTTTCTATGTTATGAAATAGCAAACAGGCGTGCAGTTCACTCGATGTTAAGTGGTTACTGTTAGCTTGTAGTTACTTATAGTCAATCTCGAGAGGACCTCTGCTTGATACACATGCCGACAGTGTCGGAACAATTTGAGTTTTAGTACATGTGGCCATCCTCACTCTTCCAACCGCTACTGGTTTGTAGCGGAAATTGATGTGGGAAAGAAGTTTCTCACAGTTCAACTTTCCACGTGTTCTTCAGTTCTATAGGAGTATTATGACTATAAGAATTACCCTCTTTTAGAACGTCTGGCAGGCCAATAACGTCAGATTGCAAAAAAAACAAGGTTAACTATACTAATTTATAATACACTTGCAGCGTTTCTGGACGTAAGGTATTTTTGTACGCTCGCAACCCAAAAAAGGGACGCCACATCAACGAAAACGTCACTTGGGTTCGGCATCACAGAGTACTTTATATATTATACTAGCGCGCCTGGCAGACGCTGTCCCGCCCTGATTATGAAAAAATCTTTGACAAATTATATACTAAATTCCGTTCCGTTCCTCATCAATCACTCTATCCACCGGTGAAAACCGCATGAAAATCCGTTCAGTAGTTTATGAGTTTATCGCGAACAGACAGACAGACAGATGCGGTAGGGGACTTTGTTTTATACTATGTAATAATAATGTAATTCGACAGCTACAGGATTATTATACTGCATGTGCGACTGTTTATGATTATAACTATAAGAACCTACAAGAATGTACATCCAAACTGTGTAAATAGTGTGTGAAATATAACTTATATTCTTGTGTGTTTAACCGGTGTTTCAATCGAAATCCCAAACACTATACTATAAAATTACATTGTTACAGGCAGGTACGAATACAGTGTTCGTCGTTAACAGTGAGACCCCACCGCGGCACCGAGCCATTAGCAAATTACTTGGAAAAATGTCACCTCACCCATTGAGGATGCAGCGCGGCTGTCGAGTGCGACGCGCCGCTCTCGAATCACTAACTGACATAAAAGAACGTTTGAATGACGGGTTTGCGGCAACGCGACGAGACGCGGCTATATCGAAATGTCCTTTCAACCCTCTTCTGGGGTTTTGATACAACATAGGCCTGATCCATTAAATCAAGTATAAAGGGTACATAGCATCATATATACGTTTGACATGTATATTTCTTTTATATCCCTTTGATGCACGAAGTGAAAACTTAAATTGATCATAAATACAAGAAATTGTTCTTTGCTTATAATTTTGCTGCTTCAGACTAAAAGTGAAACCGAATCAGACAAGTGGCGGGAACTGATCTATACTCTAAGCTGTTAGTTTAATACGTACATGTCTTCATAAACTTTATATAATTCTGAAAAGTATGAATTCTAGTAAACAATGTAGGAATAAATGTTATGTAAGTGATGCAAACCAAGCATCTCGTCTCGCCCTGTATTTGCGGTTTTCTCATTTCACTCACTCCGGTATCTCGACATACGAACAAAACAAGTTTTAGTGCGAGGCGAGAGGAGACGCGACGAGGTAGGATTGTATACAAGACAAATAGAATTAGATGTGAGCGGGGCTCCCAACTCTCCCTCCGGAATGCTCCGACCGAGGAATTGCCAATAACGTTATACGAGTCCCGCTGAAGCGCCGCGTACCCTCTTCTATTAACACTTCACTATAAATTAATGTTTACACTGGATTTTTGCTAAACAGTACACAGGTTACACGCGCCTGTATACGACCGACAGTTTCCTATGTAAGATAATATTTTTCTGGCCATAGCTTCGCTCACATAGATTTTAAGATATCATCATCTTCTTACCCTTCATCTCGGCACAACATGTTAACATTTCAGCATTCATACCTTTTATACACATATCAGCATCCAGATCCATATAGCATAACTGGTTTTGTAATAGTGTTATACAACTTGCAAGGGCATTTGTGGATCACAATCTACACCAGACGCTTCGCCATTTCACCCATCCTGTATTTATCCTATTCCTCATAGCTTTGTCTATACCACCGCTTTTTTTGATCAATATTATGTGGTTTCAGTTGAATTTATATTCTGTTATATTTCTCATTTTTATATAAAACGTAAAAGCAAAAAGTATGTAAATAAAACTGCTGACAAATAGTTATAATTAAACAGAAGGCACTACTTTATATCCAAGATTGAATATTGTAATGTCCGATAATAAAATCGACAACCTGTTTTAAGAATTAACTTGAAACAAAATGTATTTCTTAAAGATTGAATTTTATGTTTTTTACTTTAAAAACTGCGACATAAAGTCAACATGTTATTCGAATTTCTAATTTAGATACTTCTTAGCACTTTAGGTTGGACCATGATAGGCAGTTATAACATTGTCTGTTGTGCGTCCACGTGACAGTTAAATAATAAACACAGTGATTAATAAAATCATAGGTTTGTAGAATGTATTAAAACTCGACATCGACGATTTAACTAGCCTCACCCTTTGTGAACGATTTTGTTCTCCGAGATGCAGCGTGGTGCTACAGTATCTAGTTGTACATAGTATATATTTAAAAAATATTATAGCTACGTTTATTCTTGACGGATGCGCAGAGAGAGGTGCAAGTCACAGTCATCAAAATCGTTCATATATTGATCCACCCCATAATAAGATATACAGCTTGACATACTGCTTCAACTTACTATCCGGTAAATCGATAATATTCCTTGCGGCTTTGTTGTAAAACCTTAGGTTGTTAGGTTTTACAACAAAGGTTTTCTAAAAAACTATTATTGGCCTCACTGAGCTTAAAGCATAAGAAGACCAATTTGTCACAACAATTTCTTTTTAGTATTTAAGCTATGTCGGTTCTTTAATAAATTCAGCTTTTTAAAGTTTTTGCGGACATACATTAAATTATCCCTAATGTATCGAGAGAGCAAAGTTATGATATATATGATAATAAGAGTCAACTTTTATAACTCAAACTAAAAGAAAAAATTATTTTTGTATCAATACTGTATTAAATTATAAAATTTCATATGATAAAATAGATTTTTTTTCTGCTGATATATTTGATGATATTTCTTAAATAAAAACCTTCTTTTTCTGAAATAAATCATAAATTAGCTCAAAATTCATAAGTTAGATGGATAAATTGAACATATTTATTAAAAAACTATTAAAATCATCAGGCATTGGGATTCTACTACGAATGTCTTCGAAATGGTTTGAGTAATCGATTAACCACAAGAGATCTTTTTTGTAGAGCGTTAAATTTCCTATAGAAATAATTGAAACTCATTTGACAATAATTATTTTTAGTAAGTAACAAAATTCAAAACAAAAAATTATTTTCCATAAAATCCTTCAATCTTTGACTTTGAATATCTTTTAAATGTTTCGATTAATGAAAAAACTATAAGAGACTATTTTTGTAGAGCGTTCAATTTCCTATAAATATTAACGATGCAACTAGTTTAATGATTGGTGATAAGATATGACCATTTTCATATGAGACTAAATTAAAAATGGAAAACTATGATGAGCATAATTTTCCCGTTAATATTAAGAGTTCAGATTTAGTAAGCACTATCTAGAGGTAGCTAGAAACAAGTTATCGTGTGTCGGATCCAAAAAAAAACTTGATTTTTGACCCACTCTATTACGTACATTAGATGCCGCTGTACTTATTATGTGCGCATCACAGCCTGAATTAAAATTGTATTTGTAAAGTTGGATAGTGAGTCGCGTTCAAGCACTCTGTTAGGTAACACCATTGTAACACATTAAATATAATATTTGTGAGCTAACAAACAACTTTATTTTAATAAACACCAACACCGTTTCAGTGATCTCATTAGAACATATAAATGTATTGTAATCCAAAACAACAATTGTCGTGAAAATTTAACACAAATTCATTTTGTAATAACTCAAATATATATATATATCTAACCAATAACAAAAGTAAGTAACGCGCACGGAACTGGCTCATCATCTAGTATAATATATGTCAGAGTAGATAAGTAGAGCCTGTAGAGAGCAGAGAGCACACGGATGGCATTATCCTCCATTTGTATGTATTCTCACAACACGACCGACACTATGAAATGAAACGACGACTTCTTCGATTCTTGTTTTAATTTACAATAATCTCCGAGACAATAATTATCACTTAGCGAAAATAACGATAGATCTCATAAACAATAATAAATAATGAACCTTGCACAACCTCTTACAAGCACTTATAAAGGAATCGCCTACCTTCACCTACCGACAACCCAAGTGAAGGAAGTCTTAGTTTAACGAAGTACCTTAATCTATGATGTTGTACATAGTTTATTTTCACACACACACTTTATGTTCGCTAATAATTCTAATTATAAATATATAACTATTAATTTACACCATACATTGAATAATTACGTTGCCATTAATTATCATATTATCATAAATAATTCACCGTTGTAACAATCGAAGTACTTTACAAATCCTTATTTGCTATAAAACTCATTTTAGATCGACAATTATTCTAGTAATTACAAAGTAATACTAATGACATAGTACAATGCCAATATGTTTTAATTACATTGTTATTCATTTTAAATAACAACTTTATTATTCTATCTCGACTGCACATGGAATGGATTTCCGGTTTTAATAAATAACAAAAGGTTCCAAATGTTACTTAAATCTAGAATAATTCTATTACAATTTCACATGTCCGATTTTAATTATCGTGACACTAATTTAGGTCTACTTTAAGTCAAGAATCAAATCAAGGTAGAAATGTTATCGCACGACGCCAGTATTTCTTAAGATGGTGTCACGCGTCGAGTGTGGCGTGACTCCGGTTTATTTAGTGACTTCTATCAGTGCTTATGTGAATAAACACGTGGAGTTCTTAGAAGTAATCAACAGTTTAATCTAACCGAAATTACTCTATAATTTAGAATAAACCACATTAACAATAATTAAATAGAAGAGCATTGACAATACCTTGCCAGTATTGATTAACATAGAAAATAATAGATGGCGCTGTTAACAAACACCTGTGATAATTCGAATCTTGGTAAGATTCTGTAATAAGATATGCGTTACTATTTATGTGTTAATTTCGACCGCTGAATTCTCCGACTGCTGGATGCTCCCACTATGACATATACATTAATGTAAAATATATAATAGCTATTTGAATATGCTTAACATAAAGCTCGTTCATCTAATTTGAATTATTACTATTTGTTATGTTACCTTACTAGCTTTCTTGTAAAGTAAGTTAAACGTGCTTCTTACAGCGTTCAAACGCTAACACTAGTGCATTGAGGAACACGCCTGTGAGACAGTCTCGCTCAAAACCCGAGACTAGACGCGATCCCGAATGTTGATTACTTTCTTTTTGTCTTTGAAGGAATGAACTTTTCAGTGTATTGTTCCATGAAGATTGTTTTCGGTTCGCGTCTTCTATTCAGCGCTATTATAATAAGAAATAGAATGAGACTTGATTCGAAACCGTGACAAATAGGAGCTCTGTTCTATGTTCTACCTGTTAAGGCATGAAAACGTAACAAATTTAAAACTCTATTCTGGTTGTTTAATATTAGTTAGGATTAAAAAAAAATATCTTTTTAGTTCGTTGTACTCTGGCAATGTAGTTCATAAATAAGTTTTATAATAAAAAAAAAACAATAATATAGAAATTATCAAAAACCAAGGAACTGTTTTCATCACAAAAGTTATGAGTTAGGTATACGAAAATGTAACAAATAATGTAAGAACACTTGGTAACATCGATTAAGTAGACAAGCGACAACTATATACAGTATGCCGACAATGCAGGCTCACTCTCCATACAAATATTCATCTTTTTTCTAACCATTCAGTCGCGAAGCACGATGCGCTGGAGCCTCGTTAAAATTATATAAAAATGTATTTCTACTTTCCACGGAAAAATAATTAAAGAAAGCAACAACTTAGAGTGCGCGACGCTATTGAATTCTATAATAATGAGGAGCGAGTACAAACAAAACACGTTATGCTATCACTGAAAAATTATAAGTTCCTATTACGAACATGATATACCGAGATAATACCAGAACGTAGAGCGAACGGATATTATATTGTCTTTTCTCATTTCGGTTTCATTTTCTTTTCATCAAGACGTCGTCACGCTTCGGAGACGTCTCGAGGCGAGTCTGCATTCTCGCCCCACAGGCGACAGCCCACCCTCACCCAACCCCACGCTTCATTGTGGAAACGATTCACATTTATAGTTTTTTCTCATCATTTATAAAGAGCGTAAGTGGTTTAGAGTATGAAATTGGATAAAGAAACAGAGCCGAAAGGTGCTTCGAGAAAACTCTTGTTGAAGGATTAATAATTAATTAATTATCTCATAAATATTAAATGAAATATCTACGTAAAATTATTAAAGCGATACACCGAAGCCGAAAGGAGTCTGGTGCTTTAAGCGCCGCGTCATGAAGGATGTCCGGCAAAACAGTGCTGAGCTTAGAGCAAGCTCGAGTAGTGACAGTCGGTCGCCAACGCCCGAACTGGTTGCTAGTCTCTCTGTGGTGAGCTCGAGCAACACTACCACCGCGTTAAATCCTCCTAACTTTTACGCGTACCGTATAAAGACACTTCAACTTACTGCTCGTATTGTGTATTGTTCACGTAACGTTTTAATTGGGATTCTATTCACTGTTTATGGTATTATTATCTACTTGTTCTGTTGGTAAGTAATTACAGATTTTATCAAAATAGTCATAAGGAACTCAGTCACGTAAAAGTTATCATTAAATAAACTAAACATTTTCCAAGTAATTTGATAATTCACATTCTTAAGAACAGTGTCTTTTAAAATATTTACGGTTACTTAATTTATCTTCGATAGAAAAGGCTGTTTACATGAGATTATAATTACTCGTGTGTATGTTACTTTATAATCATGGCAATCAAAGGATTTTTTGTAATATACCAACTAAAACATACTAGAAGTTTAGAGCTTACATTTAGTCGTCGATTGTGAGATCGCCTTTGTAAAGTTTTAGGTTCCAATATTATTATAATCAAAACATTGAAAGTGCCTTTAGTTCGTCTTTTCTTTTCATTCTTTTTGTTCGACTTCTTAAGTTTCACTACCGAACTACATCTTTTGTTACACGTAATTTGGTAATTTGTGCACACAAGCCGCGAGTATTATTATAATGTTACTCTATTAAGGGCAGTTTTGTTCTATATTATATGAATAATGTATTTGATACATTTAATTGTGTAAGGGTTCACTAATATTGGTGAAAATAGCTACGTAGTCATTACTTTTAATTATAGATCAAAGATAAAAATGGTTATTGTGGGTCGTTGATAAAAATATACCATCGCTGACTTTTCTTTAGACATTTGTAAGATGTCTAATTACTATAAAGTATTATTTTGTTGTATCTTATGAGGTGTAGCCCACGCGAGTGGCACAAACACTGTTAATATATATTTTTACAATTTTATTGCAATACTTTATTTTAACCACCTAGATGAATTACTCCAAATGATAGTGAAAACTTTACCCAAATAATCGTTGCTCAGTTTAAAAACACGGATATCGACATTTCTTTATAATATTTATTGATTTATGTATTGTAATATTACACATAGGAACCAAATAATTACATAATTAATAAACCAAATGAAGAATTATATGATTAAATATAAATAAGGAAGTAATAAACTATCGATGTTACTATTTTGAAATTGACACGATATAAAAAAATATTAATCAGGATAGCAAACTGTCGCGATGTTGTTCTGATAATGTACAGCGCATAGCACCTATAAAATGAATCATTATTAATTATAAAAGTAGTGAAGCAATGTGAATAAAACGTTTAAACGCGACCACAGCTGGTGTTAAGCAACAATATAGCCAGAAATTCTTACAGCTCCTTGGTGATTAACTACCATTGTTATTTATTAAATTGTAACGAATCATTCATAACATCGTGAGAATTGAATTGCAAACATATAGAAGACATCGCGAGACATTGTACTTGCATAGTACACACTAATTTCTATGTAATAAAAATACTTTCTATGTGCAGTAACCTTCCGAACGCGTAATCTATACATATCAAAGAAACTTGTGTCTGAATATTGATCTGAGCTAAACTGTAAAGGGCTGAACCGTGTTACGAGAGCTGATAAAAAGCTTTTTAATTATTATCTTGACTACATATCATTAAGATTTTCCGTATACCTAAGCAGTGATATTAAATATAACAAAGGTAAAATAAAGCTTAAAATTAATGAATTAAAACAAGTAGTTTCCATATAACAGTAAAATCATTTCCACGGAAATGGAGTCATGGATGTCAGTTAATAATAAATACAAATCGTGTAACTTATACTTCTCCTACGATTAATAATATTTTACAGTATTTGTATACTAATACGGTGTGATACATGAAAGCAAGTCTATCGAGTTACAATATAGGATAGCCATTCAGAATGAACCGATACAGTTAAACTAAGATGAGAAAGTATACACAAAAAAGAACACTTAACAAGTACATTAAGAAACTCTTAAAGAGATAATGTTACAGAACAAAGGACGCTTCGATAAGTTACAGAGAGGAGAGGGCGGACAAATAGGACGGGAGGGAAGTTTCTCTCCTACTACCAAGTTTTGTACCATATCTGCAATAGACTTCGCTTAGATCACATTACTTTATCTTTTTTGTGTGTTGATTTATGGCATGGCATCATGGCATTAAGCTCGCCAGTGTACAAATCAAAAGTGCAATAAAGAATTCAGTCATTCATTTATATTTTCCGTATTTCAACATCAAATTAAGATAAAAAGTATGTTATAACTGAGGAAGGCTCTCATATCTATGTAACTATAGGTGAGTGTTTGAGCACAGAACAGTCGTCTGTTATTCGGTAAATAGTTTTTGTGACAAAAATAAGCTTCTAATTTGAAATAAAATGAAATTTTATATCCGAGTATTGAATTTTATGTAAGTTGGTAATACTAAGTTGTCCATCTTCTTCTTTCTTTCTTTCTTCTTTGTTTTCAGAATTAAATAAAGTGTTACTTTCAGTAATATAGAAAAATTAAGTTTCTCGACCCGTAGTATAAAACAAAGTCCCCTACCGCGTCCTGTCTATCTGTCTGTTAGCGATAAACTCAAAAACTACTCACCGGATTCAAGCGGGTTTGACCAGTGGATAAAGTGATTCATGCGGAATGTTTTAGTATATAATTTGTCAAGGTTTTTTTATAATCAGGGCGGGACAACGTCTGCTGGGCCCGCTAGTATACCTATATATTGTTATTTTCAATAGGAGTTTGCTATAAAAATTACAGTATTTATGCTTACGTTACGCTATTACTTTTAAGTGTCTAACAGATGTAGTTATATACCTTCTTCTTATC
>MU159384.1:68086-91700 GCA_015888305.1 Antheraea pernyi | reverse complement strand
TTGCCAGTATTGATTAACATAGAAAATAATAGATGGCGCTGTTAACAAACACCTGTGATAATTCGAATCTTCGTAAGATTCTGTAATAAGATATGCGTTACTATTTATGTGTTAATTTCGACCGCTGAATTCTCCGACTGCTGGATGCTCCCACTATGACATATACATTAATGTAAAATATATAATAGCTATTTGAATATGCTTAACATAAAGCTCGTTCATCTAATTTGAATTATTACTATTTGTTATGTTACCTTACTAGCTTTCTTGTAAAGTAAGTTAAACGTGCTTCTTACAGCGTTCAAACGCTAACACTAGTGCATTGAGGAACACGCCTGTGAGACAGTCTCGCTCAAAACCCGAGACTAGACGCGATCCCGAATGTTGATTACTTTCTTTTTGTCTTTGAAGGAATGAACTTTTCAGTGTATTGTTCCATGAAGATTGTTTTCGGTTCGCGTCTTCTATTCAGCGCTATTATAATAAGAAATATAATGAGACTTGATTCGAAACCGTGACAAATAGGAGCTCTGTTCTATGTTCTACCTGTTAAGGCATGAAAACGTAACAAATTTAAAACTCTATTCTGGTTGTTTAATATTAGTTAGGATAAAAAAAAAATATATTTTTAGTTCGTTGTACTCAGGCAATGTAGTTCATAAATAAGTTTTATAATAAAAAAAAAACAATAATATAGAAATTATCAAAAACCAAGGAACTGTTTTCATCACAAAAGTTATGAGTTAGGTATACGAAAATGTAACAAATAATGTAAGAACACTTGGTAACATCGATTAAGTAGACAAGCGACAACTATATACAGTATGCCGACAATGCAGGCTCACTCTCCATACAAATATTCATCTTTTTTCTAACCATTCAGTCGCGAAGCACGATGCGCTGGAGCCTCGTTAAAATTATATAAAAATGTATTTCTACTTTCCACGGAAAAATAATTAAAGAAAGCAACAACTTAGAGTGCGCGACGCTATTGAATTCTATAATAATGAGGAGCGAGTACAAACAAAACACGTTATGCTATCACTGAAAAATTATAAGTTCCTATTACGAACATGATATACCGAGATAATACCAGAACGTAGAGCGAACGGATATTATATTGTCTTTTCTCATTTCGGTTTCATTTTCTTTTCATCAAGACGTCGTCACGCTTCGGAGACGTCTCGAGGCGAGTCTGCATTCTCGCCCCACAGGCGACAGCCCACCCTCACCCAACCCCACGCTTCATTGTGGAAACGATTCACATTTATAGTTTTTTCTCATCATTTATAAAGAGCGTAAGTGGTTTAGAGTATGAAATTGGATAAAGAAACAGAGCCGAAAGGTGCTTCGAGAAAACTCTTGTTGAAGGATTAATAATTAATTAATTATCTCATAAATATTAAATGAAATATCTACGTAAAATTATTAAAGCGATACACCGAAGCCGAAAGGAGTCTGGTGCTTTAAGCGCCGCGTCATGAAGGATGTCCGGCAAAACAGTGCTGAGCTTAGAGCAAGCTCGAGTAGTGACAGTCGGTCGCCAACGCCCGAACTGGTTGCTAGTCTCTCTGTGGTGAGCTCGAGCAACACTACCACCGCGTTAAATCCTCCTAACTTTTACGCGTACCGTATAAAGACACTTCAACTTACTGCTCGTATTGTGTATTGTTCACGTAACGTTTTAATTGGGATTCTATTCACTGTTTATGGTATTATTATCTACTTGTTCTGTTGGTAAGTAATTACAGATTTTATCAAAATAGTCATAAGGAACTCAGTCACGTAAAAGTTATCATTAAATAAACTAAACATTTTCCAAGTAATTTGATAATTCACATTCTTAAGAACAGTGTCTTTTAAAATATTTACGGTTACTTAATTTATCTTCGATAGAAAAGGCTGTTTACATGAGATTATAATTACTCGTGTGTATGTTACTTTATAATCATGGCAAAAAAAGGATTTTTTGTAATATACCAACTAAAACATACTAGAAGTTTAGAGCTTACATTTAGTCGTCGATTGTGAGATCGCCTTTGTAAAGTTTTAGGTTCCAATATTATTATAATCAAAACATTGAAAGTGCCTTTAGTTCGTCTTTTCTTTTCATTCTTTTTGTTCGACTTCTTAAGTTTCACTACCGAACTACATCTTTTGTTACACGTAATTTGGTAATTTGTGCACACAAGCCGCGAGTATTATTATAATGTTACTCTATTAAGGGCAGTTTTGTTCTATATTATATGAATAATGTATTTGATACATTTAATTGTGTAAGGGTTCACTAATATTGGTGAAAATAGCTACGTAGTCATTACTTTTAATTATAGATCAAAGATAAAAATGGTTATTGTGGGTCGTTGATAAAAATATACCATCGCTGACTTTTCTTTAGACATTTGTAAGATGTCTAATTACTATAAAGTATTATTTTGTTGTATCTTATGAGGTGTAGCCCACGCGAGTGGCACAAACACTGTTAATATATATTTTTACAATTTTATTGCAATACTTTATTTTAACCACCTAGATGAATTACTCCAAATGATAGTGAAAACTTTACCCAAATAATCGTTGCTCAGTTTAAAAACACGGATATCGACATTTCTTTATAATATTTATTGATTTATGTATTGTAATATTACACATAGGAACCAAATAATTACATAATTAATAAACCAAATGAAGAATTATATGATTAAATATAAATAAGGAAGTAATAAACTATCGATGTTACTATTTTGAAATTGACACGATATAAAAAAAGTGTTACTTTCAGTAATATAGAAAAATTAAGTTTCTCGACCCGTAGTATAAAACAAAGTCCCCTACCGCGTCCTGTCTATCTGTCTGTTAGCGATAAACTCAAAAACTACTCACCGGATTCAAACGGGACAACGTCTGCTGGGCCCGCTAGTATACCTATATATTGTTATTTTCAATAGGAGTTTGCTATAAAAATTACAGTATTTATGCTTACGTTACGCTATTACTTTTAAGTGTCTAACAGATGTAGTTATATACCTTCTTCTTATCAATCAATTTCTAAATACGGAGGTGATATAGAAACAAAATCACTAAATAATATAATACGAAATATTTAAAAAAAACATACGTAGTATTAAATGGAGCAGTTTATATTCCCGTACCGAGTACGAGCCACTAATAAAACTTTAACTTTGAACCGCTTTTAATATACCTGTTACGAGAGCTGATAAAAAGCTTTTTAATTATTATCTTGACTACATATCATTAAGATTTTCCGTATACCTAAGCAGTGATATTAAATATAACAAAGGTAAAATAAAGCTTAAAATTAATGAATTAAAACAAGTAGTTTCCATATAACAGTAAAATCATTTCCACGGAAATGGAGTCATGGATGTCAGTTAATAATAAATACAAATCGTGTAACTTATACTTCTCCTACGATTAATAATATTTTACAGTATTTGTATACTAATACGGTGTGATACATGAAAGCAAGTCTATCGAGTTACAATATAGGATAGCCATTCAGAATGAACCGATACAGTTAAACTAAGATGAGAAAGTATACACAAAAAAGAACACTTAACAAGTACATTAAGAAACTCTTAAAGAGATAATGTTACAGAACAAAGGACGCTTCGATAAGTTACAGAGAGGAGAGGGCGGACAAATAGGACGGGAGGGAAGTTTCTCTCCTACTACCAAGTTTTGTACCATATCTGCAATAGACTTCGCTTAGATCACATTACTTTATCTTTTTTGTGTGTTGATTTATGGCATGGCATCATGGCATTAAGCTCGCCAGTGTACAAATCAAAAGTGCAATAAAGAATTCAGTCATTCATTTATATTTTCCGTATTTCAACATCAAATTAAGATAAAAAGTATGTTATAACTGAGGAAGGCTCTCATATCTATGTAACTATAGGTGAGTGTTTGAGCACAGAACAGTCGTCTGTTATTCGGTAAATAGTTTTTGTGACAAAAATAAGCTTCTAATTTGAAATAAAATGAAATTTTATATCCGAGTATTGAATTTTATGTAAGTTGGTAATACTAAGTTGTCCATCTTCTTCTTTCTTTCTTTCTTCTTTGTTTTCAGAATTAAATAAAGTGTTACTTTCAGTAATATAGAAAAATTAAGTTTCTCGACCCGTAGTATAAAACAAAGTCCCCTACCGCGTCCTGTCTATCTGTCTGTTAGCGATAAACTCAAAAACTACTCACCGGATTCAAGCGCGTGTTCCGATAGCCAGATATTGCCGACATATGGATGCCGGGTCTGTCTGTTCGCGGTAAACATAAAAACGACCTAGCTATTTTCGTTGATAATTAGAGTGATATACGAGGAAGGTTGAGATTTTTTGTAAATTGGTTGAAACGTAACGACAAATATTGAAAGTGTCGGAAAAAGTCAAGCCGCCTGCCTGGGATCTTTCGTTGAAAACGCTACCTAATCCCTTTAAGATATAACAAAACGATTGAGATAGTAAATGACGCAGATAAAATCGCGGGTATCAGCTTGTATTGTATAAGATATGGAAAAATTCAAATAGATGTATTCTAAATTGTCACAACATGCGTATTTATCAGAATACAAATTTTAACAACACCTTTTTCAAGTGTCAACAAAGTGCAACAACTTAGCAATGCAGTCTCGCGTAATTTGATTTGATTTATTATATAGTAAAAAGAGACAGAGGTCGATTCTAAATACGTATTTAACACATTCTTCACAATAATTTAAATGAAGCCTTACCCGTATTTTATGCCCGTTTAACAACAATTACGCTAATCGCATGTTTGTTAAAGTACATAAATAAACATGACACGAATAATTTATACGGTGTATGTTACCGCATGCATGCCTTATTAAACGGAGCTGCATAGCGCAAACGGAAGCCCCCGAGCTGTGACGTTGATCTGGAAGATACTAATCCGACTCTGACGCTTATATGCTAATCACCAACGATATAAAGCCGTGGAATCGACCTTAATTTTCTTTGTTTAGTTAAATAAAATATAGATTCGAATAGTTGTAAGAAGTAGTCGGAAATTTATTGAAGTGAAAACTTCGTTAGGCGCGTCGGGCGGTATATTTTTGGTAGGAGATAAATTTATAATTTAACAACATGACATGCTAGTAAGCGTAACCGAACGTATTGCGCTTGCGCGTCTTGCGTCATACTAGCTTATACTATAAGAGCCTGTGTACATGTGATACTGATATTTTGTATTGAGATTGTGAGCCCATCATATGTTTGATGAGTTAAAAAACTGTAAAAAAAATATATAATTATTATTCAGAGTGCAAATAGAAGTGAACGAGAAAATAATAATAATTTGAATTTACAAATTATAAAATTTAAATAATTCACACTATAATTATGAACCGCTTTTAATATACCTGTTACGAGAGCTGATAAAAAGCTTTTTAATTATTATCTTGACTACATATCATTAAGATTTTCCGTATACCTAAGCAGTGATATTAAATATAACAAAGGTAAAATAAAGCTTAAAATTAATGAATTAAAACAAGTAGTTTCCATATAACAGTAAAATCATTTCCACGGAAATGGAGTCATGGATGTCAGTTAATAATAAATACAAATCGTGTAACTTATACTTCTCCTACGATTAATAATATTTTACAGTATTTGTATACTAATACGGTGTGATACATGAAAGCAAGTCTATCGAGTTACAATATAGGATAGCCATTCAGAATGAACCGATACAGTTAAACTAAGATGAGAAAGTATACACAAAAAAGAACACTTAACAAGTACATTAAGAAACTCTTAAAGAGATAATGTTACAGAACAAAGGACGCTTCGATAAGTTACAGAGAGGAGAGGGCGGACAAATAGGACGGGAGGGAAGTTTCTCTCCTACTACCAAGTTTTGTACCATATCTGCAATAGACTTCGCTTAGATCACATTACTTTATCTTTTTTGTGTGTTGATTTATGGCATGGCATCATGGCATTAAGCTCGCCAGTGTACAAATCAAAAGTGCAATAAAGAATTCAGTCATTCATTTATATTTTCCGTATTTCAACATCAAATTAAGATAAAAAGTATGTTATAACTGAGGAAGGCTCTCATATCTATGTAACTATAGGTGAGTGTTTGAGCACAGAACAGTCGTCTGTTATTCGGTAAATAGTTTTTGTGACAAAAATAAGCTTCTAATTTGAAATAAAATGAAATTTTATATCCGAGTATTGAATTTTATGTAAGTTGGTAATACTAAGTTGTCCATCTTCTTCTTTCTTTCTTTCTTCTTTGTTTTCAGAATTAAATAAAGTGTTACTTTCAGTAATATAGAAAAATTAAGTTTCTCGACCCGTAGTATAAAACAAAGTCCCCTACCGCGTCCTGTCTATCTGTCTGTTAGCGATAAACTCAAAAACTACTCACCGGATTCAAACGGGACAACGTCTGCTGGGCCCGCTAGTATACCTATATATTGTTATTTTCAATAGGAGTTTGCTATAAAAATTACAGTATTTATGCTTACGTTACGCTATTACTTTTAAGTGTCTAACAGATGTAGTTATATACCTTCTTCTTATCAATCAATTTCTAAATACGGAGGTGATATAGAAACAAAATCACTAAATAATATAATACGAAATATTTAAAAAAAACATACGTAGTATTAAATGGAGCAGTTTATATTCCCGTACCGAGTACGAGCCATTAATAAAACTTTAACTTGTAGCACTCGCAGCGTTCGTAGCACTCTATACTGCAAAATATTGACGCGAACTATATTGAAGTTTCTCCCGAGAACTCGTATACTTGTTGCAATATTAATAATCCATCGTAGTACGTCTGAACGTTGGGGATTTTTTACTCCCGCTGTTGTAAAATAACGAAACAAGTAAAATGTACCGGAACAAAATGTTTTATTCAGAGCGAAAGTGGTAATTCTGTATCGTTTTTGTTACAACTTTTTTATGCGTGAAGACTCGGAGGTCAGTTACTGGTCACGACACGCTTCAGATCGAAAGGGTTATTATAAATACATTTTTTGTTACGAATCCTTGAATTTTACAATATTTGTTCAATGATATTTTTAGTAGAATCGATTATTTTTATAATTTGCGTTTATACTATTATGTTTCAAAATATTCTACTATGAAATCAAATTAACTTACGCAAGGGGAAAATAAAAGTTTTTGTGAATAATAGCAGTATTCAGTAATATTAAAAAGATAATTTGCGTTTATACTATCATGTTTCAAAATATTCTACTATGAAATCAAATTAACTTACGCAAGGGGAAAATAAAAGTTTTTGTGCATAAAATAATAATAATAGCAGTATTCAGTAATATTAAAAAGTTACATCGGGACCCCGTATTTCGCTCTCAGATAAAGTTCCTAGAAATGAAGTCTGACCACGTTCTAACTCCGTGGACACCTTGTACACTTTAGCGTTTCCATAACATTCCATGAGGAAACTTTCAGAACTCGGTCGTGGCTCGCCTGAAACTTGTACAGTCGTTATAATTAGTTTTAATTATATTGTTATATTATATTATCATTACATCGTATAAAACAAAGTCCTCTGCCACGTTTGTCTGTTCGCGATATACTCAAAAACTACTGAACAAATTTTCATGCAGTTTTCACTAATCGATAAAGTAATTAATGAGGAAGGTTTTGTGTAAATTGGCTGAAATACAATGTTAATCGGAAACGTCGGAAAAAGTCTAGCCACCTGGGGGTTATCATCGAAATAATCGTTATTTATATCAATTGAAAAGTCTATTAAATGAAACAGTGAATGATGAAGACTTAAAAATGTATTTTTCCCAAACATTAGTTTTAAGATGTTGTAACTCTCTTACTTCCTATATTCTGATAAAGAACTATTTCTCAACTTTATAAACAGAATAAAACGAGTGAGATATTGACATCAACAGAAGGTTTCGCCGACGGGAGAACGCATCCAAGAGCGCTGACATGCTGGTCTCAGTGCTCCTACTGCTGCTGGTACCGACGCTGCTCCTAACTCGTAAGTACCGTTACTGTGTACATGTTAATATTGCAATAATGTTTGTTACACAACCTATCAATGAACTCCTTAAAGTCGATCAAATCGTCGCGGCGTTGTAAGAAATGTATATAATATACAAGTAATTCTTTGAGAGGGTAAGAGGCAGGCGGCATCTGAACTTGACTTTTTATTAGCACTCTGTTTCTGCTGAGCGACTCCAGAGTCTCCCGCCATCCCTCGCTGGCTCTCCACACAAGGCATTATATTGTCTAATAAATCTGTTGTTAGATCAACGTTAGATTCGGTTTGAGAATCACTTGGTAACGTGCCAATGAAGATTTAAAAAATTACAGATTTTAATTAATCACTAAGTATTATTAATATTTAGATATTACAAATCTATATATTATCTTTACGTATACGAGTATATCGAGGGGAAATAGTCTGAATCGAATGATTCTGCTGAGACGCCAACTTAATGTTCGGCGTGAGCGAACTGGTTGTTATTATTTGTCATAATTAGAATAATAATGTAAAGCTAAATGAATACCATGTTAAATTATCATTTAATATAATTTGTTTTGTTAGGTTTCTATATTGAATATTAATGTGTAAAATTATATTGAAGATATTAATATTGCATCTCTTGTTACACTAATATTCATTTGACTTGACCGTATTCGATACTTATTTATGCGAATGCACTTCCCATCCCCGCCTTCGTGCCGACTTGACGGTAAATATAAAAGTGCAATAAAGAATTCAGTCATTCATTTATATTTTCCGTATTTCAACATCAAATTAAGATAAAAAGTATGTTATAACTGAGGAAGGCTCTCATATCTATGTAACTATAGGTGAGTGTTTGAGCACAGAACAGTCGTCTGTTATTCGGTAAATAGTTTTTGTGACAAAAATAAGCTTCTAATTTGAAATAAAATGAAATTTTATATCCGAGTATTGAATTTTATGTAAGTTGGTAATACTAAGTTGTCCATCTTCTTCTTTCTTTCTTTCTTCTTTGTTTTCAGAATTAAATAAAGTGTTACTTTCAGTAATATAGAAAAATTAAGTTTCTCGACCCGTAGTATAAAACAAAGTCCCCTACCGCGTCCTGTCTATCTGTCTGTTAGCGATAAACTCAAAAACTACTCACCGGATTCAAGCGGGTTTGACCAGTGGATAAAGTGATTCATGCGGAATGTTTTAGTATATAATTTGTCAAGGTTTTTTTATAATCAGGGCGGGACAACGTCTGCTGGGCCCGCTAGTATACCTATATATTGTTATTTTCAATAGGAGTTTGCTATAAAAATTACAGTATTTATGCTTACGTTACGCTATTACTTTTAAGTGTCTAACAGATGTAGTTATATACCTTCTTCTTATCCACTGGGCGCGTCACATTACTACTAGCTTGTTTTTTAACTTGAGGAATTTGTATCATGAGTCTGTAACTCGACTGTGCCCTAATACTTCCGGAAGGCACGTTCCAACTACTCCATGGCTTCCTACTCTTTGTATTATCACGTAGAATCCATACCTCATCCAACTGGATTTGTATTCGACGAGTCCGTCTGGGACACATTCATTTACACATGCATTCATTATACCTTTAATCATTTTTGTTGTTATCTGCGACTAGCCTTTACTATGTTTACAATAAATCACAAAAATAAGTATGTCAAAGGCGGACTCCTCTAATACACATCCAATTGGAAGACGTATAGATTCTACAACGTACCTGACAGTACGTGTAATGTATGTCGTTCGCTTCGTTATCAGACGTGGTGCTGCCGCGCCTGGCTCCGTCGTTCGTGGTGGAACCGCCCTCGCTGGTGCAATACATGTTGAGGGTGGGGGTGCGAGTGCGGTGCGAGGCGCGAGGAGACCCGCCTCCTCTAATCACCTGGCTCGGGGAAGATCTCTCACCACTAGAAGACCAAATAGGAATAAGGTGAAATTTACTTTTCATTTATTTGCACGCTTGTATAAACTATACACATATCCTAAGCGTTTAAAATTTCATTGTTTAAAGTTTTCTTTAAAGTCTCTTGAACTTCTGGAATATTATTGATATTTGTTTCTATGCCTTTTCCCAAAGGTTTTTTTGTCTTTTGTTTTAAGGCGCGTGTATAAGAACGGAACTTTGGAAGTATTTCCGAGAGGGTTTGTCGCGTCGGTCTCGGCGGGCATTAGAGTACGATGTCGAGCGGCTAACGCGCATGGTGTCGCCTTATCCAGGGACGTCACTCTGCAGCCTGGTAAGCTACTCGCACTCTCCACCTCTTCACCCTTACAGACAAACTTAGTTTTCAATACACTTGCCACTGCACAATTTTCACTTGAGACCACTATATCTATAATATTATAATACTTGTGATGAATCTTTGGGGCCTTTGATTTGATGACGTTACCAGGAAGGTAAGTGTCTTCTTATTAATCGCTTTTATTAATGTTATTACTTATTGAGGATATTGATTACTACCACATTAAAATAACATAGAGGAGTAAAATACATCACCCAATGGAAGGGGTAGAGAAGTGCTCGATAATTGTGTTATGGCAAAGATGTTGACGCCGTGAGAATGTCACAGTGCTGGAGGAGAGTTGGGAGGCGGTGGTGCGCGCGTGGGCGGTGCTCTGGTGCGGGGCGGAGCCGGACTCGCCGCTCGTGCGTCCCGTCGCCTGGTATCGCGGTGAACAACTCCTCGACCTGGACACACCGACACCAGGTCATATTCATTTATATTATCCTATCTATTACTAAGAATTCCACATAAATATACATAGAATGTTAAATCGTTTCCTGCTATTAAATAAAGGTATAAATATTGAATTTTATAATAAACTAGCTGACCCGTGCAAGATTAATGGACAAGACGTTGTTCTGCCACAGACCCTAATACGTAATCTATACTTATATACTAATACTAGCTGTACCCGCAGATACGCACGCGTTTTTTAAATTTGTATTAAATAAATATAAAATTGTGAGACTATCTACAATTATAGAAATGCTCTTTAAAAACAATTGTAAGTACGACGCGCACGTCCCTTACAGTAAAATTTAACGTATACATTAGATATATTTATAAATACTAACAGTGTGCCAAATGAGGTTTATCATCAGCAACACATTCGGAACTAAGGTTCCAAATATGGTGCTAAGATGTAATATGTGGGTTAAGCCCACCATATCCTCTCAGTGCTCACTTACACTGTATAAGGATCTAATGAAAAAATGACTTAAATATAGATAATGATATAATATGCCCATATTATCAATAAGTAATACATTTATGCCCATAAATCATATCTTATTAAATTCTATTAAATAAAAAATCTTATTAAATAATATCTTATTAGAAATACCCCTTCTATCTTTAAAATTACTATTTACTAATTATAATGTTGAATTGTAAACAATGAATGAGCTAACGTCTTGAAATTTTGCATAAATATAAATCAAGATATAAAATGTTATATCTATAAGCAGTTTTTAATATTTTACAATTTAAATAAAATAAAATAACCGCCAAAATGACCAAAAAGAGTATAACCTACTTTTTATACGGTCAGCTATCTGCCAGTGAAAGTCCCGTGAAAATCGGTCCAATCGTTTTGGAGATGGCATTGCGGGCAAAACCTAGTCTCAATTAAAATAGACTAAATTACTTTTTATAATGTCCGGTTTATACCGGTGAAAGTCCTGTAAACATCGGTGGAACCGTTTTGGAGATAGCACTGTGGGCGAAGCCACGGTTAACAGCTAGTCTAAATTACTACGCTAGTACAAGTCTTCCGCTACGTGTTAACATTAGCCCAAAGTAACTACTGTACGCCGACGAAGTAGCGGGCAGGGTATTAATGGTGGTAGAGCCACGCTGAAACTATTATTGGTTTCAGCATGAATGGGTCGGCTCGCCCGGGGTAGTACCACCCTCTCATAGAAAACCGACGTGAAGTAACAGTGATTGCATTGTTGCGTTTCGTTCGGTCAGTGAATGCGCCGGAGACCCACCTCCCCTCCCCTCTCCTTTCCCTTTTCCTCCCCTAACCCTTCCCTCCAAAAGATGGCAACGCACTTGCGACTCCTCTGGTGTTGTTAGTGTCCATGGACGGTGGTGATCACTTAACAGCAGGTGACCCACCTGTTCGTTTGCCACCTATGACATAAAAAAAAATTATAAATATATTGGGAGGTATTGTCATGTTGAAAATTTTAAATTATGTATTTATTTAGGGGGTAATAAAAAAAGGTAGGAAAAAAATTAAACTGGCCTCTACTATAATTAAAAACCATCTGGGTGAGATAAGTATTTAAAAAAAACATACGCGCAACGAAACTTTATATGCAAAGATATATTACAATGCAAACTATGTGGCTTAGAAATATTATTTTCCCAATATTATTGCATTCATTTTCGCTATATCCGAGAAAAAACCAGAATTGCAATAATAACTAAAACGGTTCTTTTTTAATAAAAGTCTCAAATCGAGTCCTATAAATCTCCGGACATTGAGCGGTCGCCGGAGCACCGGAGCGTCGGAGCGGCGGACGGAAATAAATATATCACCGGAGAGAAATGAAGGCGCTCGGTTCAGGGTAGTACACCGCCGCTCGTATTTCACTCGGTGACGTCTCGCTCTTAATGAATACTGCCATCTAGATATTATATATTATCAGTAGGTAACCATGGACATTATACCTACTTTCATATAATTCTATAGCAGTGAAATATTTTTATTACTTTTCTTTCAAAGGTTTTGTACGTATTCGAATATTTAAGAGAAAGAGAATAATTACTTACGCAATTTTACCAAGTGAACCTTTTATAGTTCTTCGTTTTATCATTTATAACACACTAGCTTTTGCCCGTTGCTTTGCTTGTGTTAATGTAGGTTCGAGCTATCCATAAAGGAACAGTAGTTTTTTTTTCTATAGGCTGACAATGTGTATGCAATAATTAAGAATTAATAAATGTTAGCCATGTGTGATAAAGGATTTATAAATCTATACTAATATATAAAGCTGAAGAGAGAGAGATATATATTATAGGTTAAAGTTCCAGGTATATTCCTGATGACAAATCCCATTCCATTCCATTCGATACACTGTTATTATTCACATATCTAATGTATACGTATGTTACAGTAGATGGCGTGCGTGTCGTATTTACGAATATTTTTGAAAAAGCATCTCTATAATGTACACACCTACTCATAGTTTTATATTTCTTTAATACATTTTAAAAAAGCGCGCGCGGTGCCGCGGGTAACAGCTACTCATTAGATAAAAATACATGGATTTGTTATTTAATAATCACTTTAAATTATCCATAGAAAATTTGTTAATGCTACGATTCTAAAGGTTATGATTTGGAACCCAGTAAAAAAATATTTATTTTTTGATTTGAAAACTACTTATTTGATTTGCACACTTAGATAACTAAAAATTAATAAGAATATTATTATGAAATATGTTGGCAGAAGTGTCGCCATATTGACAGGCGGCGCCCCCAATAAAATACTTACATCGAAATGATCTTCACAATAAAAAAAAAATCGATTTTGTTTTGAGATAATCTCGGTGCACTGCTTTAAACCATATCTTTCGACATTTTACATCTTGTGGAATATTTAAAAACATTTTTTCGGGAGTTGTGTTTGTAGTATACGTACATAATGGTACAAAACAAGAGCGATAACTTTTGAGGTTCGACATTTTCAGTAAATCTTTGAGTATGTAACAATGACAACAGAGCTTAATAGATTAATTTGGCAAGTGGTAGAGCCACGCTAAAGATATTATTGGTTTCAGCACGAATGGGTCGGCTCGCCCAGGGTAGTACCGCCCACCCTCTCATAGAAAACCGACGTGAAGTAATAGTGCTTGCATAGTTGCGTTTCGTTAGGTCAGTGAGAGCGCCGGAGCCCCCCCTCCCCTTCCCCTCCCAAACCCTCTCCTCCTCCCTCCCAACCCCTCTCCTCGACCCTCCCCCAAACACAGGCTAGCACTAGCGACTCCCCTGGTGTTTTTAGTGTCTATGGACAGCGGTGGTCACTTAACATCAGGTGACCCGCCTGTTCGTTTGCCTCCTATAACATAAAAAAAGTCAAAACATTGTACTTATTATCTCGGTATGCTACAATGAGTGAAAACTAATATTATGACGTCACACGCGCTCGGGTTCCTTCGAGAGTTTTCGGCGTGTCTTCGGTACTGGATCAAAAATTAATTTATATTTTGATATAACTTTATACTTATTGCGAAAAAAAAATGTTTTTTTACAAAACGTATATATGATCTTTACATTTATCACAAAATTAAGGCGTTACAACGTAACAAACAAAAAACCCTCATTAAAATTTATAATATTAGTAAGGATAGTCACTTGCGTAGTAAATAATTACAGATTAATTTATAACGTGTGATATCGTGTAAAATAGTAATGGTATACATTTACAACTATCAAAATAATATCAATAATGCTGGCCTGTATGTGTGCTATTCCACAATGTACTGGAGATTACAGATGCCACGAAATCCGCAGTTTTATATTGTTCCCACATACGGTGGTACTACGATAATAGTTCTGAGAATCAGTTTCCATGATGTTTTTAGAGAAGGATTAAAAAAGTCAATAGGTATGTCTGTTTTCTTTTTCAATAGTTTTTAATAGTAAATTTTGAGTTCCCCGATATTTACCGCACCATTTAACATAATTAATACAAAAGCATTTTTTAAATAAACTTCTTTCACGGAAAATACTAAAAAAACATTAACATAGCTTCACACTGTATTGTAGGAAAAGGAAACTATAAATAACTTTTGAAAAATATTAAGCAAAAACGAATGAACTGTGGTACGACGGGCCGTGCTAGTTCAACGCGACCATAGTGATGATAGTGGTTATCGTTGGATAACAGTATCATATAATTTACACACTACAAACATAATAGAGGATAAAGTGTTGTGTTGGCGGATACAGAGTCGCGGTACCTGGCGGCGGCGGGAGGCTGGCTGCTGGTGCGGGACCCGACGCCCACTGACACGGGACCTTACGCCTGCCTCGCGCGCCACTCGCTCTCCGACGAGACGCGCCGCTCCGGCCCTGCTCTACTGCATCTCGCCTGTAACTACGGCCTATTCTACCAGTACTAATACTTTCACAGATACGCATGAAACTCTCATCACGTCTCAAACACATTACACAATCAGATAAAATTACGCATAGATATTAGACATGGTATATAGAGCGCACAGAACACGCGAATGATGACAAAATAGATAAGTCATGTCAATTCCAAAGAAAGTCTCTTCACTTCTTAATATATTTTCCTATTATTTTATTTCGAGATAAAAGGTGATCTTACCGCTAACAAAGGAACATATATATAAGTAATTACATCCGTTTTCTTTTTACCCGACTACGGCGAAGCCAAAAGGAAGGGCTATGATTTTAGCAGTCTGTGTATATACGAGTCGTACGTATGTTTGTATTTACATATGTTCCACCGCTTCTTTCCGTAACCCGACTGGGTTACAGTTTTTAACTTTGTTATATCTAGTTGACAACGCATGACTTCGGTATTTGAATTGAATTATAATGTTATTAATATGGAAGCGACAAAGAATTTCCATAAAACTAAATAAGTAGGAATATCTATCAAATGACTTGCTTTATTCAATAAGACGATGATATCCAACAGTACATACCTTGTTTATTATATTTTAGTGGCTTTTTTCGTAGTTGGGTTACAGTTTTAAACTTTTTATTTATACTAATCGGCGCCCAGTGGTCGACATTCGACCATAGTTCATTGAATTTTTAAAGTTTGCACTTTATTAGGGTTCTTTTGTCAACTTACTTCTATAATCAAAGGTTTTCATCGTGACTACTTAGTTATTGGCAATTTTTTTTAAATTATATAAACATGAATAATATATATTTATATATATGTCTAAACGAAATAACAATTATAAATTTGAAACAATAAATAGGTAGTTAGATAAGGTGGTAAAACTCTGAAAATTTTAAGTAAATATAACTTTACGAAAGTAAGTCACTCAACTCATGATACAATTCTCAATAAATTTTACACGACACCATGAGTGGTGGCATTTCTGAGTGATACTGAATTAAATGTAGTCTGTACAATGTGAGGAATAGTTATATGTCCAGTATCATCGTTTGGAAAAGTAATGGATACACAATAGAATCAAACAATGAATCTAAAACTAAGATATTTTTAATGTAACTTTAGAAAAGAATTTATATCTGTTCAAAATTCATCATACCAAATATAATTGTTACATCAGGTTGAACGGCATCATTGTAACCGCGGATATCTAAGCCATAGATTACGTTCGTGAGCAAACAATTTTGTTATTTTGAATTTACAAAGTATTTTTTGGCTCTTTTTATTGAATCATCATTTGAAGTGAGTTCACTATAAAAATACTAAATATTAAAATATTGACATTGACTTTGGTAATATTGCTTTACTCTTATGACATCATGAAGCAAAATGAAAGCAGTCCTGTCACCTAAAATATTTGACATTCAATAACACCAAAGAGAATAATTATTATTTCAGTGGTTCCATAAATTATGTATCAATTAATTATTAATGTATGTTATGGATTTACATATTATATTATTATACAATTTGACCAGTTGATTTCAAAGGGCATGCAAGGTCAGTCAAATTTAAAAATATTGAAAAAGGTAATTGGAACGTAACAGTAAAATGACGGATGACTTTTTCAAAACGTCTTTTTTATTTACATGTGTGATATGTTGTGTAAAATTCTAGCAGTAGTGTGAGTAATGTATATTTTCATTAATTTAATATGCTTATAATGCATTTTATATAAAAAAATTGCTTTCTGCACTTCTCCTCCATATAAACTTTAACTATGCCAAATGTCACGGTCATCCGTTCGCGCAATTCGCTTAAAAAGGGGTACAAAGTTTTGGCTTCACGTATTAATATATAAGTTTATGATACTATTTTTTATGTAACTAGTCTAGCCATAAATACTGTTACAAAAAAAACTTTTCTTTTTTTCAACTTTTTATTATTTTAAATATGGAACAAGTATATTTTTTTTTATCTTTAGATTTTGCGCCATTTCACATATTTTTTCGTGTTCATTATCAAATTACAATATGGAATGGGCTTTAAAGAAAATGTGATTGCAGTGATCGCCTTGTACAAAGTGGGTATGGAGCCGTCGGTCATATTCCAGACACTTTAAAAACTGTATCAGCCGTATGTTCGTATATCGTACTATCAACAGATATAACAACACTTCCTCTATCGAAGACCAGAAAAGATCGCGGTGACTGCGTGCTGTTAGCAACTACAAAGGCTGGTAATGCTGTTAAAGCCAGAATACGTCGAAGCTCCATTAGGAAGCAAAAACTCTTGTCGCGAGAAATAAAGATTCCCGCTAGGACTCTATCGCGTATTATAAAACAAGACCTGAAGCTCGGTGCTTATCGTCGAGGATTGCCCCGTTGTCACGCGCACGAGGACGTTCATTTGTACCGATCTCCGCGTTTTTTAACCGCTCGTCCTGCGCGACAATGCGCCGAAGTAGTGAGTTCCCTTCCCGGCCAACAACGGTGACGGGGAAGAAGAAAAAAGGCCCTTCTAAGGGCCAAACAGATGCCTCGTCTGAAAGACAAACGACCTACAACTTGCCTACTGACACCGATATCCCACACACATCGACGACCTATGCTACCCCCCAGGAAACGCTTCTATCATCGCCCGTCTCTCAGTTATCTCGGGCGCGGCAGTACGAAAACGACTGCGACGTTTTCGCCCAGCTGATTGCAACTGGGAGCCCGTCGGAGATGCTGAAGCGATGGATAGCGTTGTACCTACGCATCCAACAGGATGAAGATGAGGGCTACGAACCCAGAAAGCAGGATATTTCTGCTCTGAAATCTCCATTATCAGGATTACTCGTACTCCCAAACATCCCTGAAACGCAACTGAAACAGCTCGAACCACGCATAACAGCTGTGCGCCGCAAGCGCGATGAAGAGCTGAAAAAGCGAGCGGTATCGACCTCGCCAGACAGCCAGACGCCCATGATAAAGAAATTAAAACAAAATGTCGACAGCCAAGAAATGAGTGATATACCCGTCGAGAGCCGCGGGGTGCCACAAGCGCCTGCAGCCGCGCTACCGACGTGCAAGCCTACGGAATCCCAATTTCAAGAAGAAGTTCCTGTTATACCCGTCGAGAGCCGCGGGGCGCCACTCGCGCCTGCAGTCGTGGCCTCGACGAGTAAACAAACGGAACCCCGAGTTCCCGATGTACCCGCTGAAAGCCGCGGGGAGCCACCAGCGATCTCTTCAAAACGGACCACCATAGTTCCTGATATACCCGTTGGGAGCCGCGGGGCGCCACTATCGCCTGCATCAACATCGCAGAAGATGCCTGCGGAACCCCAATCGATGACCGCTATACCCGCTGAGAGCCTCGGGGCGCCACTTGCGCCTGCACCACCGCAATCGCAGCGATCATACGCTGCGACGGCGGCGACCCCGTCGACTTCGATTGCCCAGAAAACAACAATAACAACACGAAATCCACAACTGGAGGGAAGCGCCTCAAGAACAAGCGACACACAGCGACAACGTTGCCCGCCGATCGTCGTCGAGAGCCTGTCCGACTGGCCAGAGCATTTACGGCGACTGGCGGACGTGCTGGGAAGACCACCGACTGCGCGCGCGCATGGACGCGGGGTTCGCTTCCTTCCCATTAACAAGAACACAAAACAGTGAGTGACTACCTGAAGCAAGCGGAAGGGGTGAGTTGGTTTACATACTCATCCCCCGCGGAGAGAAATTTCAAGGTCGCGATTCGCGGCCTGCCGGAGGGCACAGAGCCCGAAAAGATTACCGAAGCCCTCCGTGAGAAGGGCTTCCATCCGGAATATACCCGACGTATCCAGGGAAGGGGAGGAAGACCAGGGTGCATCTTTCACTGCTCCCTGGAAAGAAAACCTGGCCTCATTCCGGCCGTATATGAAATAAACGAACTCTTGTTATTCCAGATAACCATAGAAGCCTGGCGTGGGAGGAAGGGCCTGGTACAGTGCCATCGGTGCTAGTTATTCAGGCACTCCTCCCACCACTGCCATCGCCCGATAGCCTGCGTGAGGTGCGGCGGCCCGCACTTCGCGACAAACTGCGACCGTCCACGCGAAGAGCCTGCGTCCTGCGCAAACTGCGGCGGGGCGCACACATCAAACAACGCCCGCCTGTGTCCTGTGTTCCGCCGCGAGGCGCGCAATCGCCGAGCGGGGACCGTCGTCCGGACGGGTGACACCGGACGACAAGAGGAGCGCAACAACACAGCGCCCACAACGGTCGAGGAGGCGGCCGCGGGGAGCTTGATGGCCCCCGCGAACGACCCCGGCCAGAGAAAACCCAGGAAACGACAACCGAAACACAAAGGAGGAACCCGGGAAGCGACAGAGGCGACCCAGCAGCCAAAGTCAGCAGAGGACTCCACAGAGAATGCCATCATCACATTCATGAAGACCCTGGCAGCCGCAACCACCCCGGAAATACTACAACAATGCCTGAGAGCCCTGCAAGAGCTGCAATCCGATGGCCAGGCCTCTCAGCCGACAACCGCAACTTAAAGAGCAGCCTGTCACCCAAAACCACCGCCAGATGGCGCAGACGATGCCACTATCGCCCACCCGATCCGAGGGGGCGATTAACAAATAACCGACGCTCCCGACAGGGACGCGATTGAAGCCACCAAAAAGGATTCGTCCTGAAATGGTTCCCCCGCACGCCCTTCACGGGGCGCGCGAGAAGAAAGCACAGAGAAAGGTGCTTATCGTCGATATACAGAACATGCCCTAAATCAATCTTTACAATTAAAGGGAGTGGATCGATCAAAACGCCTTCTCTCGCGATACGCAGGTGAAAGGCACAGAAATATCTTCTTTACCGATGAAAAAAATTTCATGATTGAAAAACACTACAATAAGCAAAATGATAAAGTATATGCTCACAGTTCTGAAGAAGCTGCTCAAGTGGTTGGAAAGGTACAACGTGGTCATCATCCTGCGTCAGTGATGGTTTGGTGGGGCGTGTCTTATCAATTATGGTCAGTTTTAGTGAACATAGCCTGCTCTAAACGACACGGTGACATTGAGTCTCTTTGAAGTGAGAGAAAATCTTTGGAGCAAGCAGTGGCGAAATTCGCCTTGGAAACAGTGCGTAAATCCATAGATTCGTGGCCAAACAGATTAAAGGCCTGTATAGCCAAAGGTGGCCATTTCGAATAGAAAATGTTTTTCTTTTTGCTGTAACTAATAAATATGTAGGCATAAATTTTAATAATATTACATTAGTTAATAAAAAAAAATACACTTTCATTTTTAACAGAACTTATGGCCGGACTAGATATAAAAATGGATGCCGGTATGTCTGACACAGGTAACTTCCAACACCATATGATCGAACGTCATGAACGTTGACAACTCTGAGTATTAATTATTTAACAAAACGTATTATTTAAGTTTCAAACTATTTTTGTATTCCATAATGCAGCAGTTTTCATTAGAATTAAAATGAAGTTAAAATCATTATCAACCATTAAAATTGTACATGGAATGAAAATTGGTCACGTGGAATGTGTTATTGTTAAACATCAAAAACAAGTATATATTTATTTAAAATTCGAATGTATGAAGCGTTTGAACACATTTACTTCATTCATACTCTATTCTAACCGTTTTATTCATTATGCAGTATGTTAATGGATTTACATCATACACTCTATGATATACTTGCACTCTTATTCGTGTCTGTATCTGTAGCGGGGTCGGTGGCTGTGTCGGCGCCGCGGTTGGCGACCACGCCGCGGGAGATAGTGGTACCGCAGGGCTCCGCGTTCTGTCTTGCGTGCACCACTTCTGACCATCCACCGCCACATTACTCGTACGTACACAATTGCCACAGAATTTATATAAGTACAGAAGCCACAGGATTATTCCCGCCACCTCCAAGTACGTAGTCACGTAACATGATACGAGATCGTGTTAACATACTCGATACAAATCACCCACTATACAAATAGAACGACACTAACAAACGGAAACATATGCATAATGCGATTTTTTTTAAAATATAAAGCAGTTATTATAATATTATTTGATAATAGCATTCATCGTTGTAATTGATTGGTTTACGTATCGGTTTTTTTTTAATTAATAATTTACGTTAATATTTAGTTCTCCAATTAACTACTCCGTGAAATATACAGTCTTTGAGCGAGGAATAAAAAAAGCTCAATAGTACAGTGTAATTACGTCAATAATGTTGAGTATGTAACGTTAACTGCAGTTTATAGTACGTTGTGTAAACTGAGAGCGCATGAATTGGTCATGCCCGTATGAGTGTAACAGCTGGTACCGGGCTGCGGGCGGGAGGCTGGAGCCGGTGGAGGTGGCGGTGGACGTGTGGCTGTGGGCGGGCGGCGCGGCGCTCTGTGTGCAGCGCGCTCGCCCTCACCACAGCGGCACTTGGCTTTGCAAAGCATACAACGTGTACGGAGAGAGCGCGGCTCAACACGAACTCCGCGTCACCACACCTCTGTCGGTCACCGTCGAGCCATCCATCGCAGTGAGTTTAATTTTTTCAAATATTTGACGTCTCTATTCAAATAATTGCTACCGTTACATTCGTTTGCACAGTTCTCTGTAATGTTTTGCCTCCTATGGTCTGTCGAGCCCAGTCTAGTGATAGAGGCAGAGAGGCGCGACTTGACCATTGCGTGTGCGCACAGGTGGCGGCGGCCGGCAGTGCGGTGCGGCTCAACTGCTCGTCGTCGGGGGCGGAGGGGGCGGCGCTGTCGTGGCTGCACGACGGCGTGGCGGTCGGACCGCGGCCTCTACCAGTGCTTCGCGCGCACCGCAACCGACACCAGCCACGCCGACGCGGAGCTCCGCCTCGGAGGTCGGTTCTAATCCGGCTCACTTCACTATCAAACTTTTTTTCTCGTATGAAAGTCATTCTTATTAAAAATATGCCTATATGTTTAATAAAATAGACTATTTTTCTCTTCTTTTTTCAACATTTCGTATTTCATTATTTTTAAACTTAAGCTCAAATAATTTCAATTGATGACTTTCTCTTCATTTTAGATAATATGTCTATTACAAAAATAATTCTACTAAACAAATATGAGGTATTTATGTAAGTTACTATTTTAATAGATATCAGCTACTTATAAATTATAACAAACACTTGAGGAACAGCGTTTACAGCTAAAAGCGATTATATAAACATTTAGACATATTCCCTTAGTTAAATCACTTTGCGCCAATATATAGGCGCTGTAGAATATTTTTGTAAAGTTGCATCGTGATGTTGAGAGGGACACCATATTAATTACCCTACTGGTGCTTGTTTACAAATTTGGATTTCTGTATCTAATTCGGTAGGGAGTATCTGTACGCAGTTGATAACTGTTTTTATCACCCGGTCGATATCGTTAGATTGTCATAAAAATGAGTCCAAATAAAAGTTAATATAATTAAAATTCTATCGACGATTCTATAAACCGTGTCATTGCCCTAGTACTCTGTCTTATTGCAAAAACAAAAACGAACACGCATTTAACACGTGTTTTACTAAACAGTGTCGAAAAATGTAAAACACATGTTCTAAATATTTTATTACAAAAGCATGGCCAAGAGATTAAATGAATTGTCAAACGTCAATAATGTCATAAAGTAATCTTTTCCCGACGAATAGAAATACAATACAATAACAAAAGGTTACTTCCGTACGTAAGATATTCTTTTGAAATCAAACTATTTTTAAACAAGTCCTCAAAGCGAATTTAACCTTTTTGTAGCGGTCTATCCTGTTTGTACTGCGTAGCTGTACCGCTACGCGCGTAGCTGCTACGGGAGCGGCGCTACGCTTGTAGCTGCTACGCGTGCGACGCTACTATCCTAACGACTACGTCGTAGTACAATGCAAAGCTCTACCCTCTTTTTTTTTTAACGTAGGGAAATCCCTTATGGATACTCCACCCTCCTGGGGTAGAGGGTGGGTTATGTCCGACTCGCACGGACTAAAACCCCACGGTGTACCGACAGACCGTTTTGTGGGGGCGGCAAGGGATCGTTCAAGCTAATCAACCTTGTAGAGCCGCCCGGCGGAAGGTGGCCGCCGGGCTCCTACCTATAGAGGGACAGACCGGGTACACACCGGCTGTCCCCCCTCGTCCGCCGGACCTGTGCAGCATTTGTTATTCTTATTTCTCAGATATATTACATGATTATTACGTCATAAAATAACAAAATAGAAAAAGCTTGTATCGTCATATACCGAATTGTATCATCTATATTATAATAAAACTGTAACAAAGCCAAATCTGTACATTAAATATTTTTTGAAAATTTTGATAGGGGTAGGCTTTGTTGTCGATATAGAAGCCAAAAATAACCCTTTTAAAATTTTTGTCTGTCTGTCTGTCTGTCCCCGCATCACTCTGAAAGTACTGAACCGATTTTGACGAAACTTGGCACAGTGATAACTAATATTAC